>JALIZH010032946.1:1245000-1570000 GCA_030522465.1 Rhipicephalus appendiculatus | reverse complement strand
CCTCTGCGCCTTGTTGTGCTCACAGACTTTCGTCGGTCGATTCTCTAGTCACACTGGAGGCAGGGCGCGGTGACACCGACTGAACTTGCACGAAGAAATTGAAACAGGCATCACCTGCGCCTCATTTTCAGCCGTCCTCCCTCCTCTGCCATTGTCCCTCTCGGGCTACGCGGCGCAGCTTCCGCCATCGCCCCTAGGTGTCGAGAAACGGGGTGGGGACAGACAAAGGGGCAGTGAAGAAAAGACATCCGTGGGGTGCGCTGAGGGGTTATTGTGCGGGTCTTCCGCACAATACCCCCCCAAGATCTCCCCAACCAACGACATGGGCAAATTTTCGCTCGGCCACTGATCTCCCGACGACCTGCCAAAGATAAGTCTGCCGATGCATTTTGCTGGTGTTTTCCGTCTGCCATCCTGTTACACTACGACGACACGTTGTTTTTCGAGGCGTCGTCGTCGTCGTCGGCCTAGTGTGACTAGACGGTGCGGCGACATCGTCGGCGGGCGACTCGGAGTCGCCCGCCGACGATGATACATTTGAAAAATCTATTTGTATCTATTTAGTTTTACTTTTACTATGTACCGATTGTATCGCGATATTGTGGAGGGCACGGGTATCTCGTTACTTTTTTTTTTGTCGGAGATGTGCTGTGTTTCCAAAGGCGAAAGGAAGATTTTTTTGTGCTAAGCCAAGCAAAGGCGCGCCGCCGGTCAGCGAGACAGCGAGGGCGGCGAAGGCTGGCCCACACGCAGAGATTGGCCCATGTGGTAAAGCACCCGACGCCGTGACGGCAGCATTGTCATGCTCTACCGATGAAATCTTGGTCTCTAAAGGCAGGTGCGTCAGCCCTAATTTTCTTCGGACGGCAAGTCATTCCGCAGGTCTCTTGTTAAGGCCGAAGCGACGTTGTCTAAATGACAGCCTATTTGAGAAGCTGCTGCTGCTGCTTAAGTGCAGTTAACGCAGCAGCCATCTCAGCAATACAGATCTGGTGTCTAGCATAAATGTATACTTTTTTTTTTCAATTCATTGGTCTTCGTTAAAGGTCTCAGCGATATGTCTGGCTCGAAAGTTTCAATGCGGTGAAATAACAATCAGAGTATTATCGCCTAATGAATGTCATTGCGAAGCATCAGCATTCCCGAAATTAAAAAAAAAGTATTCCAGTATTTTTATTCTTGTATCCGTATTCCTGTATCTGTATTCCGGAATACTTTTTTCGGCATTTTGCAAAGGTATTTCGGAAATATCCTGTTACGTCCAAAGGCAAATGTATCTCAGTATCTGTATCTGAGGGTTCCAGCGCATGTATTTCGATATCTGTATTCCGGAATACTTTTTTCACTATCTCTGCCCAGCCCTGCATCGTATACACTTGACTATGTATTACGGTGCACAGCGTTGATTCAACGGTACTCGCAGTTTTTTTCTGTCTATGTGTACTTTTTCCTGATTCCAGATGTGCCTCTTGCTCAGTGTATACAAGGGTACAGTTTAAAGCACCGGCCGGGGCATTGTGCTCTGTCTTCAGTGACACTATTTGTAACAGGTGGCCGTTCCAGCGCCATACAATACAATAACTCAATGCGGCGTGTCCTGGACTAAGGGGTCGTTCTTTGAAGGATTTCACCCTTACGTAGCGCAATAAACGCACCCTCTGCCATCCGTTTCTGTGCACCGAGCGTAGCCTCCGCACCTGCCAGTTCATAAGCAATGACAAGAAGAGGGGAACATTTTGGAAGCAGAAAAAGCTCACCTTCGATGAAAGCGCGCCTACTAGCCTTTGATGACATGCTTTTTAAGCGAAGACGCCTGCAACAGAGAAAAATAATAATAAAAATACAGATGTTATCACTGTATTTCTCGAGCAAAGGCAGAGAATACATACCGCGCTTCTGTGCATGAGCTATGGAGTTATAACACGCCAACGATAGATGTGCGTTAATTTTAAAACGAGAAAACATGTTCCCAGAAAGTCAGAAAGGCAGCTTTGAGCTTTCCATGGCTTCGTACTCTGCACTGTAAAAAGGGAAATTGGGAAATAGCATAATGACTTACGAAACGAAGGCGAACAATATGCGTGCATACAATCCTTCACGTTGTGGAAACTTCAAAGCAGTGCTCCTAGACCAGTGGATTCTAGTAACACCGTAGCCGCTCTTGTAGCTTCGTTGATGGCGGTGTCGTCACCTCAGGGAGTCTACTTTGGTACAATGTAGAGCTATATATGATGCATCGAATGAGTAGTACAAGTGTATCATTGGGAACACATTACTTCAGAAACGTTATTGTAAAGCTGTTTTCGCTACAGCCTGTACGTGTTCATTCCCGATTCAGCCGTGTACAGTTTGCAGCTATCCACTGGAAGGCGATATTGTAGCCACTAACTTTCCCAGTAGCGAAAACACAACTTTGTTTTATCGAATGGGCGAAACACAAAAAAACGGAATGCAGAAATAGAAAAAAAAAACAACGAAAAAGAAAAACAAAGAAGAAGAGCTCATAATCTGAGTGGTTATGCGAAATTCAAGTTGGATCCCTCCCCTGAGCAGTCCAGCTGGCGCGACGCATTCAAAGTGGTGACGTGTTGGGACGATTAAAGGTTTTGTCGGCCACCCGCGCAAATGCGCGTTTGCTTACTCTTGCAGAACCGGGACATAAATGGAACTCCCTAAATTCCCTTTACAATGATTTTACCTTGTAGAAATAGCCTCCTATAAATTATACTTCCAGAGCGCATAATGTGCGGATGCTAAAAATCTGATGCCTTTGTTTACTGCCTTATTCTAAAGTAAACAAGCGTCCACCGTTGTGCGCGTAAGTTTGAGGAACGATTGCCAAGGTTAACGTGTTAGTGTGTTCACTCAGGGCCCGCACACGCTCCGTATTCAGCAGCAGAGCTATGCAGGCTGCTGTACGCCTGTTTACGTTACATCCTCTTGAAAATAGTAAGCAGAATAAATAAGCTGTCTTTTCAACTTAAGAAGTACCAAGCACCTTTCATTGAAGTGAAGTGAATGCTGTGACTCGGAAGTGAAGCAGCGCGTGCCGCTTCCTTATGTCCCTGCGTATCAAAGCCGTGTGGAAGCTTGGGCACTATGGATAAGATGGAGCACCTGGGCCTTTGGTTCTTGGCATATAATTTGATCCTTCTGTTTACTCACACTAATCACTAGCGTCTAAATGTTAAGCCATTCATCAGGTTTAACAGTAAAAAAAAAAACTTGCCCATCTCCCACTAAAGGGAACCATGTGTGGATGCGAAGCAGCGGGAAGATGGTCAGCTTGAGCGGGAGAAACGTCGCCGCTGCCGTTTCGCGGCAGCGGCCCGGGCGCTCATCGCGGCGCTGCACAGGAGAGACAATGAGGCGCGCTCCGTCATTTTTATACCGCGGAACTACCGTGGTGCGCCCAGCGGTGTATGCAGCTGTCGGACCACCTGTCGCACGCCGCTCCGTAGAGGATTCCTAGAGGAGAGAGAGAGAGGGGACGCGCATGCACTGTGGGAGTGTGGGACGCGGGAGCCGCTCCGTAGAGTGGAGGATTCCTGGAGTAGAGAAAGCGGGTGAGCGTAGGAGAGAGGGGGGAGAGGACGCGCATGTGCTGTGGGGATGTCGGACTCAGGCGCCGCTCCGTAGAGTAGAGGATTCCTACAGCAGAGAAAGGGGCTGAGCGTAGGAGAGGAAAGAGAGGGACGCGCATGCGCTGTGGGACGCGGGCGCCGCTCCGTAGAGTAGACCCTAGTGAAAAAATTCGTATGTGCGGAAGATACGGATCCGTACATACGGAATTATGGTATTACGGATCCGCATGGTACGGATCCGCATGATGCAGATCCGCATGGTACGAATCCGCATAATCCATATATATGGATTATATACGGATTCGTATGCTCCGTATATACGGCTTCCATTTATACGGAAATATGGTATTATGGATGCCGTATGATGCGGCTGGTCGTGCGGATTTGTGGTCGTGTGGAAACCGCATGATACAACTTACATGTATACCTTTTCCGCATCAGATGCCATATGATTTTGTACCGTCCATTTCGGGATACTAAAATCTATCTTCTGTAAGGCAAAACTGACTTGTACTAGGGTTAATTGTTGTGATTTTGGTTTAGCGAGTCCATACAATGCAAACAAGGTCTTCCATTAAGTCAAAACTTGTTGGAGGACAGCTTAATCGAGAGATCAAAGTAAACTATTCGAATAATGTTTATTCTGCACATGTACGCGCAGAATAAGCCTAAACGATGTGCACTGTCAGATGACAACACCCTCGCATGCACCACGCAGAATAACCACAAACAATGCACACTGTCAGACAAGACGACACCCTGGCACGCACCACCACACACGCACTTGTTCACGTCTGCCACCACTGGTTATGCTCCATGTGTCGAGAATGTAGAAACAGTGGCAGTTCTCACACGCAGAGTAAGCATAAACAATGCGCACTGTCAGGCGACACGACACCCGGGCACACACACCAATCAGAATAAGCATAAACAATGCACACTGTTAGATGACACGACACCCTGGCACACGCCACAACACATGCACTTGTTCACACCTGCCGCCATTGACCATGCCAGATATGACGAGAATGTAGAAACAGCAGCAGATCTCACGCGGCACTGCAAACGGAATGGCACTAATTTGCCACCCTTATCTGCAATGAAGGCCTGGCATTCACACTGGCAATAAAACTGAACCTGCATGCAGAATAAGTACAAACAATGTGCACTGTATGCGAGACGATACGACACCACTGTACTGGCACGCACCACCACACACGCACTTCATTACGTCTGCCACCACTGACCATGCTCAGTATTATGAGGATGTAGAAACAGCAGAATCTCTCACACAGGTCCTGCGATTGAGAGGTAATTGCATTGACCCGCCATCCTTAATTGCAATGAAGGCATGGCATTCTCACTGGCGGGTAAACCTTTGAAGCTCTAATGCCAAGCAAGCGGGAAACGTGGTGGAGCAAGCAAAGTCCATGGTGACACAAAAATAGGTGGTTCTCCGATGTAACCAGAGTTGTGGCAGGTCGCGTCATGCACCTTCGGGTTCCCAAGGTGTTACGAGATCCTGCAGATTATAAACCTTTCCTGCAGGCGCGCGCACACACACACACACACACACACACACACACACACACACACACACACACACACACACACACACACACACACACACGCGCACACACACACACACACACACACACACACACACACATCTGTCAACATTTGGTTGCAATGTAGGCAACAGCTAGCCGACGGGCGCCTATTCACTGCCGAACAACCACAGGACATCCAACGCCTAGCTGGTTGCGAAGGGCAGGGCAGCCGCTTCAGCACTGGCGTTCCAGGTATCCGGCCAGGATGGCTACAAACGCTTAGGGGTATATCAGTAAAAAAACGCGGCAGCAAGGAAACGTCGCAAGCGCAGTTGCTTAGACGCGGCAGCGTGCGAAACAATGGCAGGAGCGCCTCAAGCCACGAAAGACAAGCCCAACGTAGGTGGCGGCGCGCCGCGGTGGAATGTAGCGTAATACCATGGTGGGTGAGAGGGAAAGACGACGGTCGCCGAGGGAGCGTTTGACGGGCACAGAAGGCTATGAGGGAGGCCCCTCCTTCTTAGGTGATAAGAGAGAAAAGGGAATCCCTACGGAATTCCTTATGTACCATATGATACTTCCGTATGTTCCTTACAATTTCCGTATACGTCCGTACAAAATCCATATATTTTATACGGAAAATATGCGGAATCCGCATGTTTTCCGTATGACGGCATGCGGATTTTTAAAGACGATAGTCTTTCTTGGGATACCTAAACGGAAAAATTTTGGTCTGTCTGTCTGTCTGTCTGTCTGTTTGTCGGCACGTCACACGATTCAGCTAGCTGGCCAAACTTTAACCACCTGCCTTACGACCTCCAATCTTGACCAAGAAGCAAGTGTTCATACGGGTGAGCGTGGGCAATTAAAAATCAAATATTACGCATACCTGAGGCACAACATCAATACCTTAGTACTATTCACAGTGTTCCTTTAAAACAAAATCTATAGATACGTAATTATAAAGATCCTAGTGTTTATTACGCGGCGCTGCTGTGTACAAAACAAGTCTCCGCCCAGTGATTTAACTTCGACGCTGTGGCTGGCTGTGGTCTACATGGTAGCGCCATCTACAGCGCTACCGGGGAACATCCACACAAGCCGATGTTCCCCGGTAGCGCTGTAGATGGCGTCCTCTTCTGTTTTATCAATGCCAGCCAGATGCGGCTGATTCATCGTAGAAGAGCGCTGTCTCAGGCAAGGCAAAACATATATGGCCGCTTGATGAAATACGACCCACTCTACAAGACATGATCAGAGAACGCAGAGAAGAGACCGACGACCAAATTTCAGCGGAGAAACGCCGGCGTCCGTCTAAGCGCGCCCGGAAAACGTCCGAAAAACGAGCCCAGCGGCTAGCCCAGCTATTAAATTGTGGTACTCATGCCGCTCATGCAGTGCAGTCGGCACAAGACTATCGTCTTTCGACGACATTTGCAGCGAAGCACGCAGATACGCGGCCAATTTTTTTCAGTAGGGGAGTATTCCTAGAGGAGAGAAAGGGGTGAGCGTAGGAGAGAGGAGGAGGAGACGCGCATGCGCTGTGGTGATGTGGGACGCGGGAAGGAGGGACGGACCTAGCCATTGCTAAGCAACCCCTCTGTGCTCTCGGTCATGACTCTCGTGACTGGGGTGGTGGTTGACGGCCTTATTGTACTACAGTGTTCTGGTTCGCATAGTGGGTGCTTCCAAACTTCATGAAAGTGGCCGGACGCGGGACGCGGGATGCCGGACGCGGGAGGGACGGACAGAGCCCTGAGCATAAGATGCTTCGCATCTAAAAAAGCAGTCTTCAGTTCGTAGACTTCCTGTAAGTCAACAGCATTGAATCCATCATTAGTGGTACCTACAGTTGATTGTATAATTCAATATCGGAGTATGCAAAATCAGGCGCGTGTGGCTACCTGGTATAGAAAAAAGCTTGATCGAAACTGCATCGATCTGTTCTGTTGTGTCCGTGTTTGCCCGTGTACCTTCCTTTACAGAGAACAACATTGCCTACGAGTACGTAGTAAACGACGTCCTGTAAACCGAATTGTTCAGCGAGTCTCCGAATGAATGAAAATACTATACAACCTTGTTTTATACATAAAGTCTGTTCTTAGTCTGCTCTCGTACCAGCTTATCTTTCTGCCACGTTTATGTAAAACGGTGATGGCGCCAAGAAGGTGTGATGCACCTGCTTTTTGCATGTATAGGTGGTTTTCGTTATTTCTCTAGACCGCGCCTCACGCCCGCATATTCAGCAAATAAAAGCAAGCATTACCACTTTCCCAGCCCAATTTGAATCTCGCCGAGAACGCGCCTTCCTCACAAAACGTCTCCTTTTTTGAGCCACATTTGTGTATTTGAATAGCGTCCAAACTTCGTACACTCAAGTGCGTCCCCAAATTTTGTTATATGTCTTATTATTTTTAGTCCTTAGACGACGGAATGTGCGAAAATTCGGCCACGGGGGCTATCTCGGCACCTTTGGCGCCGTGCTACTTCTTGTGCGCAGTTCCTGATGGTCGTCGATAAAGGCGGCTTAATTGCGTGAATGGACAAGCGGACGTCATTCCGAGGACCAATAAGCGCTCCTCGAGTGGAGAAAGGGGCCCGGCACTTCTTATCGCCGCCGCCTTTATGCGTTCCCCGGTAACTGCGAAGGATTACGGTCACCCTCGCTCACACCACGGACGAGGATGGTGACGTTTGGTCGTAACGAGCCGACCATTACGCGCCCGGGCGTGTTTCCTCTACACGCGCCGCCGCTGTGAGTTCTCGGACATTGCGCCAACGATTCGCTTTAGGGGCCCGCAATAGCTGCAGGAATGAAAGCGATTTTTGACAAAAAGTAAGGAAGCCGGGTAATGTCAAACATTTTGTGCGTGGATGTGCTAAAAAAATACAGACCTCGTCAATAGGCGAGGAACGCCTTTACGGACGCCGTGTTAATGAACATCACTGCACAGGAGAAACCAGCAGCCGCGAATAATGAGCACCATCTCGCCGTGCGATGCTCATTTCCACAATGGATCCGTCAGTGAAGGGAAGCAGAGTGACGACCTGCATTTGCATTCATGGTGCAGCCAGGTGTGCCTGATACCTTTGGACTCCGGTGAGTGTTCCCGAATCCAGCGTGGCTGTACACGTAGACAGCCTGTGATCAACGCTTCATTATCTATACGGGAGCTCTCGAGTGCATCGAGCTGCATTGCACGATCGCAGTCTGTCGAATTAAAAAGTGAATACGGACACGTTAGCGTATACGTTCGGGAGGTTAAAAGGGCAGCGCTTTATTCTCTGACTACAGCAGGCGAGAATGGAACAGTGGTCACTGTTTATATTTTTATCATTTTTGCTACCTTAGGTTGCCACGAAGCAGAATGTCGGCTTGGTCACTCATCCGTGCAATGCATGTAGCGTAACTGTACGAGGCTTTATATCAGCCTCATCATGTTACCTGAGATTCAGGTACGCGGCGAAGTGCCAGTTCAGTTTAGGCTCACTTAACGATGCAGTAAAAGTGTCGTGAACTCTATGGTATAAATTGAGGAGGCGCATAGCGTTACAGGCAGACGCTACCTGGCTTAAGACGGCGTTTGCAAGGGATTGTTTTCAAGAACAGTTCAGCCACTCGGTCACTTTAGGCAGTGGCTGATGTATCTCTCGAAAAATGATCGCCATCACAGAGAAAGAATTAAATTAAATCCGCAAGTATAGAAAAAAAAGAACAAGGGCACTTCGCCAGGCGCAAAGGGAACAGTACATATACATTTATGCGCTGTTCACGAGGAAAGTACTCAAGCTTCGAAGAAAAATTCAGCCTGTTCCATGCCGTGAAAACCGTTGGACAGTGAAGCTGTAATGATGATGATGATGACGACGATGAATTTCGTTACAAGAAAGTCATCATCATCACCACTTCGTTTTATTTATTTGAAAGAAAGTATCAATCATTTCGAGTATCATCACCCACATTGTCGCAATCATGATCATAATTTGTTTTTATTAATTCCTTTATTCGCTCCCCCCTTTGGTCACGTGATCTGTGTGACGACTACTATTACTTATACTACTGCTACAACTACGACGACGACGACAGCACTGGGTAGACTAAGACAGACTGGCTGTAAAAAAGGTGTATGCCCGGCATTTGTGTTTCCCATAATTTTGCGTAACGTTAGAATTATCTCACGCGCAAATCGCCAATGAGGCAACATGGCACTGCAAACATTGTGTATGCCCCCTTCCGGCACATTCTCGTGAGCACTGCTTAGACTTGGCACGTTTGAAGAAGCCAGCTCATAAGTGGCCGCCTTCTGTACTCGATGGCCACTGCTGAAAGTTAGGTCGAGATCACAATGGCTAGTGGACGCGCCACGCACGAATAATCTTCGCTTGGCAAACAAACTGCTCGTGTTCAAGCAGCCTTTACGGCGCACCAGAGCAATGGGGCGCAACGTTTTGATTGGCTTCCGTAGTCGAGGGTGCTGACTTACGAGGCGCCGGGTTTCGCCGATTCTGATCTGCACTCTTAGTGACGCGCAATTCACTAACGGTCGGCATGGCTGCGTCGTTGTGGTTTAAAGATTCATTATTGACACGAGCCAAGTCGTCCGGCTGTCTACATTTGTCAATACGAACGATTCACAGAAAAAGAGAAGCTTTATGGTTGCCTCAGTGCGACCTTCTCATTTAGTTCTCGTCAATAAATCTGTAGAAGAAATATACGCCCTACCTTCTGTATAGTTGTACTCTCACTCACTCACTCACTCACTCACTCACTCACTCACTCACTCACTCACTCACTCACTCACTCACTCACTCACTCACTCACTCACTCACTCACTCACTCACTCACTCACTCACACACTATATAAATAAATAAATAAATAAATAAAAAATTACACCATCTCCCGCTAAAGGGAACCATGTGTAGATGTGAAGCAGCGGGCGCTAACGCTTACACTGGCGGCGGCGTTGACGCTGGCGCTATCGCAGCGTTGCGCAGGAGAGAAACCTGGGGAGGCGCAAAGCACGCAGTGACGAACCGGTGTTTCCTACTGGAACAAGCCAATCGCTGCTATTGGGCAATGAGAGACAGAAGACTCCGACTGGACACAGAGACCCGCAGTCTGCTTTTAGTTAACGCACACGCCGCGAATTTTTATTGTTCAACAACGCACAGGAGAGAGAGAGAAACAACTTTATAAACGGCACAGCGAGGTCGTTGAACTTAGTTTGCCGGTGGTTCGAAAGGTGGTGGCCAGTAGCTCGCCACGACCTTTTCGGCCCAGTTAATAACTGCTGTCTGAGTATGTTGTTCATTTCAAGACAGGAGTGACTCCCACGCCTCGAGGGAGGAAGCTGGAAGTATTGCTTTTGGAGGTGGGTTCCCCTCGCATTCCCAAAGATTGTGATTTTGGGTAGCCTTCAGGCATCCGCAATATCGGCAGTGTGGTTGAATTTCGTCCGGGTAAATTTTAGACAGCCGATGGGGGCTGGGAAAAGAATCTGAATTTTCCTCCAGATCGTGGCCTGTTCCCTGGTGAGGTCTGCATGCGGGGTCGCGTATGTCTTGCGGTTCTCTCTATAATATGCTGTAATTTCATTGTATGTGGTGATTCCTTCCTGCGGGAAGTCCAGGGTTGAAGGGTCCACCACCCGGTTGATTAAACCTCGGGCTACACGGTGGGCCGCCTCATTCCCCGGATTCCCCGCGTGAGCGGGCACCCATACAAGTTGCATCTTATTACTGCATTTGCTATTTTTAAGGATGTTGGCCGCGATCGGTCCAACACAGCCCATCGTAAAGTTCGTGAGCGCCCTCTTAGAGTCACTCAAGATGTAATAAGTTGCGTGGACAGGAGAAATCTCCCACCGGCACCACCTAGCAGGTCAAGATCCAGTGCCATATATACGGGGTGGCCAGTGAACGGTTGTGCAGCGCGAGCAGTCGGTTTTTTCAACCAAGAAACTCGCTAGCAGACGCTGTCGGCGTCGCGAGGCGAGAGAGGGGAGAGCGTAGGAGAGGAGAGAGAGGAGGGACGCGCATGCGCAGTGGGAGTGTGGACGCCGCGGGCAGACATGCCTAGAGGAGAGAGGGGGGGAGTGTAAGAGGGGAGAGAGGAGGGGAGGCCCATGCGCAGTGGGGGGTGTGGTTGCCGCGGGGAGGGATGCCTAGAGGAGAGAGAGGGGGGAGAGGACGTTTTTTATTATTTTTTTTAAAGGGTATGCGCATGCGCAGTAAGGGTGGTCACGCCGCACACCACCGGATTAAGCTTCGCCATAAGATGCTTCACATCTAAAAATAAATAAATAAAAAAAGCCGGCAGATCCCACGCACTGTGGGAATCGATCTAATGCGAAGCCGCCAGGAAGGAGCAAATCATGCTTTCCATAATTTGCATGTCACGTTTTACATGTTAGGACCTGTCATTTATGTTCATGATAGTCATGTCACTCAATACCAAATTTGGTGTATCTCAAGCTAACGAAACGGCCGCGAGCACGCCATGAGCGTGGCATGCAAGTCATGTCGCACATGACAAACCATGATTTCCATATTACGCCTTGTCATTTATGTTCGTCATACGGTCACGTCACTCAATATCAAATTTGGTGTATATCAAGCTAACGAAACAGCCGCGAGCGCGCCATGAGCGTGGAATGCAAGTCATGTCGCTCATGACATGTCATGATTTCCATATTGCCACTTGTCATTTATGTTCCTCATACAGTCATGTCACTCGATACCAAATTTGGTGTATCTCAAGCTAACGAAACGGCCGCGAGCACGCCATGAGCGTGGCATGCAAGTCATGTCGCTCATGACATGTCATGATTTCCATATTGCCACTTGTCATTTATGTTCCTCATACAGTCATGTCACTCAATACCAAATTTGGTGTATCTCAAGCTAACGAAACGGCCGCGAGCACGCCATGAGCGTGGCTTGCAAGTCATGTCGCTCATGACAAATCATGATTTCGATATTACGCCTTGTCATTTATGTTCGTCATACGGTCACGTCACTCAATCTCAAATTTGGTGTATATCAAGCTAACGAAACAGCCGCGAGCGCGCCATGAGCGTGGAATGCAAGTCATGTCGCTCATGACATGTCATGATTTCCATATTGCCACTTGTCATTTATGTTCCTCATACAGTCATGTCACTCGATACCAAATTTGGTGTATCTCAAGCTAACGAAACGGCCGCGAGCACGCCATGAGCGTGGCATGCAAGTTATGTCGCTCATGACATATCATGATTTCCATACTGCCAATTGTCATTTATGATCGCCATACAGTCACGTCACTCAATCCCAAATTTGGTGTATATCAAGCTAACGAAACGGCCGAGAGCGCGCCATGAGCGTGGCATGTAAATCAAATCATGTTGTTCATGACATGCACGTCATCATTTGCATATTACCACCTGTCATTTATGTTCGTCATACAGTCACGTCACTCAATCCCAAATTTGGTGTATATCAAGCTAACGAAACGGCCGCGAACGCGCCATGAGCGTGGCATGTAAATCATACTTTTCATGACAAGTTAGTCATGATTTTCATGATATGACCAGCCATTTATGTTCGTCATACAGTCATGTTATGACATACCAAATTTGGTATAATCCCATTAACGATACGGCCAGGAGAGCACAAAGTCGTGGGCGGCTAGATAGATAGATAGCTAGATAGATAGATACGCTCAAAGTCGCCGAAGTTCGCTAAGAAATTATTCGCATTTAATAAATACTATCGCAGGCTCTCCTTCATCTGCAATAATGCGTTCTCTGCAGACCGCTCAGCCTTGCAGATGCTCAGAGGCGCTGCGTGCTCCATGTTAACGTTCTTTCCTTCGGTGCGAACCATGGGCATCATCAAGAATAGACTCCTTCTGCGGGAGAGCCGACGCAGTCGTCTGTCTGAAGTGGTGGCTGCAATAAGAAGCCTCGGAGGCGCCGGCCGACGGCATCGAGCGGAGGCCCGCAGCTGTGATCGATACTGCGCACTCGCTGTCCACGCGCGTCGTATGTGCCAGGCTGACAACCCGCCAGTCACCAGTGCCCCTTGATCGAATGCCTCCCGCCTGACCTGCTGCAGCGCGTGAGGCGGGTCACCATACAGGACGAGGTTGCGGCCTGGCCCGCGTATGCACCGCAGGGACCGCCTAAAGCACGCACACTGTCTTCAGCCGCCGAGTCACGCACAGAATCCGGCGGAATCGAATACTGGTTTCCGCGAGGCTTGTTTGAGCCGCGAGCGCCGTCGGCAGTGATTGCGAAAGTAATTAACCCCCGGGGTACGAGATAGGCGGCGTTCCGGTTAACCTGCAACACTGTATTTGGGCGTATAAGATAGGTGTGACCGTCGTTGCTTAGAACAAGCCTCGCCGGCATACATATGTCACAGGGTGCAACCACCGTTTGCTGTTCTTTATTATGAAGATATGTTCTTTTATTAGATAGTGTTGTACATGAGTTGTATCATTTTTGTGTCTTTCTTATTATTTGATTGTGATAGCAATTGTATGAACATTCACGGCGAATTTTTTGCCGTTGCCGTTATGTCCTGTATATATATATATATATATATATATATATATATATATATATATATATATATATATATATATATATATATATATATATATATATCAAAACCTAAATCAGAAGAAAAATATTTTTCGAGGCCACCACCGGAATTCGAACCTTGTGACCCCTCGCTCCACAGCCTGCCGCGTTAGACAGCTCTGGCACGTGCCACTTGTTCTTTGGGATGCTAACGGCGAGCGTTTACCGCTGGCGTTACGCAGATCTCTGAGGGGCTTCGGCGTGTTCAGTACCACCCGCGAGATGGCGCAAACGGCGCCCTTTGAATAGGGTACCTTGATGCGCGCGTAGGCATCGAGGCACACTAGCTTTGAAGGAACGCTCCTGGATTTTGTTTAAACTGCTCTTGTGACGCGCACTAAAATGTCGCCCATTTCTGTACCTATTCCTGATGCGGAACGTCTGGCAAAGCAATGTTTGAAACGCCACACGCAGCAGGATGCGCAAAGAGGTCACTCCACATGCCGGAGTGTTCAACAAGGAGACGCTGGCTTAGTCGACACTTCCAGCGCGCTGATCCAACACGATTAAGTAACAACTGTGGCAGCTTTTAGTTCGCGTTGGCATAGGCGTGCGCACGAGGGGGGGCAAGGGGGGGGGGGGGACAGCCGCCCCCCCTAGTTACCTAAGAGGGGGGGGGGGTGTCATGAGTAAGAGCCCCGCGGAGGGAAAAAGACGACGAAGAGTTCGGAACGGCGCGAGCGCGCGCACCGTAACGTGAGGCCCGAAGCGCGTGACCCGAGCCGTGATCGGGGCGCAATCGAGGATGAGCTGGCATTGTCGACGTGGGCTTGGACGAAGAAGGTTGTCTCGCCAGCAGACGGACTGGCGACGGGAGCGGCAGGACATCGACTCGGCAGGCTGTGGCGCGGGCGTCCCGAGAGGTGGACCGGAGACCTCGACCCGGTTAGAGTGAGGCTGCTCGGGATGCAGCAACCGCGCACAGCAATCACCGACGTTCCTGACGCAAGCCCCCCTTCTGAGCAAGTCGACGAAGACAGTCCCTGGTGGGCCACGTCAGCTAGTACCGGGTATCGCCAAAGTCGCTAGGCCTAACCACTGAGGCCTCGCCACGTCAGCAAGGACGTCAAGCGATGACGACGACGGGCGACTTCGAGAGCGGCAGGGACGGCGACGTTCGACAGGAGCGTCGAGAACCCCGACAGGGACGGAACGCGGCGGATCCCGGACTTTGGCTCAGAAAGCTAAGCAAGTAAGATTGACCCTTCGGTTCAGTGATGACAAGGCCTCATGATAGGAATCGTTTGTCAGGAAAGACTTGATCAATGAGACTATGCAGTTTTGACATGTAGGGACTTAGTGCTTTTGTGTAGGTTTTTCCATTATTGTTTCCACGATTACCAGTATTTTTGTAGGTAGTTATATTTAGAGTGCCGTGTGTTTATTAAATGTGTTGTGTTCTGTTTACCGTGTATTTGTCTCATTCCATCACCCGTAACCACCAGAATTCGTGACAGGGGGGGGGGGGGGGGGGCGCAAAGTCTGCCACATACATTGACTTAATAGGGAGGGGGGGGCAGTGCGGTGAACCTTCGACCCCCCCAGAAGGGGGGTGGCCTGCGCACGCTTATGCGCGTTGGTCCTGCGTATACTTGTGCGTTCTTTTCGAGCGTCCTTCTTTGTGTTTGAGCAGCGCGGTGCGAGTGTCGAGCGGTGGCAGTTGATTGTTCGCGCTCGCCCAGTGTGTGTTCTTTTCGTGCGTCCTGTACGCTTGAGCGATGCTCCGCAAGTATCAAGTTGCTTCCTGTTCATCGTGTGACATTCCAATTTCTTGCTATCGCATGCGTTGCTTCGCGCTTTCGACGAAACTGTGACTTTTCTCGGGGTGGAGAAGTGGGAGAAAGAGTGGGAGGTGGGAAGGGAGGCAGAGTTTAGGCTCCTTAAGGGCGAATGAATGAGTGCGATATCAACGACTTGCACTGTGATACTGAATAACGCTAGCAGCTAACTCTTTTCAATCCGATATCGCGTAACTCAACAAGACGATGGCGTAAGCAAAAACGAGCACTAAAGGCATCGAAGAGGCAAGCACCAGCGTTCGCAAGTGCGTCCTCATGAGCAAAGTTCGCAGTTTCTGCTCGAGGCCGGGGAAGAACAAGACAGTACGACACGGCGGAAGAGGCTAGAGCAGCTCTAAATGCCACTCGTCGTAACCACCGTCGGGTGAAAGCGGCTATGGATGAAAATGCTGCAGCGGCCCGGCGGGACCAACATGTGGCGCTAATGTGACGCAAGCGTTCAGGGATTGCAGCATTGGTGGAGGGAGAGAGGTTACTGAGCGCTGCGGCAGATCAGCAGAAAGTTCAGCGGTACATCAAGAGAAAGTTCAACTAGGCGTTACGCCCTCCCATTCATAGCAAGTTCTAAGCATCCCCCCGTAATTTTATTCATGCTGTGTCGCTGAGCGGATGTTTAAACAGCTAAGCTGTTTAGCAAGTCGTTCCTCGTCCGACCAACCAAAAAAACTGACATCACCATAAACGGGTATCTTCCATAGAAATTGGCTATATTCCACTACTCACCACTGTTCCACTAAAAAGGAAGAAAGCAACAGTTAGCCCAACAAAAAATCGCTGCGAAGAGACGGCGGCGAGCCGAAGAGCCCGAGTACGTACAGCGAGAGAATACTAGGGAAAGAGAAAGGCAACGGCGGCTGCGAGAAAACCAGGAAGCGACGGAAGGCCTATACGCGAACGACGACGTGGTCGTATATCTATGAGAGGTGCGAATGCTTGGTTTCAGCGCGAGTTTCTGTCTCTGGAGTTTGGACATCCATGTCGTGTCTGTGACTGCCTGTGGTTTAACTCGAACCTCTCTGCGATGAGAATCAACGTATCAACAACCTAGCATCACCTACCTAAAGCCTAGCAACGACCTAGAAGCAATCTCGAAACAACCTTCATCACTTACCTAAGGCCTAGAAGCCTGCACACACAAACGATACACACAGTTTCTTGTGTGTATCGTTTGTCGGTTTTGCGGTGCGCTGATAAACTTTGACTGTGGCACCTTGTCCTTTGCTGGACAGCGTCGATTACGGTTACAATAAATCAGTTCTGAGTCTGCGCTCGTCTGCCTCGTTTCGTTCCTTCTTTGTGTCCCGTCTGCTGAGCAGTTTGATAGAAGATGAACTCTTATCAACTCATCCAGCTTTCAACGATACTCTTCAGAATCGTCCAGTTTCACTGTTTCAAGACTCGCGCCGCAAACTTCGCCAAGTTTTTTTTATGAATCTTAATCAGGTGTACATGTTCGCTGCTTTTACTTCACTCGTGGGTTTCCGATGTTGCGTCATTCGCGGATTGGTTACCGCATACGTCCGTCGGTGGGTCCAAATGGCTGGGAGGTAGCTAAAAAAATGCAGTATGTTTTTGCTACTGCTACTACTACTACTACTGAAGGAAAGAAGTGTAAGGGTTCGTTTTCTTTGTTAGACACAATATTAATGAGAACTAATAGACAAGGAGGAGGGAGGAGGAGGAGGAAGAAGAAGGAAAGGCAGGAAGGTCAACCAGACGCGCGTCCGGTTTGCTATCCTACACTGGGGGAAAGGGATTAAGGGATGAAAAGATAGAGAAATAGAAAGAAGGGAACATACAAAAAAGTACACGTGAGCTTAAACTACACTGCTGCGTTCGATAGTAGTGGACGCAGTATTTCAGGCGTATCACGTTCCTCTGTAAGCCGTCCAGTCATAGTGCCTACTGAAGGCTTTCAAGCACTGGACATAGAACATCCAGTACCTGTTGTACGGACTCGGCGTATGGTGACTTCAGCCTGCTGACGAACACGCGAAGTGTGCCTAACAGGGATCGAAGCACTATGAGGATTGACTTGTCTTCTTCTGGCAACTTGTCAGTCGTAGATTCAGGGTTCACTCTTGCCGGTGTGCACAGCGAATCTGCACGTCGCGGCGACTTCGGCAATGGAGGCCAAGCTGTCATGGACACAACAGACAATAATACCAAGGAAAGTATAGGGGATGTTATTAGTAGCGAAGGTAACGTAAATGTCAATTAAAGAAAAGTGGACGAAAACATAACTTGCCGCCGGCAGGGACCGAACCTGCTACCTTCGAATAACGCGTTCGATGCTCTACCAACTGAGCTACCGCGGCGGCCATCCCTCCGTCCCCTTTATAAGGTATATATGTGCATATAAACGTGGGAGTGTCAGTCATCGCCGCCTGTTGCCATTACGGCGAGTGTGGAACACTCTTTCTTGCCTGTCGCGTCAGGTAGCACGTGATCTTATGACGAGCTGGCAGCCGACCAATAATGCCTCGCATACTACCTGAAGGCATCAAGTCAGCCAGAACGAGACCCTCGCTATGAATGAAGGAAAGAAGTGTAAATTTAAGGGTTCGTTTTTTTTTTTTTGCACACAATGTTAGAAAGTACAGGGGATGTTATTAGTAGTAATTGTAATGTAAATATAAAGAAAGTAAAGTGGACGAAAAGATAACTTGCCGCCGGCAGGGACCGAACCTGCGACCTTCGAATTACGCGTCCGATGCTCTACCAACTGAGCTACGGCGGCGGTCATCACTCCGCCACCGTTGTCGTTGGTGGCTACTCCGCGCCAATTTGGCTACTTCAGTACCCCCTCTGGCCACAAATATTGGAGGTTGGCGCCATGGCTACTTTTTGGCTGCATTGAACTTCTGTTTAGGCGCATTTAGTAGCCATTTTTTATTATTTGCAGGTAAAACAACAAGAAAGCCAAAGATCAGCCACTGTTTTTATTCGACTTTTTCTGTCGCGTAAGCTAATGCGCGCGCATGTATTGTCCCCATCAACAGGCTAATGCGCACCAAAGCACTCCAACGAAAAACAAGTATCAATACTGAAATAGAGCAAGTCTGTTATTATGTTAAGTCTATTAATCAATTTCGGTCTGCGGCTTCAAGGAAAAAACTGCTTCAAAGTTTAACGTTTCCACTTCCTTGATGGTGGGAGTGCTCCAAAATTACCTTTTCTCTGGGAAGAATTGTATCCTGCATAAATATATACAGACGCAGTGAACTTGTACAAATACGACATAGTTGCTGTGCCACCTGGTGCAAGATACGATTTATGGAACTAAATGTCAGAAAATGCAAGCTCCCGAAACACTAACATTCTGCCTATTTACCTTCTGAACAGCCTTGAATTCTATAACCCGTCCCTTGTTATGAATATTCGTACGCTCATACTTATAATGTAATATTAACAGGAAGACTGTAAAATTTTTTTTCTGACTACAACCGTACTGCCATCATAAGAGCCACGAAATGCAGCCTTTCCGCTCCCTCTCGCATCGAAATTTTTGCCGCTGGATCTTATTTCATACAGAATATACCAGCGCAGCGTGCTCCAGAACTCACTTATTTTATCACCACACTACATGTCCCATCTCTTCGGTTATCGCTCTGAGGTCACTCTTTTTTGTAAATCCTGAGCTTACTAGTCAGTTAGAAGTCTGTTCATTATTCTTTTTACTCACCATATTCTGTTCCTTTCTTTGTGTTTGTGTTTTATCCACTCTCTTCAGCAATGCTATTAGCCTTGTCGTACATAAATAAATAAATAAATAAATAAATAAATAAATAAATAAATCATGTTTTGCAACTCACCTCCTGTGGCTTGACAAGCAAGAGGGAAAGAAATACGGTCTTATTTCTATGTTTGTGAACACTCCAAATCATAGTTATTTTATAAAAGTTATAGCTGTAACATTGGTTTCCTCCTATTTGGCTACAAATTTGGCGAGAAAGTTAAATGGCATGGTTACTTTGGCTACTTCTAGCTTGAATTCTGGCTCCTTTTCAAATCTACCCGACGGCAACCCTGCCTCCGTCCACTTTATAGGGTATATATGTTCATTTAAACATGGGAGTGTCAGTCAGCGCCGCCAGTAGCCATTATGGCGAGTGTGGAACACTATTTTTTGCCTGTTGGCGTCAAGTAGCACGTGATCTTACTACGAGCTGGCAGTTGACCAATAATCTGTCGCATACTACCTGAAGGCATCAAGTCTGCCAGAACGCGACCCTCGCTATGAATGAATAAAAGTAATGTAAATTTCAGTGTCGGTTTTATTTTGTTAGACACAATATTATTGGGAACTAAAAGACAATGGTTCCAAGTGAAGTATAAGGTATGTTATCAGTAGTAATTGTAATGTAAATGTGAAGAAAGAAGAGTGGACGAAAAGATAACTGGCCGCCAGCAGAGACCGAACCTCGTCGTCGTCCTCCTCCTCCTCCTCCTCCTACTGCTACTACTACTACTACTACTACTACTACTACTACTAATAATAATAATAATAATGATAATAATGATAATAATATTAATAGTAATAAACTCTTCTTTTTCTCGCTAGGACATGCAAGCTTTCGTACGTCTTTTAGAGATGTCATCTTCTGAAGGAACGCGTTAATCTCTTTTTGGTCATAGCCGTTTGTTCTATGTCGATCACTGATGTTAATTAAGGTTAAAATGATGCACGCAGAAAGTGCGAAACATTCGCTAGCAAGGAAAGGAAGTATAATGTAGCAAATAACATCGAAAACATGTGGAAAATAGTCACAATTAAGTGAAAGCCCATTGATAAAAATAAGAAGGCATAGTTTAAGAACGTCCTAGAAGTAAAACAAATCTCAATGAAAAAGAGAACGACGACGCGGGAATACACGCGAACCATTGCAGAAAGTACGAGCTAAATACAAACTAAAGTATTAGATAAACTAAAGGCCTGCTTTCAAGAAACCTATATGCACCCACAGAGGCAAATAGAGAGATGCGAAGAACACTTGCTCCTTTCGGTCGATGCAGGGGTGGGGAACTTCGTTTGAAATCCTTCACCGCGCTGCCCTTCGTCTTGGGTCAGACTGAAAAGTGGGCTGCCTCAAAGGTTCTACAGTCCGCTACTTGCAATATGTATGTAAAGCAAGAGGACGGACTTCTTTTAAATACGAAGCATTTCTTAGCGAACTTCGGCGAGTTTGAGCGTATCTAGCTATCTATCTATCTATCTATCTAGCCGCCTACGACTTTGTGCTCTCCTGGCCGTATCGTTAATGGGATTTGTACCAAATTTTTTATGACATAACATGACTGTATGACGAACATAAATAGCTGGTCATTTCGCCAAACTCATGACTAACTTGTCATGAAAATAATGATTTACATCCCACGTTCATGGCGCGCTCGCGGCCGTTTCGTTAGCTTGATATACACCAAATTTGGGATTGACTGACATTACTGTATGACGAACATAAATGACAAGAAGTGGTAATATGAAAATCATGACTTCATGAGCGACATGACTTGCATTCCACGCTCATAGCGCGCTCGCGGCCGTTCGGTTGCTTGATATACACCAAATTTGGTATTCAGTGACATGACTGTATGACGAACATAAATGACAAGTCGTAATATGGAAATCATGACTTGTCATGTGCGACATGAACTTGCATTCCACGCTCATGGCGCGCTCACGGCCATTTGGTTAGCTTGATATACAGCAAATTTGGTATTGAGTGAAATGATTGTGACGAACATAAATGACAAGTGGTAATATGGAAATCATGACTTGTCATGTGCGACATGACTTGCATTCCACGCTCATGGTGCGCTCGCGGCCGTTTGGTTAGCTTGATACACACCAAATTTGGTATTCAGTGACATGACTCTATGACGAACATAAACGACAAGTCGTAATATGGAAATCATGACTTGTCATGTGCGACATGACTTGCATTCCACGCTCATGGCGCGCTCGCGGCCGTTTGGTTAGCTTGATGTACACCAAATTTGGTATTGAGTGAAATGATTGTATGACGAACATAAATGACAAGTGGTAATGTAAATCATGACTTGTCATGTGCAGCATGACTTGCATGCCACGCTCATGGCGCGCTCGCGGTGGTTTCGTTAAGTTGATATACACCAAATTTGGTATTGAGTGACATGACTGTATGACAGGCATAAATGGCTGGTCATATCATGAAAATCATGACTAACTTGTCATGAAAAGTATGATTTATATGCCACGCTCGCCGAAACAACTCGCTGCCGTTTCGTTAGCGAGATACACCAAATTTGGTATTGAGTGGCATGACTGTATGACGAACGTAAATGACAAGTGGTAATAAGGAAATCATGACTTGTCATGTGCGACATGACTTGCAGGCCACGCTCATGGCGTGCTCGCGGCCGTTTCGTTAGCTTGATATACACTAAATTTGGTATATCGCGACGTGACTGTATGACGAACATAAATGACAAGCCGTAATATGGTAATCATGACATGTCATAGCGACATGACTTGCATTCCACGCTCATGGCGCGCTCGCGGCCTGTTTCGTTGGCTTGATATACACCAAATTTGGTATTCTGATGACATGACTGTATAACTAACATAAGTGGCAGGTGGTAACATGAAAATCTTGGCATGCATGTCATCTACAATGCCGTTTACATGCCACGCTCATGGTGCGCTTGCGTCCAGTTCGCTAGCTTGACATACACCAAAATTGGTATATCGCGACGTGACTGTATGACGAACACAAATGACACGTCGTAACATGTAAAACATGACATGCAAATTATGTAAAGCATGATTTGCTCCTTCCTGGCTGCTTCGCATTAGATCGATTCCCACAGTGCGTGGGATCTGCCGGCTTTTCTTCCACCGGAGTTGGATCACCTGTCGCTAAAGCATGTTTACTTTGAAGGCTTTCTATTCAGTGATCGCCGCATACTTGACTAGTGTATAGGACAGGAACAAGTTTTCATTAAATTAAACTCACTAAAAACACAGCAAACAGTCCACTGACATGATGGCATTTCCTCAGCTAGTTTAATTATCGCGCATGCGCCCCATCTATCTATCTATCTATCTATCTATCTATCTATCTATCTATCTATCTATCTATCTATCTATCTATCTATCTATCTATCTATCTGTCTGTCTGTCTGTCTGTCTGTCTGTCTGTCTGTCTGTCTGTCTGTCTGTCTGTCTGTCTGTCTGTCTATCTATCTATCTATCTATCTATCTATCTATCTATCCGCCTACGACTTTGTGCTCTCCTGGCCGTATCGTTAATGGGATTTATACCAAATTTGGTATGGCATAACATGACTGTACGACGAACATAAATGGCTGGTCATATCATGAAAATCATGAATAACTTGTCATGAAAAGTATGATTTACATGCCACGCTCATGGCGCGCTCGCGGCCGTTTCGTTAGCTTGATATACGCCAAACTTGGTATTGAGTGACATGACTCTATGAAGAACATAAATGACAAGTTGACAAGTGGTAATATGGAAATCATGACTTCTCATGTGCGACATGACTTGCATGCCACGCTCATGGCGCGCTCGCGGCCGTTTCGTTAACTTGATATACACCAAACTTGGTATTGAGTGACATGATTGTGTGACGAACATAAATGACAAGTGGTAATATGGAAATCATGACTTGTCATGTGTGACATGACTTGCATGCCACGCTCATGGCGCGCTCGCGGCCGTTTCGTTAGCTTGATATACACCAAATTTGGTATGGAGTGACATGACTGTATAACGAACATAAGTGGCAGGTGCTAACCTGTAAATCTTGGCATGCATGTCATCTATGACGCCATTTACATGCCACGCTCATGGTGCGCTTGCGTCCAGTTCGCCAGCTTGATATACACCAAAATTGGTATTGCGTGACGTGATTGTATGACGAACATAAATGACAGGTTCTAATATGTAAAACGTGACATGCAATTATGTAGAGCATGATTTTCTCCTTCCTGACTGCTTCGCATTACATCGATTCCCACAGTGCGTGGGATCTGCCGGCTTTTTCCAACAGAAAGCCACACCCATTCATTTCACTGCATCAGTCGTTGTTCCGCAGCCTGAACGGTAGTGCCGTGCAAATTGCCGCCGTAAAAAGGACATGGCGCAATGCACAAAAAAAGTTGCAATCAGGCATCGAAGTTTCAACTAGAAAACTAGTGATGCTGATTTTGAAATGAAGTTTAGCCCCGCCTCACTCCCAACTTCTTTACCAGCCTCAGTTTCTTCTTTCTTTATTTCCTTGACTCGGTCTCAGTGGCGGCAGCTTGTCGCAAATACCAGAACGGGTGTTGCCATCGCGGACGCCATAACAGACGCCCCAGAGGTAACGCATGGTGTTGCAATAACGAGAGTCCTGCGCTGCAGAAACATCAGAAGCACAAAGCTCGGTTCGTGAGTGACTCGCCCGCCAGTTGGCCGATATTAAGAATCTCGAAGGGAGCGAGAGAGTTTCAGTGACGCTGACCATCTCGGGGTCCGTATGGAGCAAGAAAAGCGAGGCAAGCGAGCACTTTATTAACGCCCATGTTCGATCGTTGTGTTGTATTCGCTCTGTCGCCAAGTCGCCGCTTCAACAACATCCAGAAACTGTTTTTACGTTCCCAGCGATATAACGGGCAGAACTCTATACACGGTAGGCAAGAGAAATTGAAGCCTATTAGATGGTGTAAGCTTTCCTTCATCAAACTTAACGTCTTCCTGTTGTCGAAACTTATCTGAGACTAATGCACCATTTGTGAGCTCGGCCTCCCCGAGGGCCCCCCCCCCCCCCCCCCCCACGCGAAAGCCTTATTTGTTATACGATATACTCCATTTTCTTTTATTTCACTCCTTACGAAACAACACTTTAATAAAATATTTCACACGAACAACACTGCATACTCTTTCGTAATTGACTTATAAATAACACCCGCATAATGCGATGGTTGGGTTTAGTGCTGAATCTTTACTGTTTCGAACTTACCGCTCATTCTTAACAGCTAAAAATTTGCAGTAAATCCAACTTCCGACTGCCTTTACGAAATCCTAATAGTCTTTCGTCCTTTCTTCTACCCTCACAGTTGCTGTTTACAGCGAAAACGATGATGAACGCAAATGTCAGCAATGCTGATGAAGGCATCACAAATTAATGTACTGTAACTCTGACATGAGTCTCATAGCACGGTACTTAGACCCAATACGTCAGTATTATCGAAACGACGGTTACTTTACGGTGGGATGATGTCGCCAGCTTACTAACTTTCGTTTGCGCATTCCTCCGGGGTCGGGCAACGCTTGAATATAGCTGACTGAATCATAGGGATATGGTGTTTGTAGTGTTTTGTGATGTTTGCCGATACTTGACTTCTTTCCTTGTGTCCATGTTCGCACGCCCTGTGTGTTAGAATGAATACTTACCAAGTAGCTCAGCTCTGCGTTACCCTAAGTTTTATTAGACTTCTATAAAAGTGGAGCCAGCACCGGAACCACAATTTACATTAATCCGACATGACGCCTGCAGCATAGAAGTAGGCTACATATGTAATGTTTACTGCTTTCTTATAAAATTAGATAACCAACCCAGCAACCACAATTGACCTTGCACCGACATTACGCCTGAACAGGGTCTTTTTCCAAAGATGTTTCAAGATCAGGCGTGGCTCTCTGGCAGAATACGTGAATGCCACGCAGAATGCTTCGGTTCGATTCCTGCTGGGATCCCGAGTTTTTTTTCTTTGCATTCCTCGGGTCAACGCTGCCAAGGTCGGTTTTTTCTTAACGCCCTCGTATTTAAATTACCAAGTATCTTGTCGCCATTCCTGGGTACACATAAACTGTCAATCACCCGTGGTGCATACCCGCGTAACGCGGCCCATGGTACACGAGTATGTGCCACATATGTCCGGATGAAAGGGTTTGACGACGCACGCGACAGCATTATCACGTTATTCATGTCATGGACAGACAGTCATATTCATCAAACCCTCTTACCTTCCCATGCGAATTTTTGCAGGCGCCAAATTAAGGAAGCGATCACGACAGTACCCAGACGTAAGTGGCTAGGTAGATGGATAAAGGAAAAAAAAAGTCAGTTTCACCGCAAGGGTGAAGCAATGAATGCGATAGCAACAAATTGTAATGTTATACGAAGTGAGGCTGGAAGCTAACACTTTTGAATCCGATCTCACGCAACTTTAGAATACACTGGTTTAAGAGAATACGACCGCTCCAGGGACATTCTTCACACCACATTCTCTTCACGTTGAGAGCGCAGCAAGTAGAAGGGTATACCGGCCGCCCGCTGTCGGCTGCCGAGATGGGAGATAACGAGCGCGCCCGCGACGACCGCGCTCGTAAAATCGAAGGTCGCTCAAGGGAACACCCCCCCCCCCCCCCTCGCGCCTTTTCAAGCTCGTGAACGGCGGGCGGGGCCGGTCGAACAGTTGGGGGGGATCTTATCGCGTGCGCCTCGGAGCGACGGAGATGGGCCGGCTCGTTTGTTCTCCGCTTCAGCCGCGTTCATCGCTCCCGTTCGCGCGCTATTACCCGCTGTTAGAACGCACGATGCGCAGGGGGCTCTTATCAATTTGGACTTCATACGCGACATGACGGCGACGGCAAAAACCCGTCGAGACTATCCATATAATTGCTATCACAATAAAATTGAAAATTTAAAGGCTCGTTTTTGTCTAACGTAGATAGATAGATAGATAGATAGATAGATAGATAGATAGATAGATAGATAGATAGATAGATAGATAGATAGATAGATAGATAGATAGATAGATAGATAGATAGATAGATAGATAGATAGATAGATAGATAGAAACGCTCAAAGTGCCTTTGGTTCGCTAATAAATGCTTTGCATTTAAAAGAAAATTCCTCTTTTCTGCTCCTCCTGTTCGCCTACGTGCAGCTCTGTTTATTGAGTGCCTGCATCATTCTGGCTACTGCTTCGTACAAGACATGCCCGAACGCAAGTGCTTGGAGCGAGTGCGAATCTGAAGTATGTCAGAATAAGAAAATAGTCCTCTCATCGAAGGAACCGTATCTCACGCGCACAAGCTACGCATAACTTTGTGTCAAGAGTCTGGCCAGGTAAGAACTAATTTGCATGAGCTCGTATAGGCAAATTTAACGCGATCGCGATTGCGCACCGGTGGCCGCGCGACGCTGCGCGAAGGTACGAAACGACAAAAGGATGCCTATGCCCAGCAACCCTGGCAGCAGAGCATTAACGTGTCAGCCTATCGCAGCAGCGTCTGTGTGCCCTTGCCGCTTCACCGGTGAAGTATGGCTCTGCGCACGCTAATTCGGAATTATTCAAATTAGGCTGTTGGGCGACGGCACCGTCCACCTTCGCCGTAAAACTTGTTACACACTGGCTCTCCTTCACGCACACGAATGTTAAGGAGAAGAGAGAGTAGAAGAGTGCACTTCATGCATACATTTTCTAAACTGGTCAGAAGTACGTTCTCTTCCTTTTTTTTTTTTCGCCAGTGGCAGCAAAAGAATGGTGTCTAGCCGAAATGCGGTCTTGCTTTCTAGCGTTAATACCCACGGCATATCGGAAACCCAGCCACAGCGATGTCAGATTTACATATTATTGCGACGCGGAATTTTCACATGTCTCGAGTAAAAACATGTTGAGTGCCGGCTGGCAGAATCACACATCTGAGATCTTATTCTGGTGTTTTGTCTTATTTACCATTCATTAAAAATTAACCCGAAAAATTCTTGTTTACATACTATTGTCACGTGCTCGTGACGTTGACGAAGGCAGTAGGCAGTAAGTAGTCCAAGATGAAACACTTTATTTGGGCCGAACTTGTGGCCGGTAAACTGAAGGTGAGAATACAGCAATAAACGCTGGCACAGAGAGCGGCGAACAGAGCGTCGGCCGTCGATCAAACTGAACATCGTTGGAACGCGCCGGCTTTTATAAATCACGCGTCGAACATTCTAGCCTTATAACTAGTCGTCGCGCAAGCTCTGGAATATTCTTGAGTGTTACCGTCTTGCGTGCAATCTTAACAAAACGATATACTACAACCGAGAAGCTTCTGGAACAATAAAGCGCGGTCTGCGCCGAGTACTGCTGATAGTCTTTGTGGGCGGAAACCGCATACAGTAAAAGAAACGCGCGTGGCAATGCCCCCCTCTGAAGAGGCATCGTCCCGATGCTTAGAACACATAGGAAAAATACATGCAACAATAAATAACGACAATAAATCAAGAAAGTTGAATAAACAATACGCACAAGCAAGAAAGTCCAATGAAAGAAAGAAGAAAAAAAAAGTACAGTCCTCAGGTTCACTACCGGGCGAAAAACGGCTTGAGGCGCACGACATGGACGACTTCAGGTCGCGCACGGCGCCGTTGAGAGTTCGAAATGCCGTCGGGGACAACCTCGTAGTCGAGTGTGCCGAGACGTCGAAGCACCCTATACGGTCCGAAGTATCGTCGCAGAAGTTTTTCACTAAGTCCACGTCGTCGTATGGGCGTCCACACCCAAACGCGGTCGCCGGGATGGTATTCCACGAAGCGTCGTCATTTCCGTCGGCACCGAAATACCCGCTAACCTTGAAGGCGTCGTCGAGGGCGATCAGCACCTGCTTGTGAACCGTCAGATTTGCGTCGCAAGAGGCATCGCCGAGTTGCGCGACGGCAAAGCAAAGGTACTGCTGACAAACTTCAGCCACGAATATATGCACCTGAACACTCATACGACGGTCGCCTACATCGAGAAATTCGTGGACACCAGCAATGCTTTCGCCCTCTCTGATACTGCCGAACATTCTTCGATGAATCGAGGTCCCGAAACAGATTTCGACGTCAACCCCAGCCTCCCAAAGCAGAAGCAAGACCAGCTCAAAAATCTGCTCCTGCAATTCAAGGACTGCTTCTCATCATCGTCAAGAATTCGACAAACCCCAGTCGCCAAACATCGTATCATAACTGAAGAAAGTGCCCGACCAGTCCGTCAGAGCCCGTATCGAATTTCGACGCGAGAACGCGAAGCCGTAAAGAAGCAAGTCGACGAAATGCTACGCGACGACATAATCCAGCCGTCCAAGAGTCCCTGGGCATCTCCCGTGGTGTTGGTGAAGAAGAAGGACGGGACGCTGCGTTTCTGCGTCGACTATCGTCGC
This sequence comes from Rhipicephalus appendiculatus, assembly GCA_030522465.1. Classification (NCBI taxonomy): domain Eukaryota; kingdom Metazoa; phylum Arthropoda; class Arachnida; order Ixodida; family Ixodidae; genus Rhipicephalus; species Rhipicephalus appendiculatus. The sequence continues at coordinate 1,541,264 of JALIZH010032946.1, read as the reverse complement.
CTGAACAAGATCACGAAGAAGGACGTGCACCCCCTCCCACGGATAGACGACGCCCTGGATCGACTCCACAACGCGAAGTACTTTTCGTCGATGGACCTGAAGACGGGCTACTGGCAAATCGAAGTCGACGAGAGAGACCGAGAAAAGACTGCCTTTATAACACCAGACGGCCTGTTCGAGTTTAAGGTCATGCCTTTTGGTCTTTGCTCGGCCCCCGCGACCTTCCAACGCGTTATGGATACTGTACTGGCCGGCTTGAAGTGGCAGACTTGCCTTGTGTACTTGGACGACGTCGTTGTATTTTCCTCGAACTTCGACGAACACCTGCGGCGCCTTGAAGCTGTACTTCAAGCAATCAAGACCTCCGGACTCACCCTCAAGCCAGAGAAGTGCCGCTTCGCGTACGAAGAACTTTTGTTTTTGGGCCACGTGATAAGCAAATCCGGAGTACGCCCCGACCCGCAAAAGACAACCGCCATCGCTGCTTTCCCGTAGTGCTGCTGAGCGGCGTCCTGACGGGGTCGTGGAGAGGGTACGTAGCGTCGGGCTGCAGCAGCGTAACTCAAGGCCTGCGGCTGAGACTGTGGTGGCTCAGGGGTGCCGAGCGACTGCTGGAGTTCTTCACGAACTATCTCGGCTATCGAATCCACCTGAGGTTGCGATCTGGGGAACATCTTCTGCAGCTCTTCACGCACGACCGCTCTGATCGTCTCGCGGAGGTCATTGGTTCCCAGCGCTTGAACATCCGCGTAGCTCGTAGTGGGCAGGCGGCGGTTGTATTGCCTGTTGCGGATTTCTCGCGCTTTCTCGATGGTAGTGGCCTCCGAAACGAATTCCGAGACCGTCTTCGGGGGGGTGTCGCACAAGTCCGGCGAAAAGTTCTTCCTTTACTCCTCTCATGACGAACCGAACCTTTTTTTCCTCGGACATTTCAGCGTCGGCGTGCCGGAAGAGTCGCGTCATTTCTTCCGCGAAGATGGTCACACTTTCGTTCGGGAGTTGCACCCGCGTCTCCAGCAATGTCGCGGCTCTTTCTTTGCGGGCAATGCTCCTGAACGTGTCCAGGAATGTGCCGCGGAAGAGATCCCAGGTTTGAAGGGCCGACTCCCGGTTATCGAACCAGGTCCTTGCTGAGTCTTCTAGGTAAAAGTAGGCCCGGCGCAGCTTCTTGTCGGAGTCCCAGTGGTTGAACGTGGCGACCCGCTCGTATTCCTCCAGCCAGCTTTCTGGATCCTCGCATGGTGAACCGCGGAAAGTCGGCGGCTCTCGGGGTTGGTGCATGACGACCGTTGTGGGCGGTACAGGGGCTGCCATCGTATCTGCGGTCGCTGTCGTGGTTTTGGGCTGCCTGGTTGTCTCGGGAAGTAGCCCGTACTCTGGCTGAAGTCCCTTCTGCCTGCGGCTAGCTCGAGATTCCGGGTTCTCCTTAGCGTCAGCTTCTTCGTGGCTTGAGCTTGGGTCAGTGCTTCGCGGGGGGCGTCCGGAGCATGGAAGAAGCAGCACCTCCACCAGATGTCACGTGCTCGTGACGTTGACGAAGGCAGTAGGCAGTAAGTAGTCCAAGATGAAACACTTTATTTGGGCCGAACTTGTGGCCGGTAAACTGAAGGTGAGAATACAGCAATAAACGCTGGCACAGATAGCGACGAACAGAACGTCGGCCGTCGATCAAACTGAACATCGTTGGAACGCGCCGGCTTTTATAAATCACGCGTCGAACATTCTAGCCTTATCACTAGTCGTCGCGCAAGCTCTGGAATAATCTTGAGTGTTACCGTCTTGCGTGCAGTCTTAACAAAACGATCTACTACAACCGACAAGCTTCTGGAACAATGAAGGTGCGGTCTGCGCCGAGTACTGCTGATAGTCTTTGTGGGCGGAAACCGCGTACAGTAAAAGAAACGCGCGTGGCACTATTAACAATACGGATATGTTCGAGGCTGCGTGACAGCTTTCAAGTGAAGCTTGTGTTTCTACTGAAGGGTCGTTGGCGTTGTAGGTGTGAGCGCAAAAAAACCCCGGCACCCGCAAGCGCTAAGAAATGTGGCCCTCAATGTGCTCCGGTTACATGCGTATTTGTATGCGCCGCTTTCCAAAATTGATGCTCTCTCGAAGGTGGGCTTGCCGGGGATCCATCATTTCCGATATGGCATTCTGATCTTTTATCGAGACCACTTGCCACTTCATGTTCCCAGATTTCATTGTTGCCTGCATATGAACGCATGACCATCACTGTTGCCAAAAACCATTGAAGTGTTACGCTGCTCAACTCGGTGCAGTTCATCTCGATAATAATTGATGGTGTTTAAAGTCCCAAAACCACGATATGATTATGAGAGACGCCGGAAATTTCGACCACCTGGGGTTCCGTAATGTGCACCTAAATCTATGTACACGGGCCTCGAAAATTTTGCCCCTCCATCGAAAATGCGGTCGTCACGGCCAGGATTCGATCTCGCGACCTGCGGGTCAGCAGTCGAGCACCATAACCATTAGACCGCCATGGCAGGTCCGGTCCAATTCATCTTTGTGCCTATAGTGGTACAAGAGGTTTCTCTTTTTACGCTTAATGTACAATAATTTCGGACGCCTTCTACCAGGAGCAGTCTTAAAGCCATTCTTAATGGATCGAACTCATATCTGCAGGCGATAGTGAATACATAAAAATAAGTGCAGCTAGGCGCTTATGCAAGAAGAGTATAGTTCCACAATAATGTTTTCAAAGCAGACACTGTCACAACGAAAGTTTTTTACGCCGGTGTCCACGACGGCTCCACTGACGTATTTCCGTCACTGATATGACGTTGTAAAATATACACTAAAAGATGGCAAAAAAAACTAGAAGAAAAAAGTCACAGTTTCGCCACAAGGCGAAGCAATGAGTGTGATAGCAACAAATTGGAATGTCAAGCGACAAATGGCGAGCAGGTCGAAACGTCCAGTGCGCTGCTTGACGCACGAATACAACACGCACAGGACGAGAGCGAACTAACAACATTCACAGCTCGACACTTAACGCGCTGCTCAAACAAAAATTTACACCATCTTCCCAAAGAGAACCCTGATGGGATGCGAAGCAGCAGTGTTGCGCACGGGTGGCGTCACGGGTTGAACGGCGCTAACACGGGTGCTGCGGTGAGCGCTGGAAGATTCGTTTGAAGCGATGGCTGGCGTAGGTCTTGTTGCGTGTCAGGCGGCAGCTGCGGGCGCTCCGGCGAGCGCGCGGCAGGCGAGGGAGAGAGTGACGTCAGCGCGCACTGCGAGGGGAGCGTGACGTCAACGCGCAGCTGCGGCGTGACCTACTTTGGCACCGCTCCAACACCTGCGGCGAGGGGAGCGCGTTGCGGCGCGTTCGTCCGTACGCACGGAGGGACAGCGTTACACAGCCTAGTCAAATAGCTGCTTCGCATCTAAAAAACGACGCACGAAACGTATCCACAGGTACAGACGAGCGCGAACTAACAAGTGTCACAGTTGTTACTTCGCTGTGATTGTAAAGCGTGCTCTCTGCGCAAACGGGGGGGACAGCAGACTGCAGCGAGCGAAGTGACCTTCGTGAGCTCGGTAACTACAACGAAATCGTTCCGGCGAAAGCCTAAGGCGTACTATTCTCCCGACCGAGATGTAAGCGCGTGCGCGCACGGTTGTCTTCAGAAAGACGACGTGAACAGCGCGTGAGACACACAAGGACAAGGAACCGACGAGGACTGGCCCTGTTCACGTCGTCTTTCTGAAGACTGTCCGCATTGTATTATTCATTTTTGTTTTATTTATTTATGACTGATTAATATTATTATTATTATTATTATTATTATTATTATTATTATTATTATTATTATTATTATTAAGATATCTTTTAGCGCCACTATTTACCTCGCCTGTCGGAAGAAGGAAAAAAATCACGCCATATCCACGAAGTGAATGATGATGCGTGGGCGAAGCTCCGGAGGTAATCTGGTAAACCGTCAATCCCCGTAAATTTTGCCTACTCGATCATCATACAAAGACCTGACACACAAATGCGGGGGGTGTGGTGTGATTATGAACGTTTGTTGTCGGCGTTGCCGTTTTGCCTTTCGAGGGCGAGAGCGCGTTCACGATCGTTTTCATCCATGTCAGAAAGAGAATGTACGGTCTGGAACGCGCTTATACTTCATGGTCATCAGCGTCATCGTCATCGTTATCACGTGTAGTGGGTACATTCCACTATACTGGAACGCGCTTGGTCATCAGGCGTCATCGTCATCTTTATCACGTGGAGTGGGTACATTCCACTATACGTGGCTACCTAGCTACTACTACTACTACTACTACTACTACTACTACTACTACTACTACTACTACTACTAGTACTACTACAGAGGAGGGACAGACCCACACCCTAAGGAGCTTCGCCCCTAAAAGGTAAAGTCAGTCAGCGCTAGTCCTCGTCGGTGCCTTGTCCTTGTGTGTCTCACGCGCTGTTCACGTCGTCAAGGAATACCAACTAGCCCGGTCACATACCTTGCTTCAGAAAGAGACATCAAATAAAAACAGCGAAAACGCATAGACAGAAGGAAATCAACGCATAGGGGGGAAAAATAAAAAAAAAACATGAGAATCAGGGAATGGGAGTGAAAAATAATGTGAAATATACACAACTATTCGAAAGGCTTCCTGAAAGACGGAAAAGGGAAGAATTTATACATTGTGCAAAAATATGTTAAGAGAGTGCAAAGCTGAGATAAAATTACACCATCGCCCGCTAAAGGGAACCATGTGTTGATGTGAAGCAGCGGGCGCTAACGCTTACACTGGCGGTGGCGTTGACGCTGGCGCTATCGCAGCGTTGCGCAGGAGAGAAAACTGAGGAGGCGCAAAGCACGCAGTGATGGAGCGGTGTTTCCTACTGGAACATGCCAATCGCTGCTAATGGGCAATGAGAGACAGAAGACTCCGACTGGACACAGAGACCCGCAGTCGGCTTTTAGTTAACGCGCACGCTGCGAATTTTTATTGTTCAACAACGCACAGGAGAAATCTTCCACCGGCACCACCTTGGAGGTCAAGATCCATTGCCATATATACGGGATGGACAATGAACGGTTGTGCAGCGCGAGCAGTAGGTTTTTTCAACCAAGAAAGTCGCTAGCAGACGCTGCCTGCGTCGGCGTCGCGAGGCGAGAGAGGGGGGGTAGCGTAGGAGAGGAGAGAGAGGGGGGGGGACGCGCATGCGCAGTGTGGGTGTGGACGCTGTGGGCAGGGATGCCTAGAGGAGAGAGGGGGGAGCGCATTAGAGGAGAGAGAGGGGGGACGCGCATGCGCAGTGGGAGCGCGGGGAGGGATGCCTAGAGGGGGGGAGCGTAGGAGGGGAGAGAGGAGGGGAGGCGCATGCGCAGTGAGGGTGTGGTTGCCGCGGGGAGGGGTGCCTAGAGGAGAGAGAGGGGGGAGAGGAGGTTTTTTATTTTTTATTTTTTTTGAAAGGTTTGCGCATGCGCAGTAAGGGTGGTCACGCCGGCACACCACCACCACCACCACCACCACCACCACCGGATTAAGCTTCGCCATAAGATGCTTCACATCTAAAAACAATGAATGTGGACAATGAAAAACATTTTTCCAGGAGCAGCGCACCAGCGACCCACTGCCTGGAGCGACCGGGACCCACGAGGTCACTCATGTCTCAGGTTGACTGCGGTAGGCGCCTTGGCTCGGGTCCGAGACCCGACGGCCGAGACCCGTGGCCCGTCTTGTCTCGCTGCTTGCGCTGCCACTCCTTCCTCTTCGCTTCGCTTCCCTCTCTCTCCGCGTGCTTTCGAATGATCGCCGTGGCTCTGTCCAATTGGCGTTTCCTTTATATATTCTTTTTGCTCTTTCGTGCCTGTGCAGGTTTCTCCTTAGTTGTCTTCTATGTCATGTCACGGCGCGCACTTCACCACACACCCACGGAAACGTTATGGCCTTCCATTTTGAATCAGTCGATTGAACAATTGACATTCTTCCGGGCCGTTTAGCGCTTACATTGGCTTTTTTCTATCGGAGAGTCATCCACAGTGTACCAGCATGGCATGTTTGCTTTCCCATACAGAGCAGAGTAAAAAAAAAAAAAAGTACTGCCGAATAAAGGCAGTAAGGATGACTTCACAGGAAAACCTCTTGCGGAAAACCACGGGTGTCGTATTTATTCCCTACGCTTCAAAGAAGACGTAAGCGGGGATTATTGGTATGTGCATGCTGGGAGTGGCGATTATGCAGGAGAGGCTGTGCTTCTGCAGAACAAATTGATCGGCTGATAGATGAGCCTTTATCGGGAGTGACAGGGAAGCAGATTTCTCTCCACGGAATGATGGAAAGCGTATTACGTAAGATTGTTAAGGTTCTTCGGAAACTCCGTGATTTGCGAAGTTCTGCTAAGGTTACTAATCAGCGAAATGGCTTCTACCTCAATTGTACTTCGAAGTGGATGAGATAACCATTCCCAACTCACCAAAAACAAATAAAATCCAGTGATTTTCATTCATTTAGTGTCTTGGTTGTTTTCTTTTTTTTTTAGACCTGTGACACTAGCAAAATAACCAGCATATAGATTTATAAAGAAAAGCGCTGTACATATGATAAATCCATAATACAAGCGAGACAGAGAGAACGGAGTGGCTAACCTCCCAGCAGGGGAAAAGAATCTTAGGCCACCACATCTTTCAGTCTTGGAGGAAAGAGGTCACACGCATCGCACAAAGCACGGCGGACTATTTCTTTTAGTTGCTATATGCGGTTTGTTGTCGCGTATGCATTAGAAAGGCTTGTTTCAATTTCAATGTGGAACTACAGTTCAATACCCCGCAATGGTGGTCTAGTGGTAAGGTGCTCGACTGCTGGCCCGAAGGTCACAGGATCGAACCACGGTCGTGGCGGCGGCAATTCGATGGGGCCCGTGTGCTCATATTTACGTGCACGTTAAAGAACACCGTATGTTCGAAATTTCCGGAGCCCTCCACTACGGCGTCCTTCATAATCACAGCGTGGTTTACACATGATCAAGTAAGGTCTTCTTGAACTATATGCGTGGCAGTGGCCTATTTAATATGCTATAGTACTCCCGCTCTACATTTTCCTCCTGTTCATTTTTTTTTCGAGCTTTACTTTTCTCTCCGCTTTCTTTCCCATCTTTCTTTCACTTTGCCCTTCCCCTTAGTGCACGGTGGCAAACCGGATGCTACAATTCTGGTTGACCTCCCGGCCTTTGTGAAATTTTATTCTCTCTCTCTCACTGGGACGTGAAACCCCAAGAATTATTGAACTGCAATCCAATGTACACATCGTAAAAAAAATGCCTCCACTAAAGCGCTTCCTTTCTCCTATAAAAGTTTGAAGCGTACGCGACTTTAAAAAAAAATTAGGCAGATCCCAAGTACCATGGGAATCGATGTTATGCGAAGCATCCGGAGGCAAGGTTGAATTGAATTGAATTTATTAACAACAACAAGGATGCGAGGATGACCTGGTAAAAAAAAGCTGCATTAAGCAGCTTGAGGGGAACCTGGCCACCTCATACACTGGGCAGCTTCACAGCGGTAAAACGGAAGCACATGATATACATAATGTATGAACTAACTAAAACAGTAAGAAACAGTGAACAACCACGGTCAGAATAAATAAACAAGGTTGTTGCGAAAACATTTAAAAAAGGGGAAAAAAATAGGCGGAACGATGAAGATAGAGAGAAAAAAAAGAGAAAAACAAATGAAGCACAAGCAATCACATAAATACGTCGCGTAGTCTTTTTTGCGACAAAGTAGATACATTGAGACCATTTTCTTTGTATAATTGATTTAAAACAGTAGGTAAACGAAACTGCAGCATTTGTTCACCGTATTTAGTTCTGTTTTTGTTAACAATCGAAGGTTCTAAGTGACGAAATTGATAAAAAGAGTTATGTTGCTGTAAGGATGCCAGTTTTGTTAAAGTGTTATCATTCTTAATTCTTCCCATTCTATACATGCGACAAAGCCTATATGTGTATGAAGATTGAATTCTTACAGTTTTAAGTTTTGCAAACAAAGGAGCAGTATGCCAAAGATATGGCACCTTGGAAACAAGGTGCCATATTTTTGGGTAGTAGTTGGGTAGTAGACTGGGTAGTAGTTTTTTTATTGAGCGAAACGTTTTGAAATGACGCTGAAGATATGTACAAATGTCGCACGCACAGACATGTTAAACAGTCGCATATGTTTCATATAACCAGCTGTTTACACTTGTGTAACGATGCCAACAGAAACATGGGTATTGCCAACACCAGAAGCCGTAAGCTGATATGTAGAGCTTGTGCTTGCAAGGATGGTAGCCCTGGATAGTGCTACATAAACCAACTACAGTGGATGGCGCTTGAGTATACAACTGACGTTAACTCGACATGACTCCTTCGTCATAGGAGTACGTATGTAATGCTTATAAAATTAGATAGCCAGCACTGCAACCACAATATACGTTTCACCAACATTACGCCTGCATAGGGTGTTCTGCCGAAGCAGTTTCGAGACCTGACGTGGCTCTGTGGTAGAATGCTTGATTGCCACGCAGAATACTTGGGTTCGATTCCTGCTGGGACTCTGATTTCTATTCTTTGTATTCCTGGCGTCAACGCCGATGTCTGTTTTTCTTAACGCTGTCGCCTCTAAATTACCAGTGTCCACGCCACCGATGTCAGTTTCTCTCAACGCTCTCGCATTTAAATTACCAATGCCTGTTCTCGCCGTTCCTGGGTAGATATAAATTGTCAAAGTCCTGCGGCGCATACCCGCATTCCGCGGCCCGTGGTATACGGGTATGAGGCACACGTGTCCGGAGAAATGAGTTTGACGACGTACGCGACGGGATTTTCACGTTATTGATGTCATGACCAGCCAGACATATTCGTCAATATATGTTACCCTCCTATACAAATTTTGGTTTACCCCAAGTTAAGGAGGCGATCACGAGAGCACGCAGACGTAGGCGGCTAGATAGATAGATAGATAGATAGATAGATAGATAGATAGAAACGCAAAAGTGCTTACAGTACGCAAAGAAATGCTTCGGATTTAAAACAAAGCATTCAAATGAAACGCTTCCCGCAGTACGCCTCGGCTCTTTCTAGAACAATAAGCCAGAGGCTGGATATTTTTAGATGTTAGCCATACAGTGAAGTATTTATTTATCTTTCTTTTCGCGCTCCTTCAAAACTATACCAAGATGCCTTTGCATGGCCAGAGAACAGTCAGCTTCGTAAATGTAGAAGTAATTGCGTTTTGTGATAGAAAAAAAAATCGCCCCTGACGTCATGATTGTATGACATGAAGAGACGAAAAGAAGAGTGCGGATGTAGTTGCTGTTAAAGTGATACGATTGCTAAAGAGGATAAAAAAGAACTATCAAGAAAAGAAATGAAGTGAAAGAAATAAAGATGAAGCCCTTGTACCGTAAACACTCAGTGCAAGGCATCTCTTCTTACTTTGACTTGAAAAGGAAAATCGAAAACTGTTGTAAGTCGAGCTGCCAGACCAGCGGATTTACCCGCTCACTTGAGGACTGTCACAACGGGAGCCGCAACGAAGGGTAAATCGCACTTTCGTTGGCGCGGACACAAACTGTCGAGGGTGACACGGACGCTCTCGAGGCGATGGGACGTGATTGTGCGTCGCGTAGACGGAGGCGGCGCCTTATAATAGAAGGCCTTATGGCCGCTGTCTCGAGTCATTAATGTGCTCTTCGTGAGGACTCGGAACTTTTCTCTGAGAAAACGCGCTTAAAGAAATTGCGGGTGGCGACGCCTCAGTGAAGTTCCCGCACCAATCGACGCGACGTCATAGATTTTGGCGGCGTCTGCAAGTGCCTACGCAGTTCCTCATTGGTAAATATGCAGTATAATGTCCTCTCAAGGGGCCAGAGACCTAGCATATTAAGTTTCAGAGCAGTTAGTTGAACCGGTGGGGCCGAAATATGAATATCTTGATATCTGTGACGTCACGTGGGGATATTTCGGTGTCAAGTTTAAAAATGAAACATTGACCTCGATTTTTTGTTCTATTAGTGAGCCTGTGATGCTCACATTTAGGGCAATATAGTTTCCAGAGCATCAGTCTAAACTGATTCACTGTTTCACGTTGCTCTCCATTTAAAAAGACTCAGCTCAACATCGGTGTGGCGACACAGGTGTGTTGTTTACATTCTACTGAGCGGCGGTGCCACAATCGCACACTGTAACAACGCCGGTAAAAATACGCGTTCCTCTGTATCACGATTCTTTCGACGAACTGCAGACATGTGGCCCGGCAACCCGCTGCTATGGCGCTTCTCGCCGAGAATGTCCGACAAACGACAAAAACTTTGGCGAGCGATTCATGATATGTGTAAATTTCATATTTGCATTTTCCCGAGCTTATTGCCCCAAGTTCGAATGAAGTGGTGTGTGTCAAAACTTTCGTATTAACGGGCCGGCCAAAAACTGTTTTACAAAACACACTGGTATTTAATTAGAACACCAGGGACCATGTTTCGCAGAGTTGTTTTTTCATATCTAAATCAAGTTGTCTCTGTAAAGAGCTGAGAGCAAGAAAAAAAATCAAGGAACTATGCCGCTCTGTGAAGGTGGACGACCAGCGAAGCTATTTAGCACACGACAAAGAGGTGACATGAAATTCAAGCCTTAGCTGATCACACATCCTGCAACTAAATCCTTAGTATCTGTACAGAAAGCCCCCTTATTTTTCATTTGAGCAGCATGCGTCTTTTTGCCGCGGCATGCGTCGTCTTGTCTGGCTGTCCACGCTCCCTACGCTTTCGTTGGCTTTGTAATCTGTTGACTTAATATGATTGTATCCGACAAAAACGGGCTCCTCGATTCATTCGATCCCTTTGTTTTGGTTACGTTTGAAACAATACAGTACAGCCGATACACGAAGACCAACATGAAAGCTTGCGGTAGTGTAAGCAAGTACGGATTAATAAAGGTTAACATGTGCCTATGTAATGAAAGTTTGCCTGTGGCGAATACCCGAAGTGGTTCAAGCTTTTAGCGGCAAAGAAAAGCTTGCGCATTTGTTTTTAAAACATATGCCACATGGAAATCCGTACGGATTTCCTTCTGGATTGGTGCTGCAATCGGGTGGTTCTCTATTTTCCCTTTCTTAACCCTTCCGCCACCTTGCGGTATTCCGCAGAACTCGTTTCCATATGCCACTACGTAGCGCACCTAAACTAAATCATGTGGCCAGCCATGCTCATGTGAGGAGGATATGTATAAAGTGAGTTTCAATTCCTTTTCTCGTGCGTAATCTACGACAAGAGCTGCAAGAATCGTGCTCTCGTTTCTCGGTTAAGCACAGCACTTACATTTAATAATACTTGTGGCGTAATTAAGTCTCATATATGCTATTAACAATGCCGCCATTGTTGAAGCTATTGCTGTAGTGCAAGTACACCACGATGTACAGTTTGAACAAAGTCACACTGATATATCATTGAAAGAGAACAGCAGCGCAGAAAATAAGTGTAATGAACATGCAAATACGACAACCTTCGGCGCTTTGACCTTCTTATTTCGGAAATCTCAGTTCTCAGGCTCAATTGAGGCTTTCACATGTACTGTGTATTGATTAGTTTCTGTGCTGCCATGCGAGTCAACGAGGGAACGAAAAGGATTCAGAAAACGGCTGGCTGTTCGTCCTCTGACTGAATGAGCGGTAATGGAAAAGTGGCGATACAACAGCTCCTTGTAAGGGACCGGGCAGTTACACTGCAGGCCTGCCGTACCATCGCTGGACTCTGCCTTTTATTCTGAGGCACTCACACGTCGCTCACGATAAATGTGTGGTGCTCGGTCTGTTGGCGAAACGGGTAGTGGGCGAACCAACTCAATAAAAGATAGAATGGACGGGGAAATTATACGGCCTCCTAGATAGACAAAGAACGATTGCCGAAGGGCATAATTCCTCCGAGGTTTTATGCAGGCGGCAATTCATTGGTCGTGGAAGCTCTGAGAGTCGTAAGCGACAAAGAGGCCCGCTTTCTGTGAGGTCATAAGACATCTCCATAAGAGACGAGCGAACATAACTGGTATAATTAATAATTTCTGGGGTTTAACGTTCCAAAACCACGATATGATTATGAGAGACACCGTAGTGGAGGGCTCAGGAAATTTCGACCACCTGGGGTTCTTCAACGCGCACCTAAATCTAAGTTCATGGGCCTGGAGCATTATCGTCTTGAGGGCGAATATAACGTTTCCTTTGTTTATTTATTTATTTATTTACTTATTTATTTATTTATAAATACTACGATCTTCCATTCGAAAAATAATGGCAGGGTGGGAAAAATGTTCGAGAATAGGTAAAAACATCAAAAAAAAAACAATCAAGATATAATGAATGAATAAGTATGATGTAATATACAGGACTCAGGTTCAAAAACACTTATTTAAAATAAATTCGCAGAGTAACATAATACATAATGACATGATATACATAGTACGTGTTACGGAGTAATACAATAAATACAACAAAGCGAATAATACAATGCAATAGCAAGGGATGGTTTCAGTTAGGCTGCTTTCAAACAATGACAAAGTGTTATGTAATACGACATCAGCTTGAAGGTTATATCAGTCATTAATAGTTCTAGGGAAGAATGAATACTTGTAGCAGTGAATTCGTGAAATCAGAGGAGTTATTTTACTGTATCGTTTTCGAGTGGCGTAACTGGAAGAGTACTGAAGGATACCTGTAGTGTCAACATTTAAATGACCATTTAATAATTGAAAGAAATGCTTCAGGCGGCAAATGCGGTTTCTATTCACAACGGATTGCAGGCCACTTTTTATTATTAACTCAGATACTGATGTTCTACACTAGGAGTTATTATAAAACGTATGGCTTTCTCTTGCACCTTTTCCAGTTGATTAATATTGCCACGCGTGTTATATTGTTGTGCTCTGTTTAAACCCACAAAGACTGTGAGCAGTGCTCGGCGCAGATCGCGCCTCGGTGTTCTAGAAGCTTCACGTTTGTAGTAGATCGTTTTGTTAACAGTGCGCACAGCACGCTAACACTCAACATTATTCCAGAGCTTGCGCGTTGACCAGTGATAAGGCTAGAATGTTCGACGCGTGATGTATAAAAGCCGGCGCGCTCCAACGATGGTCAGTTGATCGACGGCCGACGCTGTGTTCCCCGCTAGCAGTGCCAGTGTGTATTGCTGTAATCTGACTTTCGGTTTCAAGGCCACAAGTTCGGCCAAATAAAGAGTTTCTTCTTTGACACGCCGGCTGTCCTCTTCGTCAACATCACGACCGCGTGACAATATTGCGTTTATTCAACAGATCCCATAACATCCCAGCATATTGCAGCATTGGACGAATGAGTGTTTTATATGCTAGCAGGCGTACATGCTGATAGAATACTTTAACGATCGTTTTAGAAAAAAAGTGGCCACGAACACACTTACCTGTATTTATATCAATGAGTTTGTTCCAGGTTATATCATTAGTTATCTATAATCCAAGTATTTGTATTCAGCAACTTCTGTTAGAGCGATGCTATTAGTGCCGCACCGATAACATAAAAGATTTTTCTTTAGTGTTATTTTCATATAGTCTCTTTTGTCGTTATTAATTGCTGTTTGCCATTGCTGGCACGTAAAACGTAAAGCATTCCTGGCAAAAAAAAAAAGTAAAAAAAGTGGCCTCCAGGATTTTGTCGGATTCGCAAAGATCTCGGAGCGTACTTCACGTTTTTGTTGAATGTCGTGAGGTGGCGCTGCGAATTAAGCTCACTGTCAAATTTTTTTCTATTTTGCTTCACATTTCAAGTTACTTTTGTTAGCAATACGTACCAACTGGAGCAAGTCTTAAGAAACAAAGAAAACCATACAGATGTAAGAAGTTTCGCTGAGAATAAAAAACTCAACATCTGCGATTCGAACCCGGGCCTCTCGAGTGGGAAGCGGGCATTCTACCTCTGCACCACTTTGGTGGAGCCGCGTGCAACTCTTAATTCGACGACGCATTGCATACTACCGATCCCTGCACCCCATGCGGCTTCACCCTGTCTGGGTTTCACTTTTCGAAGCTCGTTCCGGACACTCCCCTGTTCTAGTACACTCTAACCTTGTTTAGAAATGCAGATTTCCGTCTCTCAGTGCTCACGACAACCTAACAGAAAATAGTTAATTCGTTTGTTATGTGTTAGTCAGGAGCAGAACATCCATCTGGCACGTTTTGTCGAAAAACATGTTAGTGCTATTGCAGATGTGAGCTGCATTCAATTTCCAAGAAAACTTCGCTACGCGCACGCTCGAACGCACGCTGGTGCGCTGTGTTCAGCAGGCGACAGTTGGCTTCTACCGGAAGTTAGTCATCTTTTTGAAAACTCGCAACGAAGTTACGGAATACTTCATCCTGTTTATTTAACTACAACTATTATACACAGTGTCAACGGGAACGAGCGCATCTGATCCAAACAGTGCTCTTGATTTATGTGGGCTATTGGTCAATAATCTTTTGCGACGTCGGATGACAAAAACGTGACGTCCGATGACAAACGCCCGCCCACCGGCAAGAGTGAAAACCGGCCTCTGTTTGAAAAGACGGCACCTGAGACAACAGCAACCTCGCGCTCCGCTTGTAGCTTTTACGCGGCGCGCACAGCTGCCACATTAAATGCGAAGCATTTCTTTGCGTACTGTAAGCACTTTTGCGTTTCTATCTATCTATCTATCTATCTATCTATCTATCTATCTATCTATCTATCTATCTATCTATCTATCTATCTATCTATCTATCTATCTATCTATCTATCTATCTATCTATCTATCTATCTATCTATCTATCTATCTATCTATCTATCTATCTATCTATCTATCTATCTATCTATCTATCTATCTATCTATCTAGCCGCCTATGTCTGGGTGCTCTCATGATCGCCTCCTTAACTTGGGGTAGACCAAAATTTGTCCGGGAGGGTAAGAGGTATTGACGAATATGTCTGGCAGGTCATGACATGAATAACGCGAAAATCTTATCGCGTACGTCGTCAAACACTTTCTTGTAGACAGGTGTGGCGAATACCCTATAAAACGGGCCACGGTATGCAGGGTATGCGCCACAGGAGTTTGACAATTTATGTCTACCCAGGAACGGCGAGGCCAGACATTAGTAATTTACAAGCGAGAGCGTTAAGGAAAAAACAACACAGCATATCCACGAAGTGAATGATGATGAGTGGGCGAAGCTGCGGGGGATCATTCGGGTAACGACGAATCCCCCCGTACATTGCCCACTCGATCATGCAAAGACGTGACACGTCGTGACGCGAGCCCTCGCCGCCTCTGGATCGGCTTGCCGACGCTGCTGTGCCGCTGCAGCTGCGCGAGCCCTCGGCGCCTCTGGATCAGCTTGCCGACGCTGCCTTGCCGCTGCAGCTTCGCGAGCCCTCAACTCCGGGTCGGCTTGCCGGTGTGCCGTGCCGCTGCAGCTTCACGAGCCCGCAAATCTGGATACGCTTGTCTGCGTCGCCGGCGCCTACTTCTCTCTCGTACACAGGGGCTCCGGAAGTATATCTGATGTGTGGGGGGCGACGACGTCTGTGGGCCGATGTCGCATCGTCTATATATATATATATATATATATATATATATATATATATATATATATATATATATATATATATATATATATATATATATATATATATATATATATACCTTAAGAGACAGGAAGAGAGCAGAGTGGGTGAGGGAACAAACGGGGGTTAACGATATCATAGTTGAAATCAAGAAGAAGAAATGGACATGGGCCTGGCACGTAGCACATCGGCAGGATAACCGCTGGTCATTAAGGGTAACTGACTGGATTCCAAGAGAAGGCAAACGCGTGAGGGAAAGACAGAAAATCAGGTGGGCAGGTGAGATTGAGAAGTTTGCAGGTATAACCTAGCAGCAGAAAGCACGGGACCGGGATGATTGGCGGAACATGGGAGAAGCCTTTGCCCTGCAGTGGGCGTAGTCAGGCTGACGATGAGAGGAGAGAAAGAGGGGGGGGGGGAGCGTAGGAGAGGAGAATCAACATGTTTGCACAGCGCAAGACGAGGACGTAGGGAGGACACAACAAGGGCGCTGACTTCAACTAACATGACACGCTGCTACGGTGCGTTGAGGACTGTATTGACAGTTTTGGCACAGTTGCGCTCCAGAATGCGGCGGGTTTATCAGTTAGCGGCTTTCTTGAGCTCCTTGGGTTTTACTTAAAGACAACTTTTGCCTCATGGAATGAAGGTATTTTTATTTACACAAGAGGAGTGTGCATCGGTTCATACATAGCACCTGTTTTAGGTGACATTTTTCTCGCTTACCATGACCGACTCTTCGCTAGCCGCCTCGACAAAGCTGCTGTTGTGAAGGTTTTAGGGGCGAAGCTCCTTAAGCCGTGGGTCGTGCGTCCTCGATGTATGTAGTTGTGGGTAGCCACCTCTCGTTTAGTTTCTAGGAATGTCCGCTAGATGGCGGTACTTGTATATGATGAATATATGTAGGGGCGATACTTTTTGCGGCATCACCTCAGCGGTCCTCGGTTGTCAATGCATTCTGAGTAGCCAGTAGGCACTGGATTTCGACCTCCAAGGTAGTGCCGGTGTGAGATGTCTCCTGTGCGTGATTAAACAATAAAAAAATTCACAACGTACATGTAAAATTAAAGTGAGCTGCGAGTCGCCATGACTCTCATCGACCCTTTAGTATAAATGCGCCCGATCTCACGTCGTTGATGATGTACTGCGCAGAATTCGCGAAAGATTACCGGTTTACCGCATTCACTCCGTGGATATGGTGTCGTCATCTCCAGTTCTCGTCTCGTTTCCGAGAGGGCGCTGTCCTATAGACATGCGTACAATATGGCGGTTGGGTGAAGGTACGTTAGATGGCGTTGGCGGTGCAGCTGCTCTTCGATTGCGCGGACCGCCGTACTATAGCCGTACGAGTGCGCTTGCCGGATCGTGCTGCTTGGCGGACTATGGACGACGACCGGGCGTTGAAGTTTGAATAAAATTTCACACACACTATCGCTTTGATTACTGCTGGGCGAAACCACTGAAGATTTCACGGTGTAACCATGATTGCTTCAGTCACCATAACTCTCATCGACCCTTTAGTATAAACGCGCCCGATCTCACGTCGGTGATGATGTACCGGGCAGAATTCACGGAAGATTCGCGGTTTACCGATGAACCTCCGCAGCTTCGCCCACTCATCATCATTCACTCCGTGGATATGCTGTGTTTTTCTTTTTTCGTTTTGTTGACGATTTCCTTGTGCTTTTTGACTGCGATGACATGGGCTAGGAAGCTGCCGTTTCAACCACATTTGTCATTTCGAAGAGTGCATGGCACCACTAATTCTGTCGCATGAGCTGCCGCAGGATGCCTCGTTAAAGTTTTAGATGCGAAGCAGCTATTTGACTAGGCTGTGTAACGCTGTCCCTCCGTGCGTACAGACGAACGCGCCGCAACGCGCTCCCCTCGCCGTAGGTGTTGGAGCGGTGCCAAGTAGGTCACGCCGCAGCTGCCGGCTGCTCCGCCCGCTCGCAACACCTCTGACCCGCCTCCCGTGTCTTCGCGTTTCAAACAAACGTTTACGCGAGTAAACGCTACACCGAGTTTCGCTTCAAACCGTTCTTCCAGCACCCGCGTTGACGCCCGTTTCAACCGGGTCAACGCCGTGCGCACCGCTGCTGCTTCGCATCCCATCAGGGTTCCCTTCGGGGAGATGGTCCAATTTTTTTTATATTTGAGATTAAACATCTCATGCGATCACCTATGCTGGAAATACGAGCCTAGAAGAAGCAAACCACTTCTACCGTACTTGTCAGCTCATTCGAAGCTCGTAAAGAGAGGAATGGCTAATCATTGTTTCAGCAATGCTCTTCGGAAGACTTGCAGTCACTCGTTAAACAGCAGCTTTGTTGAGCAGGCTTGCCGTCTGATAAGCGCTGGATTCCCTGATCATGTGCTGGTTTCGGTGGCAGAAAAAATGCTTAGGACCATTAAGCAGGGATGTGGAGCACCAGCAAACTGCGCCGCCAGTGACACTAAGCGTGTCGCGGTGCTCCCCTATGTACATAAAATTTCACACAATTTCAAAAAGATAGGGGATAAGGTTGACGTCAAGGTTGTTTTTTCGGCCCCGGAAAAGCTTTCAGTGCTCTGTAAACGCGTGAATGCTCAATCCGCACAAAGGAGCGTCTGCACAACCAAAAATAGGAGGCAATTCGTAGCATGTGCTGTGGCTGTTGTTTACATTATTCCGTTGTCTTGCGGCAAGAAGTACGTTGGACAAACGGGCAGCTTAGAGCTGGCACTCCGCCGTCGCCGTCACCGTTGAAGCTCCCTGGCACGTGCCAGCTGTGGCGTCTCCCCCTCACGCGGGAGATAAATAAGCTTTATGAGCGCTGGAACGCGGATGGCGTCTACACGATGCGCAAAGCACGAGAATGCGAACGCATGTGAAGCGGAGGCAGATTAGTCTCCCTCGCCCTCTTTCTCCGACTCTGCCATCTCCCCTCAAACCGGCGAACGCGCGAAACCATCGCTTCACCCTGTCGTCCTCCCAGTGGTAGGTCCGTTACCTGGACAATGAAACGCCGCCCTCGCCGGACGCCGCGTGCGTCCCATTTCCGAGGAGCTTCGCTTATCGGTTGTATTCGTAAGCGGAACTGCTGGTTTTTTTGTACTACAGTGTTCTGGTTCGCATAGTGGGTGCTTCCCTACTTCATGCAAGTAGCCGGACGCGGGACGCCGGACGCGAGAGGGAGGGACAGACATAGCCCTGAGCATAAGATGCTTCGCATCTAAAAAATCAACTGTTCCCTCCGCACGTGGTCAGCCTCGGTGTCTTTCGCTAACCTGCGCCCCCCAGCAGGCACCTTAATATGAAAACCAGGATACATCATAGTCACGTGATAGGCGAGTCGTACATTTTGGCGCTCCTCGCGGCTGCCCATCCGCCCTGTTCTGCATGATGGGTTGCGTGTGTGCGCCTGCTGAATGCCGTGGAACGTTTACAAAAGGAACTCCGTTCCTTCTATCGTTCCCTCGTAAACGTAACGAGTTACCGTTACAGTTCCACCGATCCTGAATGGAACGGTGGCGTTCCTCCGTTCCTCCAAAAAATAACTAGTTCTTGGAAAGTCGTTCCGTACAACACTGGCCTGGTAGTTACGGTGCTTGGCTGCTCATCCGAAAGACGGCTGTTCGGTCACTGCCACGGTGGTCGCAGTGCGATGGAGGCGAAATTGGAAAGGCCCGTATAGGCACCGGGCGCGGGCGAGTTTGGACTGGTGGCGCCTTTTTCGGTGGCGACGGGGAACTAATGGCATGGGGATGCAAGAACGGGCGCAGGCGCTTGCTGCGGGGGGCGCGGGCTGGATGTTGGTTTCGCTTCTATGTGCTCTCGTAGCTTGTGTCGTGCGCTGCCGAAATCTACGTGAAATGCACAAATACTGTAGATTGCAATATCTGTTAAAATATTAGGGTCGGCGAAGGATCGAAAATAGATGGAAAACAGAACGGGAACGGGGGGCTTGCAACTACAACTGAGGAACAAGTGCAATTGGTGAAGCATCCATGCAGTAAGGACGAAAATGGAACGGGAAACGTACGCTCTCTTTTTTTGAACGTTAAGGAACAATGTTAACCTATAGACAGAAGAACAAAGTATTAGGAAACAGTCGGCAGGGGTCACATATTGTGGGAATCGATTTTATGCGAATCAGCAAGTCTATGCTGAATTTTTTTAGCTTTCAGTCAAGCGTAACGAGGTGGATTGACGTGTTTTATTAAGTGGAGTATTGTGCACATAAAGGGCTTACCAGGCATGCCGACTACACTGACGTTTAAAGGGTAACTTATGGACTGACGTAATGTCAGCACTCATGTTAGATAACAGACGTCAGTTTTATTGAAACGAAGCGCACGCTACGGTGAGATTCACATTTCGCGTCGATGCTGTGAATATCATATGCGTAGCGTTTTTCAGAGTATTGTTCCAGGGTCGAGCAACGCTTTAATATGGCTTGAAGACTCATAGGAGCACATACGTAATGTTTATCTGGCAGTTATAAAAGCGGAGCCAACACTGAAACCAAAGGGGTACATAGCAGAGCGGAATTAGAAAATGAAGGTCCGAGAAAAGAAGTTGAAGGGAGCGCCCGACCTTTCTGCTCCCTCCTATACTTCTTTTCTGATGTCTTTATTTTCTAAGTTTGAGCTACTATATCCCTTTGATAACCAACTCGCCCAACAACGAGTCTTACTGAAACCAAAATTGGTGTTAAGCCGACGCAACGTCTGTTTCATAGGAGTATATGAGTAGTGTTTATTACCTTGTCATAAAATTAGATAGTCAGCTCAGCGACCACAATTGACGTTGTTTGAACCGGCATTTTTCTTGCGCATATGATCTTTTCAAAAGTAATTTCAAGTCCCAGCAGGCTTGACTCTGGGGCAAAATACTTGATATTCACCCAGAGTACCTGGTTTCTACTCCTGCTGGGATCCGGATTTCTATTCCTTGCATACGTCGGGTTCACGCCGCTGATGCCGGATTTTCTTGACGTGCACCCGCTTAAATTATCAATGTCTGTTCTCGCCTTTCCTGGGTATATTACACTGTGAATCACCTGTGACTCACACCAGCATCCCGCGGCCCCGTAGTATACGCCCGGTATGTGCCGCGCGTGACTGTTGGAAAGGGTTTCACGACGTTGTAACGAGGCTATTTAATCATTGAGCTCTCGTGTCGGTTCGTGAATTAACTCAAGCGATGACGTAAACGTCATCAAGAACATGCGAGACCGTTTGGGGGGCACCCACACCAAAACTAAATATATTTACAACATAAAGAGAACATATATACAACAAACAAGCACTCCGAAAACACTACCCCAGTTACACGAACACATTATAGCTACTAAGCGACATGGGCTAACGCGCAAGTCATCGAAAAGCGTCACCGTTCGTGAGGAAGGGCATGGGCATCATGGGTGAGTAGCACGCGCAGGCGTTGGAGGCCGAAGAGGTGGTGGCGACGCTCAACCGTCGGCGAAGAAGTAGATGGACGCGCCCGGCTAGTCGGGGTCAACGGCCGGACACCCTGTCGGCGTTCGCCAGCCGAAGACTGTGGTTGACAGGAGAGACGCTGGTCTTGCCTGGCCAACGCCAGGCGATGAGAAGCGTGGGTCCGGCCAACGCCAGACGCTCGGACGAAGGTTGGGTTCGCGCCCAGGTGGGAGCCCGCAGCGGCCGTTGCGCGGGAACTCCGCCGACCGCCACTCGCGCGCCCTGGACACCTTCGCTCCGCCACATCTCGACCATGTCTGTCCCTGGACCCTCCTGCCACCGTGGCCTTTCGCTTCCGAATTCCCGTGGAGGATGCTCATTGGCTGGGCGTGTCTTCTACTTCCTCGCGTGCAGTCTTGCCACATCTTCTTCGTCAATTCTCCTCTATTCTCCACACCCGCAGTTCTTGCCGTCGTCATTCTCTTCTTTCATTGGTCACCATCGGATTCGCGCACTTTCCCAAACGCGCACTTCACTCATCACAGACGTATACACGCCAAGATTTTCGCGCTGCCCATACTACTATGCCACAACTAGACAGCCGTGTTCGTCTTATTTTCGTACCGTGCACCTATGCCAATTTTGGTTAATTTCAACTTAAGGAGGCGACCACGAGAGCACCCGACGTAGGCGGCTAGATAGACAGATAGTATTTATAGATAGAGATAAGAAATGCCTTTGCGTTTAAAATAAAAATAGGAATGGTGATACTTAGATCTAGCTCCACATCGTAGCTTATCGCATTGAACTTCGTCTGCGGGGTGCAGCAGTAAAGCAATTTGCATTCGTTGTCGCCTTTATATTCCGTGATGTGAAGCACGTGGCCTCCTTAGTGCAAGCGGTGTCCCTTCTCTAGAGCGAACACACGAAAACGCGTACACCAGCTGGTCAAGCCCTCAAAGCCGCAGTGCAATGCAACTGGCATCGCCATTGGTGCGGGCGCGCTGTCAGTACTAGCCTTCCCGCCAGGAACCCTATAGTGAGTAGCAGCGAGTTTGGCAGTTAAAACACACGTATGTTTATTAGGGGCGAAGCTCCTTAAGCCGTGGGTCGTGCGTCCTCGATGTATGTAGTTGTAGGTAGCCACCTCTCGTTTAGTTCTTGGAATGTCCGCTAGATGGCGGTACTTGTATATGATGAATATATGATGAAAAGCTGCGGCGCTCGTTCCATTCAGATGTATGGACGCTGCTGCTTCTCACAATGTTCACTAGATGGCGCTGCGCTGTGACAGTACGTGAATTGATCACTAGATGGCGCTGCGGCGCTCGCTCCATTCCGATGCGTAGGAGACGGCTCCGCTGCGTGCGCTTGTGTGATAGGAGACCGCTGGGTGGCGCGGCGCTCTTGGCGCGCTTCCTCTTTCGCTCGGCAGTCAGCGCGCAATGAACGACGAAGAAGGTGAGCGACGAAGAAGGCACGGAGGCGCCGGAAACGGAGCCCGACGTTCGAGCCCACGAAGCAAAAGGTGCACCGGCGACGCCGAGAAGCGGATCCAGAAACTGTGAGAGCCCGAGAAGCGACGAGGAAACGCGCGTACAGGCGGGCAGATCCCGAGGCTGCGCGAGTGCGGGAAGCTGCTGCCAAGCACACACACTGGTTCTCACGTCTTTCATGATGATGTAATGGGCGAATTTTCACGGAAGAGTCATGAACCTCCGTAGCTTCGCCCACTCATCATCTTTCACCCCGTGGATATGCTGTGATTTTTTTTACAACACTTTCGACAATCGGGCCTGTCTCATTTGCAGTCCCGAAAGAAAGGAGGCATCGTGCCCCCTCTGGTCCGCCTCCAAACGAAAGCTAACGCCTAAATGCACAGCACCACGCAAAGAAGCCTACTCGATTGACGTTCCGACGGTGCGCCTGGACGTGAAGACATGAAAGGAACACGTGTCATCCTTTCTTGATGACTTGGCGAGCATTGAACGTTGCCACGACCGCAAACGACTGCGCGGGAGTCTCCCTGAAGCCCGACGACAGGCCCCGTTATCTGAACACATGTCCGACAGTCGAACGCTTCGTGCTTTGTTCAAGAAACACTGTTTCTGCCGCTTCTCTTTCCCTTGGGCGACAAACGAGACAGCAAACAGCTTGCGATTGTCCAAAAAGAAACGCCGCCGCTACTACTTGAATACGATGCCGAAAGCAGCAGAGCCTTCTCCGCGTCGTCTGCTCCACATGCCATTGCCGCCCCTGCCGCCGCTTGGGGCGCTTTTCGGGAGGCGCGCCGCTGGCGCCGTACGACGGCCGCCCGGTGCCTATAGTATTGAGTTATTTCTGTTCCTGGTAAAGAATGCCAGATGGTCGATATTATACGAATATCTCTACTACACTGCCTCCCTTAGCATGAGTTGCATTCGGACGTTAAGCTTCATCAACCAATCAGCTAACTATTCCATTTCTCTAACTGGCATCTGACATGTAGAAGGCCACAGAAACGCTAAATGATCTTTCTAAAGGAGACTGAACTTTTTGTACATTTGTGAACGGCTCCTGTGTTTTCTTTGTGTTCCCATTGACTACTTTTTTTGTGTTTTTCATTTTCTTCAGTGTTATGTCTACTAATCTTCACTTTCTCTTTGTCAAGTTGCAGAGTAGGGAACAGAAAAGGTGCTTGGTTAGCATCCCCGCCTTTGCACTTTAGCTTCTGTCTCTCTGGCCCCTTGCAGGTTAACGGAACAAGCGTGTGCTTTTCAGCCAAGAGCAGGAGTTGCGGTCAATGTTCGTTTCCTGTCTCAATGAAGGCTTCACTCAAAGACATGACACACAAGGGCAGCGAAGCGTCAAAGAAAACTAAATGAAGCTAGAGAGCGGATGCTTCCGGCAACGTGCGCAAAATACCACGGCCATGCTGCCGCCATAAGCAGGTGTTTCTCGTCTTGTTGCGATAAACCTGCGAAAACAACGGCTCCCTAGCCGCTTGGCTTTACAAATCCCCTTGGTTTGCTCTTTGTCATTCCTGTCACGCTTCAACCTTTTCACGCGCAATGTTTTCTATCACTTGGCTCCCGATACATTCGTGTTATTGGTCCTTTCTTCTTAGTTGTATTCTTGGTGCACGGGAGGAGAGCCGTTATCGATAGAGGACCCTGGAAATATTGTGATCGAACGTGACCAACGTCTCTGAAATTGTGGAATGGCAGGACTCGGCAAGCAGACTATACGCAGCTCGTGCTTTTGTTTTCTGGCCTGTTGGTCCGGACTTTAAGTTGTCTATTCCCCGTTCTCATAACCCCAGCATAGTTTAGCCAACCGCACATGTTTTGGTTAACCTTACTTGCTTTCCCACTGTTGTTTTCTTTTTTCTGCAGCTGCATGAAGAGCGTCCGATATCTCATGCTTCCGCACATTTGGATAGATTTCACTTGATATGGAATCTAGTGGTAGTCTGAAGAAACATTTATGTTCGGGCAAGTCAGACAGCTGAGTTTTACGAGATGACTGTTTTTGAAGTTCATGTGCTCTGGTCACGCGCATCGTCCTCAGCTCATAAGATGATTCAGCTGCGCCTCGTCAAGTTCATCGACAGGCCAAGGCCTCGCGGCTGGGCTGCTCAGCACAGGCAACGAGGTAGAGTTGGGAACCGGACGTAATAGCGTAGCGGGCTATTCCACGTTCCGCTTGCTAGATAATGCACGTCGTACTTTAAAGACAGTTAGCACCCGAGAAATTATCAGATCCCACACATTTTTGGGACAATAACAAAGTACTATAAATGGACAAATCTAGAGCCCTCGTACGTTCCTCGGAGATATAAACTCCATTGATAAGGCTTCAAACAGGCCGTTTCACAACCGTGACATTTATGATTTGACACGTAAATACGAATACCACACATTTTATTCTTTCTTTTTTTTTTGTCTTGCTACTGGGGTAGTACTCGGTTTCTCTCTCAGCCGCTGAATGAAAACGCAAACAGCGGCCGTGGCTGTGTATTTCGTTAACTATTCCAACTAACACATAAATGAATGTTGGCATGCGCATCACCACTCTATATTAAAGAGAGAGCGAGGCGGAAAGACAGAGACAGAAAGGCGGAGAAATGACTAGCCATGTTGCGAATCGTCTGCTACCCTGCACTAGAAAGGAAGAAGATGGCAGAACAACAATAAGTCAGAGACCAAGGAAAAGATAACAAGCTCTACACCCACCCGAATGTCAATAATGCTTGTGCAAGAGCATCTAAATCTCCTGTTCACCGCACGTTCTTTTTTCTATCGCATTTATTTCGGAACAGCGTCCACAAAGCCAAACAACACGTAACATAGAACATACCTTGGATGATACTCGCGGAAAGATAACTCCACGTGATCGAAATCGAAAGACACTCCACGTAACTGGAGCAGACGGAGGCAAGGTCGTGCCGGTGCATCGCAACTACCCCGAGTCTTTGCGAACACCTTGACCCAGGTCAACTTCCGGCCTTGCGTTGACTCAGATCCAAGTGGCGCAAGTAATGATTATTACATAGCGTCCAGCTTTCTGTCGGCTAGCTCCTTTTCTTTACGAGCATTCAGTCGGATAGGTGGCCCGTCAGCCAAAACGAAAAGGGACGGGCCCGACCAAAAAACAAGAATAACGCAGAGATTACGACATCATCATCATCATCAGCCTGTCTACGCCCACTGCAGGGCAAAGGCCTCTCCCATGTTTCGCCAATCAACGCGGTCCTGTGCTTTCTGCTGCCACGTTATACCTGCAAACTTCTTAATCTCATCTACCCACCTAATTTTCTGTCGCCCCCCTCACGCGTTTGCCATCTCTTGGAATCCAGTCAGTTACCCTTAATGACCAGCGGTTAACCTGCCGACGTGCTACGTGCCCGGCCCATATCCATTTCCATTTTTGGAGCAGCGATGGCGTAGTGGTTAGAGCATGAGCCTCGCATGCAAGAGGTCCGTGGTTCAAATCCCGGTGCCGGACAATTCCCAACCGGATTAAAAAAAATCCGCGTGATGATGGAATTTTGTAAAAAGGCCTGGGGTGCAGCCTCACTGGTGACCACAGCCAGCAATGCACTCCCTCACCAGAGCAGGATTGGCCACCCTGGTGCAGTACTTGGCCACTACCTCCCACATGAATACACCAATTAACCCTCGGCCCTCAGTCCCCAGCGGCTGCGAAGCAACTGACCAAGGCGGCGGTCAGACCTGCGACGCAGCGGAGGGTGCTAAGAATCTCTGGGTCCGGACAGGCCGCCATTGGAATCTGAACTTGGCTACGTTTAGCGCCAGAACTTTATCTAGCGAGGCGAGTCTAGCTGTACTATTCGAGGAATTAGAGGGTGTTAAATGGGATGTAATAGGGCTCAGTGAGGTTAGGAGGACACATGAGGCTTACACAGTGCTGAAGAACGGACACGTCCTATGCTATCGTGGCTCAGCTGACAGAAGAGAACTAGGGGTGGGGTTCCTTATTCATAAAAAATATAGCTGGTAATATAGAGGAATACTATAGCATTAATGAGAGGGTGGCATGTATCGTAATTAAGTTTAATAAGAGGTACAAGATGAAGGTGGTACAGGCCTACGCGCCTACATCAAGCCATGATGATCAACTGGTTGAACGATTCTACGAAGACGTAGAATCAGCAATGAGTAAGGTAAAGACACAGTATACTGTACTGATGGGCGACTTTAATGCAAAGGTAGGCAAGAAGCAGGCTGGAGATCATGCAGTTGGGGAATATGGCATTGGCTCTAAACACGCCAGAGAGGAGTTACCAGCAGAATTCGCAGAACGCAATAATTTACGAATCTTGAATACCTTCTACAGAAAACGGGCTACTCGTAAGTGGACGTGGAGGAGTCCTAATGGCGAAACTAAAAATGAAATAGACTTCATAATGTGTGCCCACCCAGGCATTGTACAGGATGTGGAAGTAGTTAACAAGATCCGATGCAGTGACCACAGAATGGTAAGATCTAGAATTCACCTAGACTTGAGGAAGGAACGGCCGAAATTGTTACGCAAGAAGCCGATTAATGAACTAGCTCTGAGAGGGAAAGTACAGGAATTCAGAGTTTCGCTTCAGAATAGGTACGCGGCTTTAACCGAGGAAACCGACCTTAGCGTTGACGCAATGAATGATAATCTGACTAGTATCATTAAGGAGTGTGCAGTGGAAGTCGGGGGGTACAGTCGTTAGACAGATTACGACAGGCTGGGCCTAAAACAGGGAAGAACAGGCGCCTTATCACGGTGGCGTCATTTATCAAGAAGACAGGATTATCCAGTTATGAAGGTAGACTGGCTCGCGCAAGCCCTCCTAGTTTCTGCCAAGGGCTGTCGCTGCTATGAGAAATCACTCCAGCCGGTTTCGCACGGTACAGAGATACCTTCTGGCGACGCTCTTGCTGGCAATCTGTCTCGTCCGCAGACGCCGTAAGTGTGTTTCTGGGCGAAGCTTTTGCGTAGCTTGTTTGTCGTTCTGTAAAAGCCTATTTGTGGTTCAGGAAATTTCGACTGGTGTACGAATACGAATGAGATTCATGAAAATCAGTGCATAACTTCAATGGTGTTATGCACGCGTCTCTCACCACAGTCTCGCCACAGCTACTATTTACGCGGATGCCTGTTTCTGCACGGAGCCGACAGGTCATTATCTCAGTAATTTTTTTTGAGAGGGTATGGGGGGTGAAAGGCGATGCAGTGTCTTGTACTGGAGTGGTCTGGCAGATGCTGCGTTGCGACAAGTGAATGTATAATCTAGCAGGGAAGAACATGAATGCAGCCTAGATGCGGAATCGTGAATCTTTGCTGCGGAGGCTGAATGGTAGGTGTCAGAGTGTGTGATGACAAAATATGCAGGCCCACCTTTAACGAAATATGCGTGTATGTGTGTTTACGAAAGTTAGAAACAGAGAGCAGAAAACATTGAGCTCACACACAGATCGTAGTTGCCGCGCGTGTGCTGAATGCCGAACACCGTGCATGTTCACTGTACGGCAGATTTTCTGGGTAGTATACATTACCACACGCAGAAATATTCAGATAGAGCCAGCGACAGATGCATTTCAAATATTCTGGTAAAACACGAAAGGGATATGACGGATTCAGAAAGTGAAATTATTCAGCACTGCTGTTTTATTTGTATTTGTTGTATCCCTTTCCTGCCCGAGAAAAATATAATAGAAAATTGCTAACTTGCTCAAAAATTATTGATGTTTGCTCTATTGTAATAAGGTTTTCAAAGGTTAAACTGTAAGAATTGGAGTTTTTGCCCCAGAAAACAGACCCGCACATATGTAGGGGCTTGGGTTTTGTTCATGGGATTCACTGCAGCGAGGAATACACTCACAGCGGCTAAGACAAAGCAAAAAATGCGTGGTCAGCGCTGCGAATGCAACATTTTAGAGTATTGTGTGTCACTTGTGAGGCACAGGTATAAGTTGCACGTCATACAATGCGTCCTTGAACAAGAAGCTACACTTGACAGCCTGCAGTGATGTGCAGATGTCAAGCTGTA
The DNA here is from genome assembly GCA_030522465.1 of Rhipicephalus appendiculatus. NCBI lineage: Eukaryota > Metazoa > Arthropoda > Arachnida > Ixodida > Ixodidae > Rhipicephalus > Rhipicephalus appendiculatus. The sequence continues at coordinate 1,512,677 of JALIZH010032946.1, read as the reverse complement.
TACTAATCGCCAGTGGTACGTAGAGCTGAGTCTAATCGCTTGGCTATGCCGGGTGCCTTTTACACTCCAGTAAAGTTGTCTAAGGATTGACCTTGTGACACATTTTTCTTTCCGCTTTCAATTCTTGGGCGCCTGGTGACGAGCAAAGTTCCTCAGAGATCGGATGCAGTCCATGATCAGGTCCATACCTAAAGCTGCTTGATCTTTTGCACTGTTACTTGCAAAGTTGTTCTATGTCTACAACTAGGGCACACTGCCGTTTTGTCCGCAGTAACTTCAAAGATCGTTGCATTAAAATAGTGTGAGAAAGTCGGCAAAAGAGTCTTGACAAGAACAAGAACGTCGGCTGTCTCACCACTTTCAAGCAGGTGAGGCTTTGCAGCCGAATGTGTCTTCTTCCAAAAGACATCAATTTCACTGAAACTGGCAGGATAGGATGACTGGTCACCTGACCCAGTTATTACGGAGGCGACTGCTCAAAAACTTGCCTTCCATACTCCAGTTTTCGTCACTAAGTTGGCTCGAACCACGAATATGAATCTCTGTCAATTCGTCAACGTGGTTTCTACCCAATACTGACGCAAGGCATGATGATGATGATGATGATGATAACCTCGTATGGATGGCGCTCACCCACAAAGGGGGGATGGGCCAAGAACCGGGCGGCAGGAGGCTTAAAATAATGGTCTGAGACTAAACCAATCTGAATTTTTTTAATAAACTTCTAATAAATGAAAATGCTTAATGAGCAAGCGGTCAGACTATCGGAGTTTTGTAAAAGAAATAACGACCAATTCCATACCCAGAATAAGAATAGATAAAAATAGGCTAACACGGTAATCTTTTTGTTTCTTTGATGTATTCTATCACAGCAGAGCAGACATCCCTGTGGCTCAAGAGGCTCAATATCTCTTCTATGTCTTCTTCATTCTCTGGTTTAAAAATCTCGGAATGTGAAAAAAAGAAAATTCAGCGCCCACAGAACCTTGTTCACCAAGTTACATAATTTTAGCAATTTTAACCCTCAATGTTATTATCCTTAGAATTTCACTGGCGATACGGCAACTCTATATGATAGGCAATATAAAATCTAATTCTTTCAAATATAATGCATGTTGTCAACCACATTCACAAAATTAATATTTTCTGCGTAAATGGTGATCACAATTCACGCACATCACTTCGCGTCGCTAACTTCAGATATAAGAAAACATCAGGAAACACCAACCAAAGAAGTGCCAATAAGATGCCAAGAAAGCTATTTGCAATAAAAAAAATTACACCATCTTCCCAAAGGGAACCCTGATGTGATGCGAAGCAGCAGCGTTGCGCATGGGAGTGGTGGAGAGGGTGAAGCGAGAGAGAGGTGACACGTACTGACATGTTTCAACGCGTACGTTAGGCGCGCGTCAGGCGGCAGCTGCCGGCGCTGCGGCGAGCGCGCGGCAGGCGAGGGAGAGAGTGACGTCAGCGCGCACTGCGAGGGGAGCGTGACATCAACGCGCAGCTGCGGCGTGACCTACTTGGCACCGCTCCAACACCTGTGGCGAGGGGAGCGCGTTGCGGCGCGTTCGTACGGACGCACGGACGGAGGGACAGCGTTACACAGCCTAGTCAAAGAGCTGCTTCGCATCTAAAAAACAGAATGTGCAGGCGCAACCGCGCCCGAACGAGCCAACCTGCGCCGCTCTGCCGTGCACTTGACGAAGACTGAAGCCCAGCCCGCACAAACGTGCGGGTGACTTTTTCACGCGTGAGTACACAACGTGTGCGGTAAGAACTCGTAAATTTTTCAGCGAAGCATGTTTTCTAAATGGTATTATTCCTTGCATATGCATACACTCCCGAAAAAAAATGTATAACAAGAAGGAGCGTTGATTTACACGTCTGAGGTAGCTGCTGTCGGCGCACGTGCTCAAACGGCATTTTTCGTGGAAGATTACTCGCCCTCTGGTGTTGAAATTACTGAACTACCGAAACAGATATATTCCCGTAAACATTGACTTCAGTGGCACAGAGCTATGAAATCGAAACTGAAACAGGTGCCGTTTCGTGAGCGTCTTTATTGACCCACACGTTTGTGCGGGTCAGGCCGTAAAGGGGTATAAGCTGTATTATGTAAATTGAACAATAATTGAACTTGTACACCATCAAAATCGGTAGCCCAGCCCAAAAAGAGAGGCCAACACATAGGATGACGCTTGTACCAGGTTTAAACAAAACGCTTTCCAGTTCCACCCATACTTCTCGATGGCCGTGACGATAGGTCAACTAACACTTCAAAGGATTGGTGAATAATTTTTAAAATTAATAGTGACCTAAAAAGAAATTCAATGAGTATTACTTTAATAATTTCACCGATTCGACAACATTCATTGCGTTACACATCGATCGCTTCCTCTATGATAGAGCTCTTAATTGAAGCTCTAATTGCGTGTTAGTCTAAGAGATTTCTAGAGCAGCCTTCACTTTTTTGGCCATTGGTGAAACGGTCCCTATATGCAAACAAAGCAGGGCAAAGACGTGACGGGTGTAACGCAGAAAGTCCGTTCATTAAATTCATGTTTCAGTATTTTACAACTTCCAAGTAGCTGGTGCGGTTTGTAGATATTGAATGCGAGCGTTGGCTCGTTGTCGGAGATCGTCAGTCGGAGGATCGTCATTAGCAGAGCTGTCGGAAGCACGCAAACGCGAAGTCATTTCTGTGATGGGAGGAGCACTGTCAATTAAGGCGCCGTGCGAGCTTGCATTAATCGTCAATAAGTACTCCGCAAAGCGCAAATTCTATGCACGAACGGTTTACAATGTTTTGTGCGACCTTCGGTTTAAGGCCAGAGACAATGAAAAGTGGCATTTACTGACATGCTTACGTAACTTTTAATTATGTCTAAAAGTACCGAGAGAAAGAGAGAAATAAGAAGGATAAATGTAGAACAGGATGGCTAGGCGAGATAGAACCAATTTCGCTAGTTTAAACAGCAATAAAGGGAAATGCGGCGAGAAGACCAAGAGAAGGAGAAAAAATGCAGAATTGATGTCACCAATGCAATTAAAGGCTATTCTGTATCACAGAAAACCTTTTAGGCTGGCAACTTTCAGAAGTTGTAGCGGTCCTTTCGTTGTATACGCAATTTATCATATAAGAGACAGTGCCCCAAGGCTTTTTGAACAAGTAAGGTATTTCGTCAAGCCGGTTTAGAGTTGCGATGAGGCAGGTCGTTTCACCTTCGAATAAGCGATAGTAGCAGTCTTCTATACTGTATGTTGTAGGATAACGACCGGTAACTTTTGCTTTGGGAAAGCAGTCACTCCTTGTTGTTAACACCAGAGCACTCTTCAGCAACAGGGTACTTCTGCTTTTTAAAAAGCCATAGTGGACACAGAGCGCCATGCAAATTTTAAGATCCCCCCATATGTGTGCGTAACATTGTTCATTTGCAATGCAGACCAGAAAATGCGTTCAACGCATTTGTTCGTGAGAAGCATAATAAGCATATTGCGCGATTTAACTTGATTTATAGCTTCCTGCCATATGCATCCGTAAAGTCTTTTCAATCTTCGCCGTTATGTTTCTGTTGGCGCCTATGGCATTGCATATTACTTCCTTTGAGGCTTCTCCCGCCTGTAAAGTGTGCATTGCCGCACGATGTATATATGCGCGAAGAAGCCTCCTTTAGGCATGGCTGTATACCTGATATCTGTAATTTAGGGTTTCTGTATGTATGTATGTATGTATGTATGTATGTATGTATGTATGTATGTATGTATGTATGTATGTATGTATGTATGTATGTATGTATGTATGTATGTATGTATGTATGTATGTATGTATGTATGTATGTATGTATGTATGTATGTATGTATGTATGTATGTATGTATGTATGTATGTATGTATGTATGTATGTATGTATGTATGTGTATGTATGTATGTATGTATGTATGTATGTATGTATGTATGTATGTATGTATGTATGTATGTATGTATGTATGTATGTATGTATGTATGTATGTATGTATCTCGGCTTATTGGTTGCGGTTGATTCAGTGTCACGAAGATGAGCGAAAAAATTGAGGAGCCACTCGACTATGAATGTGGATTACCAGCGAAGCTGTTTAGCGCGCGACATGGAGGTGACACTGAATTTGGAGCCATAGCTGATCACACACCTTGCGATTAAATCCGAGACATTCCTTTCTGAATATAGTGGCCATTAAAGAACCTTCTGCTCATATTTTCTTCGACAGAGCGAACAAAATTTGGTTTGTCAAAGCGGTGGCTTAAATAGAGGGCTCTTCACTCGGTTATGCCTCTGCTTTGAGTTAATGAAGGTAGACTGCAACATCTATACCAACAACCGAAGATAAACACAGGAATGTTACGCGGTTATCCGTCAAGAAAGAATATATAGCATAGTACCATCGGTTTGGAGTTTACGTCTCAGCAACCCCAGGAGAAGGAGAAAAAAAATATGGTTGATCCCTCCGTCATAGGAATCGGTATAACACGAAAGTGAAACGTGTCCTTACAGAAGTAGTCGAATGTTTACTGCACATTGATATAAGAGAGCTTGTACAATGTCTATTGGTGTGTTGACAGTTATAGCACCCTTTAACGTGGATGCATCCACGTTGACGCTTGATGGTACATCTGTATCCCGACGACTAACGTCCATGATGAATGATTAAAGAAACCCTTGTGGTCATAGATGCTTGTGGTAGCTGTACGGTGAGGGCGGAGTCATTGAAAGCGATGTGACAGCCAGAAGGAGCGTCAATGATTGGGCGCCAAACTTGGGAAAAGGTCGCCTACTCGCGGCATGTTAGAGTTATTGAACAACGCTGCCCGACCAGAGGGAAACGCAACGCGCGTCCTGTCTTCCCCGCTGGCCAGCTGCGATTTTTCGCGGGGCGAGCTAGGAACATGGCTAGGGACGCGGAGCTACGGCCACGCGACGCACTCGCGCGTCGCACAGCTATTTTTGGTATGGACGGATGCTACGAGTGTGGATGCTAGGGGTAAGGTCGCCACCTGGCAGTGTGTTAATGCGTCGGCAAAACTGCACGTTTACTATTCGAAACACGTCGAATGGGACGGACGCGGAGAAACAACGCTTTGAACAAACTAATCGTGCATTCCACGGTCATAATGCATTACTTCTCTTAGCAAGAGCACTGTGGGAGGACAGTGGTAGATATAAAAGGGCTTGTTTTTAAAGCCTGCAAAGTATGTGACCGTGGCGCAGTGGATAGCGTGCCTGGCATCTCTTGTCGCGGACCTAGCGGTCGTAGGTTCAACTCCCGTTGATGGACTTTTTTTCTTTCATAACTAGGAACGTTCAGCGCAATAATACGGGGGCACAAGAAAGAGATGCAGACAACATAGCGCTTGTGTTGTCTGCATCTCTTTCTTGTGCCCCCGTATTATTGCGCTGAACGTTCCTAGTTATGCATCTTTACCAACCCGCCCAACTCGCCGCACTTGTCAGTTTTTTTCTTTGTCTTCTGATCATGTGTATTTTTTTGACGTCATTTCCGTGACAGGAAATACGTCACTCAAATTTTGGTGGACCCCGGCATAAAACACTTTCATGTTAAAAAAAACAGCCCTGATATATCACTGCGAGGCTTTTTAAATGGTGAGCAAAGAAAAACGAGTCTCAGAGAGAACCAACACTTTTTTTACTCCACAAAATCTGCAGATGGTGGCGAAGACAGCGCAGCAATATACAATTGCCTTCCTCAGGAACGATAAAACTTACACGAGAACGAAATTGGATCTAACGGTTCACTGGTCTCCCCGGTCGTGTGATTTTCAATTACGTTTCCAAAATCTATTTCGTGTGGACTCCCGCGAGATTCATGGCGTCCACACGTCATATATCTTGCTCTCCCTCTCTCTTGATATATATATATATATATATATATATATATATATATATATATATATATATATATATATATATATATATATATATATTGAGCTGGTACAGGCCTATGAATCGAAAGAAAGAGAGCGGACAAACTTGGGCAGCCTTCTATATATGCTTGCAACCTCTTTTCCGTGTGCTGTATCCACGAAATTCAGTTGTGACAAAAGATTTTTAAAAAGATTGCCTTGTTTAAACGTCTTTTTTTCCCTTGTTTTGCTTTACTTCAATGCTATGAGTGCTAGAGCTGACAGAACATCAACATGTTCACTCTTACCACAGATTGCAAAAATGTTCTTAGCAACAAACACAGCGAGAAAATGATTGACGAGTAAACACAAATGCTTGAGGCACTCATCTGTCGAAAGGAACGGGGAAAAACTTAGGATAGTATTTAGGTTGTTGGTTACAGCGTCAGCCCTATCAGTTGCGAAGGAGGGGGGGGGGGGGGGGGGTTGTACACCCATTTAATTAATAAGACACGTGAAAATTTCAGTGTAATTGATGCTAGAAAAGGTGGTGCCAGAAAGATGGGTATTCTCGCGGTAACAGTATTCTCATGGTAACACAGGCCTCTTCGTTGGTCTCTATTTGCGAGAGAGGTGTTGAATATTTTAAATCGCCAATTGAATAAAAAAAAGCTTGCGAGTCGGGCAAGGTGAAAATGGCTGCTATGCTATCCGTCCATGGCCTCTCACTTCGCCTGAAAGAAGTTGGCATAAAAACTACCGTTCGAAGGTAATATGTTCCGCCAAAAGGAAAATTTGCCATGTTTGCCTACTGGTTGAGCGCGTGCATAGTAAAGGCAGTATTAACTTGGCTGGACAATGTGACATGCGCCATACTCCCAGTTTGTGGAATGCAACAAAAGAGAGGCTCTATATCAATTGCCGATCTCATGCGGTCGCATGTATGTCTGACAATCGGGACGTTGCGCAAATGTTCGACCCCGCGACTTCACTCTTCCTTAAATTGCAGATAATGTAGTCTGCTGTCCCATCATTGCGCAGAGTGCAAATGTACCCTTTGTTGTGATGTCATATTATTTCAACTTGGCGATCAACCAGCTAGAGAGGTAACCGAGGAGTTTTTCATTGAAATATTGGGAGATAAGTGCATAACCCACCCATCTTTATCCCCGTCGAAAAAGGAACTAGCTTTTCTGGTTTCAGATTTGTGAGCGGAGACAGCGATTTGTAGATTATTTTTGCTGTTGGACGTAGTAATTGCGCATCACGAGATGTGTGTTTGTGTGTTGTCATTCTGAAAATGAACGTCAGTTGATAGCGCCTAAGCCGTATCCATAGCCTGTGTCCTTGCGTTTTTCGAGCTATTCCATGATGATAAAGCGATTGTTATCCGTCCGCCTGGAAGTAACAGCGTATGATGGTGCTCACAAAAAAGCTCACCATCTAGGTATCTTAAGTATGTCATTCAGCTCTTACCACTATCGCAGCCATTCAGACAAATAAAGAAGAATTCTCTATGCTTTTTCTTACACACGTGTATCTCGCTTCTCTGAAAGCCTTCCACAGTAGTCAAGCACCATCCTCCTCACTGTGTTCGAGTTGATCGAGCGACAGCTTTCGCGTAGGCGCCATCATCGCCGAAAAATCCAGCATGCGCAATTATTAGACCGTCAATCATTGGCCATATATGTCTAGGATCTACCGTTTGCATTCACCAAGATTCAATTAGAAATGCTAAGCCGACTACTTAGCGTAGCAACAATAATCTTTTTTTCGCTAAGCGAACAATTAAACTCCGCAGCGGAATTCACAAAGTTACGAAGCACGGTGGCTCGATCACTTTTCAAGTCTATTTTTTATTTATCCATAAATATTTTTTTTATCTTGCGTCTTTGTTTCAAAAAAAGTGGAATACATTTTAGTTCCTTTTTAACCTTCGTGAAGAAAACAAATTACAGCGAGTTTGACCATTCACTTGTTTACCGCTTTACGATACAAAATATTATTTTATATATTCAACAGAGATGGTATCTAGGAAGTGTCACTTTCATGTAGCTTTTTACACAGTACGAATTTTAACACATTGTCGCCAAATTCTGCATTTCGAATTTCACACATATTCTCAAGGCACAATCAATAGTACTCTTGTCATATCATATATATGAATTTCACGTGTATAACATTACTTACAAATATTACCGCACTAGTTCTAAAAGCTCTGTCGTTGATATTTGTGGCAGCATTCATCCACCGCGTATTGTAACATTGACAGCTTTGCTGTGTTGAAAGTTGTTCTTGCATAAAACTGCGCGATAAAGACCAGTTTCAACGACGATGAAGGGGGGATGAAAACGAGTGTGAGTAGCAATGAAGATCATTGCCCAAATTAGTGACTAAGTAGCAGATCATCATAAGCTCGTTTATCGAAAGTGTAATTCGAACCCCGTTGACTAAATTTATTCCAGTCTTCAAGCCACAAAGAAAGCATAGAATGTTTTTCTGCTGAACAGCCTGTAGAATGGAAAATTTACAACTTTTCGCTAATGTTAAATCTTAGTAGACCACGTCAAGAAGTGATATCTTGAAGTCTTCTTTGTATGAGTAATTCTTTCGGATAATTTGCCAGCGCTATAACATATTTTCTTGAACAAAAAATTACCTCTTCGACTGCAACAATCGGCCTCGGCATTCAAATAGACTTCCAGTAGAAAACAGCGCTAAAAGACGGGGCGAAGAAAGGACACAAACCACGGCGCTGACTAACAACCAAATGTGTTTTTATTGTATCAGTCCGCATATATATGCTCCACCACAATCTCAAGAACAGGGAAAAAAAGAACGATGATCAGCCTGCGCAGAGGCAATAAAAATACTCAATTGGACAGAAACGTTATCTCCTTCGGAAGGAGGGAAATCGATGGTAGGCTAACACTTGCCTCGCCGCCGTTATAGATGTGATAAGCTTCAGAAATGAGACGCGCGCGTTCATCACAGTACTTTGACAGAAAAATTGAATCTTTATAAGATGGCACACAACCGCAATCATTACAATGAAGACACAGTTGACTATCTCTAGCTTGTTTACGGACCTTGTTCGCGTGCTCGCGCATGCGGTCATTAGCGCACCGGCCCGTTTGACCAACATAGTAACGCCCGCAAGAAAGTGGAATCTTAAAAATTGAACTGCGCTAGAGACGAGAGATCAGAAACGAAGTGGACAGGACGATCGCAGGCGTTACTTTCTTGCGGGCGTTACTATGTTGGTCAAACGGGCCGGTGCGCTAATGACCGCATGCGCGAGCACGCGAACAAGGTCCGTAAACAAGCTAGAGATAGTCAACTGTGTCTTCATTGTAATGATTGCGGTTGTGTGCCATCTTTTAAAGATTCAATTTTTCTGTCAAAGGACTATGATGAACGCGCGCGTCTCATTTCTGAAGCTTATCACATCTATAACGGCGGCGAGGCATGTGTTAGCCTACCGTCGATTTCCGTCCTTCCGAAGGAGATAACATTTCTGTCCAATTGAGTATTTTTATTGCCTCTGCGCAGGCTGATCATCGTTCTTCTTTTTTTTCCTGTTCTTGCGATTGTGGTGGAAGCATATATATGCGGACTGATAGAATAAAAACACATTTGGTTGTTAGTCAGCGCCGTGGTTTGTGTCCTTTCTTCGTCCCGTCTTTTAGCGCTGTTTTCTACCGGAAATCATGAACCAACCAGCCCAAATGCGTACCCTTTTGCAATTCAAATAGACATTACACGTTAAAGCAACCGCCTTCCTAACAACTTGTATAGAGAAGTGGTAAAGTGAACTTGTTATCGAACTTCAAGGCCGAAGCATGTGCTTTATTTCACCTGAAAGAAACACCCTTGAAGCTATGCAGAACACTAGTTAAGAAATTATGAAGGCAAGCCCCTGATAAACAAGCAAAAATAATGAGCGCACAAACCACTGTTTAACAAGCGAACAATTTGGCACGTACTTGTGGCTTGGCTACTTAAGTGGGGTAGGAGAGCCCTTTACTGGCACTAACTAGTTTGTGTAGGGAACTAGGGAATTGTGGCGAAGTTAATGATGCCACGTAGGGGGGCTGCAATGCATTCTTGTGGGTGGTTGCACTGCGCAACTATTTTGTCAGAGACACCTCTGACTCAAGCAAGCACCTGCCTTTCTAGGTCGGGTCACTTACAAAACGAAAAAGAAAGAAAGCCAAAGCGCGCATAAAACTCTCTTGGCTTCGCTGTGAGATATGAATACAAAAAAAAAATAATAATAGACCGGCCGTACCAAAATCGCCAGAGCATTCGTTAGAGCCGAGGGGCTCGCTATATACGCAACCTCTATCATCCTGCCCTTTTCTCTACGCCGTAAGCGTTCGCGCTTAGCAACTTGCGTTCGCAGAAGTGAAGAGGAATAGTTTCGCTGTTTCCCACGTAATGCGTGCACGTAGAAACACGTGCTTCTGTGCCCATTGGCAAGTTTCTCTGTCGGTGCCTCCTCCATCCCACGTGGCCTTCCTCGCACCTCCACTCCCAGCGCCCAACTTGATTCGAGCGCCTCTAATAAGACCGTATTAACGCGATAGCGTTAAAGAGCTCGTTTCACAGAAATTCCGGCGTCGGCGTCGGTGTCGGCGTCGTTGGTTGTGAGCGAAAAATCATCATCTTGTCCGTGACCGAAAAATCGAGAAAGATGCAAATAAAATAAATAATAAAAAATTTCGGGTCCGAGTGAGGATCGAACCTGGGTCGTCTGCGTGGCAAGCAGGTGTTCTATCGCACAGCCATGCCTCTGCTTGGAAATACTGAGAAAATAACTTCCTCTGCTTGGAAATGCAGTGAAAATAACTTCCATGCTTCGCAAACGCAAGCGTCCTTTATATTGTCACGTGGGTGTGACGTCGACGAAGGCAGCAGGCGACGTGTCCAAGATGAAACTGTTTATTAGGCCGAGCTTGTGGCCGGTAAAGGGAAAGTAAGATTACAGCAATACACGCTGGCACTGATAGCGGCGAACAGAGCATCGGCCGTCGATCAAACTGAACATCGTTGGAGCGCGGCGGCTTTTATGCATCACGCGTCGAACATTCTAGCCTTATCACTGGTCATCGCGCAAGCTCTGGAATAATCTCGAGTGGTCGCGTCTTGCGCGCAATCTTAACAAAACGATCTACAATAATCGCGAAGGTTCTAGAACAATAAGGCGCGGTTTGAGCTGAGCTTTGCTGACGGTCTTTGTGGGCGAAAACCGAATACAACAAAAGTGAAAATAAGAATAGCGCGTGGCAATATAGGCGTCGCAATATAACCTGTAATATCCCAGGAATATTGCGTGGTACAAGCGTACATTGCCATCGGGCGTGAGAATATGTGACTATCATAACGATTTCATAGTTTAAAGCCAGCCACCCATTACAAACGGCACACACCTTACTGCGCGTATTCCCTTAACACCACTTAGTGGGTGCATTGCAAGTTCGAAAACATTTCCCACATTTGCCGCGCATAATTGCTCCTGGTTTAAAGCATACTACCCATTACATAGTATACACTAAGTGATTGAAGTAGGCACTAGGGACGGGATATCGCTATCGCGTTCAACTCTTAAAGGCGAAGCTTAAGGGTCCCCCCAATTTTTGTGTTGCGACGCTGAACCAAGCGACGACCCTGTTTGCCTTTTGTCTTCGCTTTCCTCTCCCCAGGGTTGCCAGAGCCTCGAAGAAAAAAAGAGCCACAAAATTAAGCAAAGTAGCCAGAACAGTAGCCAACTGGCAGCCGTTATTTTATTTTGGAGCCAGAAAAGTAGCCAAACGTGATTTCAGTTTAGCTGATTTATCAACATGTTGTGACACCTAAATATATGAAAAATATACGTCACAGCAATGTTTATAACATCGCAATAGAGTAAAAAAAAAGACCAGGTGACTTCCTGGAGGATGCATTAAGACTAGAAAATTGGCAATTAATGCTGCAGCGACAGTCAAGTGTACATATCGAGTCCACTTTACCCAGCATGCCCCGCGGCACTAAATATAGAGCTCGTAACCCCTTTCAGACGTAGTCCAAATCTGATCTTGATGATCGCGAGGAGAAGTTCGTGCGACATTATATTCCTTAAGTCGCTTTTTTGAGAGAGCCACAGCAGAAAACACTCGCTCCGCTTCAAGGAGTTTCATTGCGCCGTCAGCAATGTCTTGTATAGGATTAGCGCCTGATGTATATTTCGTCTGTGTTAACAGATCACGCAAACAACTTAGATGCATGCACGTAAGAAACGCATGCAGTGCATCGCGCGGGCACACAGTAATAAAAAACAAGCCTGTCATTTTCGAATAAATAAAATAGAACAGTCGACGTAAGAAAAGTCATGGCTGACTACTGCAGCAGCGTCGACAGTGCAAATAGCAAACCAGAATGAAAAATGCCCGCAAAAACATTGAGATGCGTGCGAATTGCGCAAGGCATCTACGAGCCGCGCGCATCCACTTTTCGCCAACGTTTGTCGTTGGTGGCGCCACCTGTACAGCTCAAAGCAGTAGCGCAAGAGGCGGATAGGGGATAGAAAGCATGAACGAGTCCCCCCGCCAGCTACTTTACTGTGCTGCCTAACCTAGAGGAGTTCCATTAACAATGTGAAAAGCATGGCGGCCGTGATGCGTTTCGGGCGCACGTAATTGCTTGCGGTATACAGAGTACACAAAAGCCATTACACCGAGGGAGGCGCAGCCGGCAGTGCGAATGAACATTTATTTTTTTATAGTTGCTCTAGGTTTTAGCGTATATTAACTGTTTATGCCAGTGCCAGAATACTAGCCAAAAAGTAGCCAAGTGGCCACCGTCACTTTTTTGTCACCGAGGCCTTTTAAAAGTAGCCAATTTGGCGTAAAGTAGCCAAATCTGGCAACCCTGTTCCTCCCGCTCTCACGCACTGCCCAAATTCACATCGATAGCCGGCCCCCCGTTTAGGAAGAAAAGCGGCAGATTTTAGAGCGCCAGCATTTATAGAGGCCTCCGTGGCCTCATCTGGGAAGCGCCCACATTTGTCGAGAACAAGAGGAGCGGGTCGAAGTCAAGGCGGTGAGCCGCTGTCGCTTCCACGCCCTGCTCAACTGAGGCTCACCTAAAAGGGGGGCGACGATGCAGCAGTGAAAATGGTAGGCCCACCATGAATGCTTCCTATCCACAAGGGCACACTCTGTTTGTAAGACGTGAGCTTTTCCCGCTATGAACAGCCATCCCTTATAATTCTTTGCATCCAAGTCCATTCGTCCACGTGTCACAAGGACAGCGTGACCTGTTCCGCTAACTTCCTGGCACTTTCTTTTCGTTTTACTAAACTAGCTTTTCTTAAGACGAAAGCCTTACATGCCTCATAAAACACGCAAATTCACCATCGGTGTCGGCGGCGTCGACACGAGAGATGCAAAAAAACAATCGTTGCGTGATGACGTCACCATTTCATGTCATCATGACGTCACAAATCACCGAGAGTTATGACATCACTATGACGTCGCCGTGATGTCACATGGCGTGATCAGGTAACACCGTCGCCTGGTCAAAGACTGACCGATCACGGAGGCAGAACAAAGCCAGCTTTGGTGCAAGAAGCTTGCAGTGCCTGTGATCCTGGAGGCAGTGCAAAACTATTTCAGGTTCAGAGAGGTGTCGGTATAGGGGGCGTGGGAGGATCCATACATGTAGGGTTCCTCGATGCGCGCGCCCCCCTTGGAGGGTGGAGCCATTCTTTGAAGGGGTGAATGCCGCCTTCCGATCGGCGGCCGCCATTCGGCTCCCCCCCGCCTCGTCGCGGCTGTTTTTGAGTGAGACAGGTGCGCGGCGTTTTCTCGGACAAAATGCCTGGGTGTTGCGTGCCCCAGTGCACAAACCACTCGCGAAATGGCTATAAGACGTTCAGATTTCCGAAAGATGCGAAAAGGCGACTCCTGTGGCTGGTAAAGATCAAGCTCGACTAGTGGCAACCCACGGACCGTTCGTGTTTGTGCAGGCTAAGTTATGCCATTTCAGCATCTGGAGAGTTATAACTCGCCGCGCTTACGCTGGCCTTCTCGCTCGACGTAACCACGTAACTCGCCGCAACGTATACGTTGCCGAAAGAATACTTTCGGGGCACTCACTGTTTCGGGGCACTCATTGTAGGTCCAGAAACGACGCCTTGGCGTTTCTCAGCTGGTTCCCCGACGCGTATTGCCGAACGGTGACGGTGTATGTGCGTGTACATGTGTGTTTGTCCGCATGCACGCATGATTGTGCGTGCGTGTCCGTGTGTGCACGCACGCGCGTGCGTGTGTGTAGGTGTGTGCGCATGCATGTCGGTGAGTCTCTGTATGCGTGCGTGTACGTGTGTGTGCTTGCGTGCATGCGTGTGCGTGTGTGGGTGTACTTATGTGTGCGCGTGTTTGTGTGTGTGTGCGTGCGTGTGTCTGTGTGTGTGCGCGTGAGTGCGAGACTGTGTGTGTGTGCCTATGTGCGCATGCTTGTGTGCATATCTGCGTGCCTGCGTGCGTTTGTACGTGCGTGTGTATACGTATACGTGTGTCTGTGTGTGCGCATGCGTGTGTGTGTGTGCGTGTACGTGAGTGTTTGTGCGTGTGCGCATGTACGCATGATTGAGCGCGCATGTGTGTGTGCGTGCGAGCATGTGCACATGCGTGTGTGTTTCTACGCGTGTGCGTGTACGTGTGTTTGTGCGTGCGTGTACGCGTGTGCACGCACGCGCGTGTGTATGTGCGCATGAGTGTGCGTACGTGTGTTTGTGCGCGTGCATGTGTGTATGTGCGTGCGCGTGCCCGTGTGTGCGCATGCATGTAGGTGAGTGTGTGTATGCGTGCGTACGTGTGTGTGCATGCGTGTGCGTGCGTGTGTGGGTGTACTTATGTGTGCGCGTGTTTGTGTGTGCGTGCGTGTCTGTACCTGTACGTGTGTGTGTGTGCACGCACGCGCATGCGTGTGTCTGTGTGTATGTATGCGTGTAGGCGTGAGTGCGAGCCTGTGTGTGTGTGTGCGTATGTGCGCATGCGTGTGTGCATATCAGCGTGCCTGTGTGTGTTTGTACGTGCGTGCGTACACGTATACGTGTGTGTGTGCGTGTACGTGCGTGTGTGTGTGTGCGCGCGTGTGTACGTGAGTGTTTGTGCGTGTGCGCATGTACGCATGATTGAGCGTGCATGTGTGTGTGTGCGTGCGAGCATGTGCGCATGCGTGTGTGTGCGCGTGCGTGTGTTTCTACGCGTGTGCTTGCATGTGCGTGTTTACGCGTGCGTGTGTGTGCGTGGGCGCGTGTGTGCGCGTGCGTATACGTGTGTGCATGATTTAATGCCATAAATTTCATAATTTAATGCCATAAAAGCCGTATGTAGAGCCCCAAATAGTATGATATGTATTCAACAATATCTTGCCCATCTGCTATTTACAGTAAGGTAAAAGAGATGAAAACAAAATTCAGAATACTGTGCGTTGCAGAATGCGGCCCGTAAAGGGGTAGCTGATGAATAATTCGAAAACAAGATCTGAAATTATGGTGTGCAATCACAGTTTTTCTCTTCTCTCGTGACATCGTGTGATTTTTTTTTTTCTGTTTTCGACCGGCAGGCAAACTGTTTTTACACTTTTGTGGAAGGCACAAAACACGCAGACACAATGAAAGGCCATGGGACTTGGGTGCGTGTGTTTCGCATCTTTAACCAATATAAATTGTTACCGACTAGCCCAAGAAGATGCTAACTGAAGGTGTTAACGCGGCTGGCGTGGACGGTAGTTTTCTGCTGCGAGCAACTCCAGCTGCTAATGTCGTATAAAAATAAAGATTAGAGAATAGAAATCTGAGACCTTCACACTCCCCATGCGAAAACTTTGTATTGTTGTCATGTTGTTTGAGTACCACTCGTTCTGACACTACGAACTCTGCATGAAGCCGCGCGACGCCCGTTGGCTGCCTATCGTGGCTATAGGCGGCCTGCGGAGAGGGCATCGTAATGGCGGACGCCGTAGCAGACGACGCTGTTGTCTCCACCCTCCACGGCGGCGGAGGGGAGCGCGCGCATCGAGGAACCCTACATACATGGATTGCGAAGAAAAATAAAAAGATGGCTCTCGCCTTCGAGTCGTGATAGGCGAATGCATAAGGGACCCTGGGAGCCTTTTTCTTACCTGCGGTTGGTCAGATTAGCCTGTACCCTGCACTGGCTGCAGCGCTGTTTTAATTGTGTTTAAACGCCTACTCCGGCAATTGTTTGAGATATTGGAAAAGTAAAACAATATCCTTCGAAATTCGCTATTAAGATCACCAGCACTTGAGGGACATGCAATTATCTAAAGTCTCGCAGTTTTCTTCGGCATATTTTATTCCACTTTTTATTCCTTTCTGCCAGTGCCGGGTAACGAACTGGACGTGTGCCTGATTAAAGTCTTAGCCTGCCTGACTTCTCGCTTTCTCTCTCAATGATTCTAATTATGCGCTCTTTAAGTGTAATCATTTAAGAATGACGTGTCTTTAAAAATGAAGAAGTGCCTTTTCACTAGGGGAAGAAGAAGGACTCTGAGAGTACAGTCGCGCTCAATATGACTTGCAACACGGGAGCGCGTGGCCTCACGAATTCAAAGATTGCCCATGGCTTCCAGTTGCCTTTATTTCCATTACTAAATGCGTTTCTCTCACTTGGGTACGATACCAAATACGAAAATAATATTTAGTTGTTGAAATAAAAACAAGTCGAAGGCATGCGCCGCCTTTGAACCCGTGAGGCCACGCGCTCCCGTGTTGCAAGTCATATTGAGCGCGCCTGTACATGAATAAAAGAACTATTAAAAGAAGAGTGCATTACCAATCCTCGCTCTTTTTTTTTCTTCTCTAGCAAATGCAACACACCGAAAAACGTGTTGTTATTAAGTGCGGCTTAGGAGTGCCAAATAAGCAGGAGCATAAAATATTGTTTACAGTGGATCTGTTGATTTTGTTTTTATTTTGATTGAAAACAGCAGAATAAATTGAAGCGGTAACGTACAAACGACCCCGACGACCCATTAAAAAAAGGAGCTAAATTACTTCCGGGAAAGCGCCTAAATCTTCTCGGTTTGCCCCATGTAAGTAACGCCTGTTTTTGCTTTCCTTGGAAATATTTCTTTAAAGATTTCATAGGTCATGACGTGCAAGTGGCACGCTCTTTGACAGGCTCTAAAGTCTCGCTAGAATATAGTAGAACGAGTGCACTCCACTCAGAAAACGTTCGTTCGCGAAACTACTGAACTGCGAAGGAGTTCCCGGTATGACGAAATGCCGAGTGCCTGTGCAATCTCTGCACGCGACTCGTTAAATGATCAGTAGAAAGCCTTGTCGACCATAATGCAGACTGCACGAGCCTGCCTATACATTTCTCGAAACGAAAAGCTCCAAGAGACTGACTTCCGGTTTGAAGACATCTTGAAAATTATGTCGTAAAACTTTGTTGTCTTGTTCAAAACGGCACTAGAGTCGTGAGCGCGTTTACTAGCCTCGGCACTCTTGAGAATGGAATCACCCACATAACGACGCACGCAGATGATACCGTACTGTTTTGCGACAGTAAATAAGGAAAATATAAGATATTACACGCTACATTTCGGTATGAAGAAAGAAGCTGGTAGATATGACGACGAGGACATTGAGCATTGGCAATTCTAGGGTGGCGACATCATATCATAACTTCTCCTGTGCAGCGAACTCGGGGTGCTAACCCATTTTATTTGAGAGGCGAAATCCTTAGATGAAATTGACCGTCAGCGTCAATACTAGCAAAAAATCATAATCACGTCACAAATCACCAAAATTTGTGACGTCATAATCACGTAACTACACGTAACGTACGAAGATGTCTCATGATAACGCCATCACATGACCCTGCATTTCATTTCATTTGACACCGTGGGCACAAGCGGACCACGACATGATCGACATTTTCATTCATAATCATCATTACCATCGCTCAATAAACGCGTACCTGGGTTCCCAGAAGCGTTACCGCGTCCCCACTTTCTTCTGCTTCCCACCAGGTGAGGCGCAGCAGGCTTGGGATGATTCAGTACGAAACCACGTCAGGTGCAGAACGCCTTAGAAGGGGGGACATCGACTGAGGAGAAAAAGAGGACGGCTTCTGCCGTTCACTCATCTTATGCGAATGCATATGCGGCCACTTTCGGAACATTCAGGCAAGGACGGAAGATGAATCTTAATATTTATGCTTCGCATTGAGACGAAACAAAGCTGTACGCTGCGAATACGAGCACTGATTGCAGATATACTTTCCTCACCAATGCACGCCGAAGCTAATTGGGAGCCCGTCGTTGCCACACTGAAGGTTTTGTCGGGGAAACGTACTCATTGTTCGGTCATGACTTTGGTGCCCACGCCATGGCAATGTCCCGACGCTCGGCCTTCATTTGTAAATTTCACGGTGCTAATTGCGTAGCCGGGAGTACGATAGTATTCGGGAGCTTGGAAACGCGGTCCTTTTTAGGATATCGAAGCTTATCATTATGACCGGGCTGCAAGATTCTTGCTTACTTATTTCTTAGTACCATTCGTTGCCCCGGATTTCTCGTCCACTGCACGTCGTGAAATTGCGGGGTTCGTCGGCAAGCCTGGTTCATTCGACATCCTGTGGTTTTCGTGCTGCTGTGTCTCGTGTCTATTTTTACGCTATTGGTGGTTTGTTGTGCCTTTCTTTGCAGTCACCGAACACGACTGCGCATCTCTGAGCGCTCGTGGCTGTGGCTTCACCAGGATCCGCCTGTGCACCAATGCCCTCCCCCATCCCCTTCCTCCACATTCCCTTGGTAGCGCTAGTCCGTGTTTTCTGAGTCCGTGTCTGTTTCTTGTGTATGCGCATCAATATTTTTTCTTCCCTTGGTATTTTTCTGTTGAGCTAAGCATTCTCATGTTATGTGACTCAGCGTCCATGTTTACTTTTGATTGTGCGCAAGTCCTTCGCCGCTTGTTCTTGAAGAAAGCGAAGTGGTTTCCAGAGATAAACTTCATGCAGACACCCGAGCATAAATGAATGCCTTCACAAGGTTATCTGCGTTTTTATGTTGCAAGCAGTGCTGACCGTTGCGAATCAACAACAATATTACTTTTTAATTGCTTGCGGATAAGTTTTGAAGATGTACTTTTCGTAGTAACCGTTACAATTTTTTCATAGGTGTTCGTTTTGCATGCATCTTCCAAGATTAACAGGTACAGATGGCATACCCAATGCCTTCCTTCTCAGGTATGCCGAATGGTGCAGTAAATACCTGTGCATCATATTCAACTTATCACTATCTAAAGCAGAGGTTCTGTTTGATTGGAAATGCAGCAAAATTGTACCGATTGCTAAAGCAGAAGATTCTTCATCAGTTTCGTCTTACAGGCCAATATCATTGCTCTGTGCCTGTTCTAAGGTCCTTGAACACATTGTTTTCAAACATATTTCGACGTTTCTCGAACATAACAATATCATCGATAACAGGCAACACGGATTCAGAAAAGGATTTTCAACCGTGACGGCAATCGTGGAGATGATTCATAATTTCACAGCAGTTATTATTGAACAAAGCTAAATCGACGTTATCTTTTTCGATTTTGAAAAAGCCTTTGACCGCGTCTCACACCCTAAGCTCCTTTCAAAACTAAAACCGTTGTTAAATAATGATTTGCTCTTTGCATGGATCGAAGCTTATTTATATGGTCGAACCCAGGGTGTCAGAATTTACGATGTGTGCTCAGACCCCGTGCTTGTTAAGTCGGGCATTCCACAAAGATCCGTGCTGGGGCCCTTGTTCTTCTTAATATTTATCAATGATATAGTTCAAAATGTACCCGTTAAAGTTAAGCTCTATGCTGATGACTGCATAATCTATCACCACATCCAGAGTCCTAGCAATCAGGCTGTACTGAACAATGCTTTAGCACAAATTGCAGTGTGGTGCACGGATTGGCAAATGAAAATAAACGTAAAAAAAATCAGTTGCGATGACTGTGACACGAAAACGACTGCCATTAAGTTTTTCATATTGCATAGGCGGCGACTCTCTCGCTGTTGTAAGCAGTATAAGGGGGGTTTATTGAAGAAAACCAACTGCCTGATTTCAGGGGCGTCAGTCACTGTCACGCGCTCTCTCGGCTCTTCGTCTTAGTCGTCTTCTACTTTTGCTCCGACTCGATACTGTCTCTCTTCCCCATTACAACAGATAAATACCTCGGTGTTACAATAACGTAGGATCTGAGGTGGAATGAACATATATCGGAAGTTCTGAGGAAGGCAGTGCGGAAACTTGGTTATTTAAAAAGAAATTTACGGCCATGTACACACGAGGTTAAATTAATAGCATATAAAACTTTAGTCCGTCCTATAACACAATATGCATCGATGGTTTGGGACCCATACACTCAAGGAGTGGAGTGGAGTGGATACAACTTTATTAAACGTCCGGCAATGCTTAACGCGACCCGGGCTTAGGTCTCCCACGGGGGAACGTCAAGGCCTTGCCTCAACGCCGCCTCACGGGCTTCCTGGACTGCCCACGTTTGGATGCCGAGGTCTGAGCTGCGCAGAGTGGTGGCCTACCTCGACGACAGGGTCTCCGGAGTAACTGCCATCATTCTGATAATTATAGTACACTCCCACAACATGTGTTTCAGTGTTGCTGGTCCTTCCTGGCACAATTTGCACGTGTCGTCCTGATGGCAACACAAAAAACTAGAATATGTCCAAAAGAAATCAGCTCGGTTCGTATATCATTTTTACAGTTGGCGCACTTCTGCGAGTGCCTTGGTAAGGAAAGCAGGTCTAGAATGTCTACGAAAGACGCGTCAACGCGACCGCTTAAAATTCATGCACCTGCTATTTCATGATAAACTTGGGATACATAAACAAACGTACATAGAACCAGTGTCCAAGCGAGCCACCCGGTCCCACCATAATAAAAATAAAATAAAAGAATATTCCTGCCGCACTGAAACATTTGCAAACTCTTTTTTTCCGAAGACAATTCGAGGGTGGAACCACCTCCCAGCCGGTGTTGTGGAATGTCCGACTACAGAATTTCTTGTACAAATTCTTCAGTTGTAATCGCTTTCACAATCATTTACGACCGTTATAGTGTCAAACGCTGCCCATATGCCTTACACTTGTTTGTTTCGTTTTTTTTAGAGCGCATTATAACCCTTTTGTTTAACCCCTTTTAGTTGACGTGATACGGCTGTCGCATATCCACTTTTGTTTTACGTGAAAAGAAGTACTGTCATATCTTTCTGCAATCAGCTTGCGCATACCAGTACTTGAAAGGTTGCGTATACAGTTTGTATCTTGCTTAGATGGAGCGCTCTTTTTTTTTTTTTTGTTTCCCTTGTTCTTGTGACACGACCGTTGCATCTTGATTTGTTCACTTCATTTTGTACTTGTTACTCCCACTCCTGCTTACAGCCTCAGCTAGAGGCTAGCAGTACTGTATAAATAAATAAATAAATAAATAAATAAATAAATAAATAAATAAATAAATAAAACAGAAATGAAAATCACGCTTTGAGTGTCCCGCTTAAATAAAAGAACAAACGAAAAAACGGATAATCACATCACAAAAAAGCTGTCGTGTAAGTTTGACAATTTGATAGTGCCTGCACAGAAGTTCCTGTCATATCTTGAAGCGACTCGTGTTCACCGTTATTGAGAGGTGGACATCCTTTTTCATTCTTGTATTTTTCGCTCTTACAGGAAACAGCACCTGTTTCGGGCATAGGCGAGAGGTAATCTATCATGTATGATCTAAGCGGGTATTTTCTGAAAAACCTAAACAACAAAAAATTTGTTTAAAACATGACAAAACAAAAAAAAAATGTCAAAAAGCAGTGCACAGATTTTGAGGGCGAGAGCAGTTCGAGGTGCTCCTAGGAAAATCATCGTGAAAGAAAAGAAACACACACACACACAACAACATACACACACATAAAAATAAATGAGAACGTTGCAAAAAACGATGGCTCTTGAGCGCAGAGTTAGGATGGCACTTTTACACTCTCAGTCAGGTAATTGTTAACGAACTGGATAGAGGCGGTGCGCTCCTACATACTGAATAAAATCCTGCTTGTAGGGAGCCCAGCCAAAAAGAAAAAGATCGCGACGCTAATCGAACTGCCGCGCTAAGCAGGAGTGCTCCCCTGTGCTCCCTATAGGCGTGTAAAAACGGCGCCATGCGACATGAGCGGCGGGCGCAGACGCGGCGGGCGCAACCGCGGAAAAAAAATTGGCCGCGTATCTGCGTGCTTCGCTGCAAATGTCGTCGAAAGACGATAGTCTTGTGCCGACTGCACTGCATGAGCGGCATGAGTACCACAATTTAATAGCTGGGCTAGCCGCTGGGCTCGTTTTTCGGACGTTTTCCGGGCGCGCTTAGACGGACGCCGGCGTTTCTCCGCTGAAATTTGGTCGTCGGTCTCTTCTCTGCGTTCTCTGATCATGTCTTGTAGAGTGGGTCGTATTTCATCAAGCGGCCATATATGTTTTGCCTTGCCTGAGACAGCGCTCTTCTACGATGAATCAGCCGCATCTGGCTGGCATTGATAAAACAGAAGAGGACGCCATCTACAGCGCTACCGGGGAACATCGGCTTGTGTTGATGTTCCCCGGTAGCGCTGTAGATGGCGCTACCGTGTAGACCACAGCCAGCCACAGCGTCGAAGTTAAATCACTGGGCGGAGACTTGTTTTGTACACAGCAGCGCCGCGTAATAAACACTAGGATCTTTATAATTACGTATCTATAGATTTTGTTTTAAAGGAACACTGTGAATAGTACTAAGGTATTGATGTTGTGCCTCAGGTATGCGTAATATTTGATTTTTAATTGCCCACGCTCACCCGTATGAACACATGCTTCTTGGTCAAGATTGGAGGTCGTAAGGCAGGTGGTTAAAGTTTGGCCAGCTAGCTGAATCGTGTGACGTGCCGACAAACAGACAAACAGACAGACAGACAGATAGACGGACAGACAGACAGACAGACAGACCAAAATTTTTCCGTTTATGTATCCCAAGAAAGACTATCGTCTTTAAAAAGAAAGAAAGAAACGAGAGAAAGCCGCAGAGCGGGCCTGGCATGGGCCAGTGCCTCGGCGCCGGCGCGGCGGCGTGGCCAGCGCGGCGCGCTGACGCGTTCTCCATGGGGAAAGTGGTTTTAAGTTAGGAAAATGAAAAGAAAAGTGAGGCCCGCAATTGTCTGCATCAAAGTACGACACCTCAGCAGTGGCCCGCAAGGGAAGGGATAAGAAGGGATTAAAAAAGATAGAGAGAAAAGTAACGATTGAGAAAAGTAAAAGATTGGGAGACGGTTAGAGTAGTCCGCGGACGGGGCCCCGATCGGCGAGAGGTCAAAGAAGAGAAGACATCGCGGACGAGACAACCGTCAGCCACGAAATCCGCCGAGCGTCTCCGCGTTCTCGATGGCTTTGCTGGTGTCGCCATTTCGTCTTGTGATGACCGTTTCCGAATTGCTCAGCGGTGCCAGCCATGTGTGCGTGTTTTGTGCAGCATGGCTGTGTTGTCGACGCTCGTCTTGAACGGCGCTTTCCGACGGCAATAGAACTCTCCGTACTCCGAGCGCGTTCGTTTCGTGGCGGTCTCGGGCCTCGAGCGAGCCTGCCGCCGCGACTACCGAGCAAGATGATGCGCACGCTGAGGGCTCGGCACAGTCTGGAACCCGAATGGTAATTAATGCTTCTGTTTTCTGTTTGCTCGTCGTATCGTCGCTCGGGCGCTTGCAGGTGTCGTTCTGCACTGTATGTCGCAGGAAAAGTACAATAAAAAGCAAAAAGAAAGAGAAGGACATTAGGCGCAAATAGGAACGGTGTGAGGTGCCTGATAGGCCTGTGAAGACTACTGCGAGGGCAGTATTTACGTGATTCCTACGGCCAGTTAATCGACACGCGTGCGCGCTTTGTTAAGGATATTTTGTGGGATATGATTGCTTGCGATAAAGCACGAATGCAGCGAAGTGCTTTCAGGAAATACTCGAGCGAAAGGTCTCGCTTATCGCGCCGTCGTATGGTCACATGTGCACTAAGCCGATGTTTGTTTTCGTTTTACTCTGTTCTCATACTTGATTTGTTTGTGTTAATCCTCAGTGTTGACTTGTGCTCATTATTAACGTGTGGCATAACCGTGCGCCCTCATTTTCTAACCTTTACAGCGGATACAGAAGTGAACTATCCTGGACGTCCTTGTTCCGCCGCCGTGTAGGTGTTAAAATTCATCGAGGCACAGAATATCAGTCAGTGAGAAGACATTTCGATAAATATTTTGCATTGTACACTGTTCCCGTCTCCTAGACAAAAAAAAAAGGGAAAAACTAACTGAAATAGCATACATTTTCCTACATTCGTGCTTGTTTTTGGTCGATGTGATTATTGAGTTTCGTACAACATGAGAGAGCGGCAGACTGCGGCACACAAGCCACCAGACGGCTCTGTCGCTAATTGGCTAAGCGTGAGCTGTCATACAGACCTGCTCCATTCTGTAGCATGCTTTGTTTGAGCTCCTTGATTATATGATACCTGGCAAACAAATTCATAGTCACTGAACTGATGTGCGTTTGCTGAAACAGTGGCTCGGGAGTGAGTTTTAAACCGCAAATCTTTTTCCTGTGGCCTCATCGACAAAGGCAAAATTTGGTCGGTAGTAGTGCGAAGGTTATCACTGTTTGAGCAGTTGGCAACACTACTACTACTGAACTTCATGTGCGTATATTGAAGACTTAAATTTACTGTAAAGCCAAAGTTTGGAGGAAGGATGGAAGGAAGAAAGAAATAGATGTCAAGAAAGGCAGGTTATTCAGTTGTTAGACTGACAGCTACACTTGGCAATGGAAGATGGTAAGAGGAATAAAACTTAATTGAAAAGAAATATTACAAATGAAAAAAAAAGTGAAATGAAGCAAGAGTGCGTCACCACTCGTAGTCTGTTTATAACATCAGGTTTGCATAAGAAGTGCAACGGCGCTTTCAATGCTAACATAAAAGGCAGCAGACCACAAATCAGGAGTCGCAGTGAGAAAAATGTAATAGCTGGGAAAGCTGTTGTCCTCTAGCAAAAAAAGAAATGGTTAATCTAAATTGCCAATTTGTGTATTGTTCGTGGAATAATGATGAATGATTTAAGTCCTCGGTGTTCAGGAGCCCGAGGACAATAAATGTAAGTGTTAGAAAAGTGTTTCAGACAGACATTAAACTGAGTTTATACCTGTCATCCAATTTGAGTTATGTTGTACCTAACAGCTAATCAGTTCAGCATGTTGCACTGAGTCGCTTACATATACGACTTTGCAGATGGTGCCCGTGCATCTCTGTGGAGCTAGGGGCACCAGTGGCTCTCTAAGAAGCGATGCAGCTAGTCTGGATGCTCCACAAAATATCGGTTGGTACCAGTTCTTGTTACGTTAGAATATGCAATGAAATGCTATGCATTGCCTAATTATACATTGGAACAAATTATTGTAATCAAGGAAGTCATTGTTACTATGAAAACCTTTAAAGTAGCACTAATTAAAGCACATTTCCATGGTAGGTCTTATCTCAGCCGCATTGATACAATACACATAATGTGCACCTGAGCTCTATCACACCTACAAGACTATTGATTTAACACTCAAGTGCCTCTAAAACAGACACCTCTGTCATGAAATGAACTGTACTATGAATCATAGCTGGTATATGCAAAACAGCAGAAAATGTATGAGAAGGAAGTCGTCTTAAGAAAGCCCATTTTAAAGTTAATGGACTGCTCCCATGCTGCAATTTCTATCTTGAAATCACACGGTTGAACGGCCCGGTTAGTTGAAATGGCTAGTGCCAAGCAAGTAAATGGGCTTAACAGGGCAAACAGTAAATAGGATGGGCAACATGCATCTCGTGATGTGTGTTACCTCTGTTAGGTAAATTTATATACTCATGTAGACTTAAATAGTCATGTTGATTGCACATCCAGTGAGTGCTGGCAAAGGGATATTCAAGGTAATATCAAGTAGCAATCAGCATAAAAATTTGTCAGAATATACTCATTTCATAACTGGCAGAAACAGGGCGGCACGTGGCTTACAGGCAGGTTTTAAGTAATCCTTCATAGGTTTAGCCAGGCAGGAGTGAAGAACTTACAGGAGGAGTTAGGTTCTGCTATGGTATAAGCAGAGTTTTAGATTAAATGCACAGTAACGAACCAAAACTCTCCACTGTGGTATGCCTCATATGTTAAACACGGTTTTTTTTCACATCTAGCCGCAGGCTTAATTTATTTGGCAGAACTTGCAGTAAGTTTTGAGGATAAATGAATTATTTTTCTTATAAAAGCACCTTTCATAAAACAATGATCAACAGTGCACACTAACCATCATACCTTGTTGTGTTGCCTTGTGTTAAGATGTGGTGAAAAACATGAACTAGCTAACCTGCACTGTTATTTCTCTGCTATGTTTTTCAACATATTGCAAGAATAACAGTGTACACTACACCTTGCACACTAAGTGCAAACCTCAGCATGAAATATCTCGCAGCAACATCCCAATTTCTCATTTTATTTTGTTTTTGAAAAAAGTTAGCAGTGAAAGCCTAATGCTGAAAGCCTAATGGAGTTCGTTATTTGATATCCTTTTCAGGAAGACACTTCCGGCAAAGCAGCAAGAATTATTGGACCACCTGTTCTTCTACAAGATTGTATATGATGGGAACACTTTCCAGTGCCTTACAGCACACTTTAATCAGGTTATCATACATCTCTCTGCATTTAGGCAAACACTGGGACTAGTACAGTCCCAGGGTTACTGTTTTGATTCCAATAAAAGACTACAAACAAGATTTCTTTTATCAGTTGTCGAGGTATGACATTTGTCCCGCATTAAAAAAAAGAGTACTTGCGCATGCACAACAGATTAGTGAAACACTGGCCTATAAATGTGATAATCGTGTTATACAAAACAAGTTAAATAGATGATTATTGGAAAACATTGCACAAAAGAAATAAATGCAAGGCAGGAAGATCGGAATTGATCAACATTGATTGAAAATTGGTGGGTTTATGTTTTATTAATGGTTCCGTAATCGCATGATGAACTTGAACATTAAGCACAGGTGCACAAGGCAGCAGGAGACCGTACGCCACCGATATTTTTTCACTGTTTTGAATGTCTGCTAGAGTTCTCATATTCCAGCATGGTATTTTTAACATTGAACCACGATCAAACCAACCTGTCTACTGCGGTGGCAATAATGTACCAGCTATAAGGAATCCTCATTTTCTAAAGAGCTGTTTTATTGAGGCAAGCAGTAACAAAAATTTTGAAGTTCGTTCTCCACCATCTCGTGTCTCCAACTGCGCGCGGATGTTCGCGAAAGAGATGTGCAAACGCATTTACCATTTTTTGGGAGGAAGACCTGTCTGTCGCAAATTTGTGGACGTCATTCTTGATCTTGGCACGCGTTTCGACATTCACTTGAACAGCGGTGTGATACTGAATAAAGGTAAGAGTAGCTAGTTCCCATATATAAGATCAGTTAACGACTGAAGATGAGTAAAAACCACCGTATAGCGCGAAATAGCACGCTTAAGTGGTAATTGCTGAAACTGATTATATTCGAGCTGCTAAAAAGGTGCTGCTGCCCCAACGTGCAGCTCGCGACGGTTTAAGCGCACAAAATGCAAATGTTAGTGTAGGGACGTTAAAATAACCATGTAACGTTAACGTGACAAATCACGTTGACGTTACAGGAACAGCTGAGAATGGGCTGCTGTCACTGACACGCGTGTACATCGCGGCACAAATAACCGAAATTGCTCACAGAACACGCACACGGGAAAAACGTACGTGGGTTTCGAGATCTGAAGATATCCTCGTCACGCTGGTATCCGCGAATTTCAGGTGAGCGAAACAACCGCTGTTCACGGACAAGCACTAAAACGACACATGTTAATCGTTCTTGTGGCACGGCGCATTACAAACCGAAGTCGGAGCCGAAGGCGCATATCGCGGTTGTCTCGAGTTCATGAAGCCCCGCAAACTATTTGCTGACCTAATGCACGCTCAAACACATGCATATGACATAAAAACTGAAGTTCAACGTTGCGCCGACTGTTTGCAAACCACCTGGTAGATATATAACCCCGCGAAAAACGAACGTTCATGCGGTGGCGCTGTGGTGCAATGGGTAAGGTATCTGCTTTCAGTGCAAACGGTCTCGAGTTCGATTCCAGTGCTGTGTGTAATTTGCGTGTTATTGTCGCAGATGTGGATGATAATGTTCATCTTCTAATCACCCGCGGTGATAATTACTACCGCCAAACTGTCGAGAAAACGCTGTGACAGCGTCAAAAATCATGTTTTTTTTCCCGCAACCGCATCAGCGCCGCCTACAGACAGGCGCCTACAGGGCCGTCACCCGTAACTGCAGGCCGTACCTAGCCAGGAAAAATTTCACTTGAAATCCCGTCTAAGCATCGTCACAGCTATTCTGAAGGCCACTTAGAATAGGGCCGCTTCCTCTGGGCCACGGAGCCGCGTAACGAACTGACTAGAAGCGGTCATAATTTGACCGGATTTCCTGCCTGCAGGCGTGTATTCTGGCCAGGATTTGACTAAGAGTGTAGTATAAATAGATCGCAGAGCGACTCTACAAAGCGCAACAGCGTAATTAACATCAATAACGTGATCACAAGAGCGAGACAAATATTGCTGAGTCATATAGGATATTTGACTAGATGTTTTATTACGGCCTTGTATGCGTAGCAGTTCTTCACATTTAAGATAATTGAGAAAACGCTAGGAGCTTTGTTTTGTCAATCCTAACAAAGCGAGATGAATGTGCAGCCACGTTTAATTAGAAAATTGTTGGTGCCTGATTTAAAACACCTGAGTCGTGAAAATTACTAGTGAACTTATCATCGTCTATTCGAAGCACCAGGAAATTCTTCGCATGATATCCAAGATTGGAAAGTCATGGTAAACCATAAGGTTGTACGTGACACTTGAACAGAAGGAAATCACTTATATTGCGTGTATGATTGACACCCCCTGCAAACGATAAATTCTGCCGTTGAATAGTTCCAAACGGCAGTTTGACTGATTAGAAGGGCAAGGTGGATGTACAAATTAACAAGAAAGTGAGAGAGGGTTTGGCTCCGCCAAGAATCCTACTATTGCGTGAAAGCACATTCGAGAGCCGTGCTGGGCGATGCTGGCCGTTGAATTTATGGGGTGGGCCGAGTCAATATTGGGACTGCTTCCGCACATAAGTGAACTCAGTTCTCGAGTTTGACAAAGTCAGTTTTGCGTGTGGGCTACCCGAATTTCAGAGGTTGACAAAGTCTATTGCGGAAGTGAGCCAAGGCTGTCACGGGAACTCGCTAATTCAATTTCGAGCATGGGCGAAGCCAATGGTCACCCGATTACCACTAGGCCTATAAACGGTGAAATTCGGCCAATGTCACTCCGGGAAGAAATTTCGAATGGGCCATGACATGTTCTTATCTATCCTGCAGGACCGTTGCAGAACTGCGCACTGCTTGCGGGGTTGTCATGTCTATGAACTTGCCCAATGAGCCCTGCTGAAGCACTGTGTTCTTTCCCGACACTCGCGAAATCTTGATTGTAGGGGTTAGAAGTGCCTTCGCACTGAAAAGGTAGCCATGGAACAATCGTACCTGAGCCAAAGTAAAAGTTGGGGACATAGTAGACAGAGAGAGAGAAACACAGAATAAATCGAGCCGAAATGCACATAGGCCGGGCATGGAGAGCGTAGCAAACATATTGGCCGGTCATTAAGAGTAACAGACTGGATTTCAAGAGAAGGCTAAATCGCGAAGGGCAGATAGAAGCACCTTGACTTTTGCACTAAGAAAGGGCGAACACATGGTGCTACTAACAACAGTTAATAGCCCTCGTCCTGTCTCCTCTCATGTGTTCGTCTATCTTAGCGCAAAAACCAACATGTTATGTACTCACAAACTCGAGCAACAACAAGTTCTTATAAGGACAGAAAGTTAGGTTGGCAGATGAGATTAAGAAGTTTGCGTGTATAACGTGGCCACAGCAAGCACAGGACCAGGTTGATTGGCGGAACATGAGAGAGGCCTTCACCCGGCAGTGGCCGTAGTCTGGACGACGACGATGATGATGATGAAAAGGGAAAACCAGGAGGTATACCCAATGTTAGTAAACGCTTTGCAACCCTGCTCAGGAGTGGGGAAATAGGGAAAGAAAAGAGTGATAGACAGGGATTTAATACAAGAAAGCACATGCGCACACATGCGAGAAACTAGTGAGTGCGAAGGAACAGGAGGGAAGCACGACTGACGTCCACAAAAAGATCTGTGCCGGCTAAGGTAAAATCGACAATCATGCTTTCTTGATTACCGTAGTCACAAAATGGCTCGTAACAACATATTCCGAGTGTGCAGTAGAAGCATCAAACCAATGCTGCTTGTCTTCGCAGGGAAATGTGCCAGCGAAACAAATATATCTATGTCAGCTGCAAACAGGTGAAAGAAACGTGTTTGAAATCTAAAAATGATCACACAAGAATAAGGAAAGCCTCATGTGTTTGCTGGCTCTGTGCAACTCCAATACTTATATGGCTGAACGATCGCATATAGAAGTATCTCAACCCGCCGCTTTTACGTGTCGCGCGACAAAGAAACAAGAATTACAAACAGCTACGCTGCGCACTAGGCGACTGCACAACGAGGATGGAACAACGAGAGGAAATATCTTTGTCCGCTCTTCGAGTAGTAAATTTTGCTGAAGCAACAACGAAGGCAGCTTTTCGTGAATGCGGACATAAGAATTATATCTTTCTGTCCCTTTTGCCTATGTTTCTTATGCTTTTTTTTATTCTGCCACCCGCTAAGCCACAGGTCGCCAGAATTATTGACTCAGCACGAAAGGCCATTAGGAACGTTGCTATATTTTATCTGATGACGACGCAGCATGCACAGCAACACAAAGTCGACAGGGGTATGAGCTACGAGATTTATTTTCGGAGGCTTCGGTGTCGCTTGCCGCAATTTCCACCACCACATTGGCCGTGTTCTTATTGAACTGACAAGGCGGAGCCACACACGGAATTTTCGCCATACTCCGCAAACGAGGCTTCACTACAGGAACATCATGTATTAGCAAGTACCTGTAGAGCAAGTGTAAATAGGCAAAACCGATCGTAAGTGTCAGCACAAAAAGAAAAAAAATGCCCCCCACCTCCACGAAGGGAATCGTGAGGAAATGCGAATGCATTTCGCGAGCGCTTCACTCCATTTATATATGGTGGTTGTGGTTCGAAGAAGGAAAAGGCGCCTAATTTCTTCAGCCCGGTCGGGAGCACGGCGCAGCGCCTGTTTTTTCTTTTTTCTTTTTTATCGCGGGAGCTCCGCCGACCTCCCGCGATGCGAGCGCCCTCACGCACCAGAGCGCGCTCCTGCTCTCCACTTCTGCCATCGCCTTGAGATGCGCCCAGCCAGCGAACGGTCGAGAGTGAGGCACGAGCGGACGGTAGAGTGGGGCGCAGGGAGGGGAGAGAGCGAACGGCGAGAGAAGCGGCGAAGCACTGCACCTACCCTCTCCTACACTCTCTCCTACACTCTATGGGAGAGGGAGTGAGAGCGGAGAGATAACGCCTGCCGCCGCGTGGACACCTCCTCAACCTATCCTCCTCCTCCTCCGCGGACAACGCCGGACAACGCCGGACAACGCCGCCTGACATAGCCCGGCTAAGAAATGCATTCGCATTTAAAAATAACAATGAAGCTAGAAAAACACCATCCATCTACGACGGTTGAGAGCACCATGTTACTACTCCCAGGTTGCAAGTGTTCCTTATTTGGGGCACCATGTATTGCAGGGACAAGTACAATCAGGAACAGAACTACTAATACAAAAGCCTAGTTAGTTGCGAAGAGCGTTTTTTGGCTTTTTTTTTTGTAGGTTAAAAGGCAGTTACGTCGCAGCTCGCGACAACTACGCTCATATCACTAAATTGTTTACCTATAGGACGCAGGATAAATGGCATTTATTAAAAGTAGTAGTGAGCCTCAAGTGGTGTACCCCAGACCCGGGAATTTCGCAACTCAATCTTACCTCTTCTATTTCATCAGTTATGCCTTTCTTCTTTCTCAATCCCCAAAAGATAGGTTGAGCGACCATGAAAGTTGTATCCTGGTAGACGCGCGACAATATTCTCGTACAGTGCACAACTTTTGCCATTGTGAGCCTCTTCTTCCCACTGGTCGAGGTTAAGGAACATACAATTCCCCGGAGTGTGCGCACATTAAATCGATTAATTACAGCGGAAGCTGTTATTAGGTCACAACAAGGGTGCCGTAGTTGTCCGCCGCCGCCGCCGCCGGTGTCCGTAGCAACTATCGCGATCACCACGCGACCACCTCCTTAACTTGGGGTAGACCAAAATTAGTATGGCAGGGTAACAGGGTTTCATGTTTATGACATGAATAATGGGAAAATCCTGTCGCATATGACGTCAAACCATTGCCTCCAAACACGTGTGGCACATACACGTATATCGCGGACTGCGGTATGCGGGTATGCGCCACAGGTGTTTGACAGTTTATATCTGCCGAGGACCGGCGAAAGCAGACATTGGTAATTTAAATGCAAGAGCGTTAACAAAAACAGACATTGGCAGCGTTGACCCGACGAATGCAAAGTATATATGTGGTGGTCCCAGGAGGAATTGCACCCAAGCATTCTGCGTGGCAATCAAGTATTCTGGCACAGATCCACACCAGGTCTCGGAAATTCTTTGGAAAAAGACTCTATGCAGGCGCAATGTTGGTGAAACGTCAATTGGGGTTGCGGTGTGCCCATAAAATTTTATAAACATTACATATGTACTCCAATGATACAGGCGTCACGTCGGGTTAGTGTGAATTGTAGTTAAGCGCCATCCACTGAAGTTGGTCTACGTATAGCACTATCCAGGGCTACCATCCTCGCAAGCACAAGCGCTACATTTCAGCTTACCGCTTCTGGCTTTGGTAATACCCATGTTGTTCTTGGCATCGTTATCCAACTGCAAACAACTGGTTATATAAAACATATGCGACGGTTCAACATACATGTCTGCGCGTATAACATTGCTACATATGTTTAGCGTCATATCGTAACGTTTCGCTCAACAATAAAATTACACCACAGTCGGCGCTGTCTCCCTTTTTATTTAATGTGGCGATGATCGGCCTACCCGCAGAACTCGACAAGATAGAGGGCCTCAGGCATAGTGTGTACGCAGATGACATCACCCTCTGGGTGACAGGTGGGAGCGATGGCAAAATTGAAGAGATATTACAGGAGGCCTTTAACACGGTAGAGAGATATGTTGAAAGTAAGGGGCTGAAATGCTCTCCTCAAAAGTCAGAATTACTCATTTATAGACCCACATGTAGGGGACGAAAAAGCCTGCAGGAGAGGTCAGACATTGCGATATTCGCTGGGGGGAAATAAGATACCCACGGTAGCGAACCTACGAGTTCTGGGCCTCCGTATATCTGAGAACGGCCACAATGGAGAAACTATAAGGATATTAGAGAACAGTGTTTACGAAACAATCAGGCTAATAAAAAGAATAGCTAACAAAAACTATGGCATGAAGGAGCACAATTTAGTTGGTTTAATTGAAGCCATTGTCGTCAATCGCATCGTGTATGCTGCCCCATATCTTAAATTACACGCAGCCGAACAGAGCAAGATGGAGTGCCTCATTAGGAAAGCGTATAAACAAGCATTAGGTCTACCGCTAAATACGTCGAACAACAAGTTCTCGGCGCTAAGACTACATAACACACTTGCAGAGCTTATAGAGGCCCAAACGGTTGCACAGTATGACCGGTTAACACAGAGCCCCATGGGCAGACATATATTGGACATAACTGGGGTCACGTACGACGTCCAACATGAGGTCAAAAAAGACATTCCGCGGGAACTTAGGGGACATATCATAGTACCTCCATTACCTAGACATATGCATCCTGAGCATCACCAAGATAGAAGGATGGAAAGGGCGAAGACACTACATAAGAAATTTAGCAACGCTAGGGACGTGGTCTATGTAGATGCAGCGGAATACGAGAATGGCCATAAAATGGCGATAGTAGCAACGAATATTCAAAGAGACTCCAAGGTCGGTGGCACAGTGTGTACAGGAAAGGCAGAAGTGGCGGAGGAGGTAGCTATAGCACTAGCCCTAGCCTCCACAAAAACCGAAGTCATAATCAGCGACTCTAAAACTGCTATTAAAAATTATGCAGATCCCAAGTACCATGGGAATCGATGTTATGCGAAGCATGCAGAGGTAAGGTGATTTGGTTGTAGTTATTTTATTGAGCAAAACGTTATGAAATGACGCTAAAGATATGTACAAATGTTGTACTCACCAATATATGTTGAACAGTCCCATATGTTTCATATACCCAGTTATTTACCGTTGCGTAACAATGCCAACAGAAACATGGGTATTACCAACACAAGAAGCGGTAAGCTAATATGTAACGCTTGTGCTTGCGAGGATGGTAGCCATGGATAGTGCTAAGTAAACCAACTACAGTGGACGGCGTTTAAGTAGACAACTGACATTAACCTGACATGACTCGTTCGTCATAGGTGTACATATGTTATGTTTTTAAAATTAGATAGCCAGCACAGGAAGCACATTTGACGTTTCACGAACATTACGCCTGCTTAGGGTCTTTTTCCAAAGCAGTTTCGAGACCTGACGTGGCTCTGTGGTAGAATACTTGATTTACACACAGAATGCTTGGGTTCGATTCCTTCTGGGACTCTGATTTCTATTCTTTGCATTCGTAGGATCAACGCCACCGATGTCAGTTTTTCTTAACGCTCTCGCATTTAAATTACCAATGTCAACGCCGCCAATACCAGTTTTTCTGAACGCCCTCGCATTTAAATTACCAACGTCTCTCTTCGCCGTTCCAGGGTAGATACAAATTGTCAAACACCTGTGGCGCATACCCGCATACCGCAACCCATGGTATACGGGTATGAGCCACTCGTGTCTGGAGAAATGAGTTTGACGACGTACGCGACAAGATTTTCATGTTATTCAAGTCACGATCAGCCAGACATATTCGTCAAATCCCCTTACACCCTCATACTAATTTTGGTCGACCCCAATTTAAGGAGGCGATCAGGAGAGCACCCAGACGTAGGCGGCTAGATAGATAGATAGATAGATAGATAGATAGATAGATAGATAGATAGATAGATAGATAGATAGATAGATAGATAGATAGATAGATAGATAGATAGATAGATAGATAGATAGAAACGCTCAAAGTGCTTGCAGTACGCAAAGAAATGCTTCGCATTTAAAACTATGCGAAGGGCAGAATCTCGCCAGAAGCGCTCAGGATTGTAGCTAACTTTCGCGACGAGCGGGTTGTTCATATTATATGGGCGCCTGCTCACTCCTCCCTCCCCGGGAACGAAATCGCGCACGACCTGGCTCGAGAATTGGCCGGCCGAACAGGTGCAGCGCGAAGCATGACGACGGACAGAGACCGCATGGTTAGTTACGAGGAAATCACAAGACACTACAGACTAGGAAGGGCCCGCTTTCCCCCGGCATACACCTCGCTAAGCAAGCAGCAGGCGACGGCATGGCGCCTCTTACAGACGAACGCGTTCCCGAATCTGGTCGCTTACCACTACTACTACCCGGACCTATATTCAGATCTGTGTAGGTTTTGTCAACGAAGGGTGGACCTAAATCATATGCTGTGGGCTTGCGACAGAGCGAAAGCGCAAAATAGAAAATACAATAATGGAGAACAGTGGGACACCGCACTGCTAATCCCGGACCCTGAAGTGCAACTCCAAGTCCTTCGGCAAGCCGAGAATGCCGCAGGAGCACAAGGACTCATGGCTGCCACCTAGGGAAGGGAGTCCATTCTTCCCAATCTTGCCGTTTTTAATAAACGTTATTTCCTCCTGCTCCTCCTCCTCCACAGTCACAGTCGCTCCGCATGCTTCGCATGACATCGATTCCCATGGTACGTGGGATATGCCGGCTTTTTTTTTCACTTCTAATTAGGTGTTCACTATAACGACGTGACAAAGCAGTAGTGTATCTAGATACCAAATTATCAATCAATCAATCAATCAATCATTCAGTTAGTCAGTCAGTCAATCAATCAATCAATGAATCAATCAATCAAATTTTTAAAAATTTCACCGTTACATGCATAAGGTAAAAAAGGACGAACCAGAGAAAAAGCCGGGAGTACTTCGGGTTGACAAAGCTCCGGTCCCCCCAGGCCATATAACATATATATTTCGCTTATATCTTACATATTATATATGGCTGTATATAACATAGCAGTATAACGAAATCGATGGGGAAACGAAGCGTGGGCATCCATGCAAGACGAAGGCTTGGGGATTTAATGAAACACGAAGCGGAGCAGCTGGCGGTGATTGCTATGCACTCGAGATATTCCCTGCCGGCGGCAAGTTATCTTTTCGTTCACTTTTCTTTCTTGACATTTACATTACAATTACTTCTAAGAACATCCCCTATACTTTCCTTGGCATCATTGTCTGTTAGTTCTCATTAATATTGTGTTTAACAAAGGAAACGAGCCCTTAAATTTACACTTCTTTCCTCCGCTCTACTTAGGCTTTCGTCGTTATGGTCTTTTTTGGTAATGTGCGAAATACATCTCAAGAGATTACAATATCAACCTCGAAGATCCAGGTATATAGATCTGGGAGCTAGAGGCTGCATCAAAAAAAAATTTCCAATAAACAAAGAGCTGCCTCAAATTACCTGCTTGATTCACGATAAATACGGTTGTATTAATCTGTCGATGTTTGGTGAAAGTTTTGGCTAACACGCACAAACATCCAATACCTTTTCATTCTATATGTACGGACATTCTATATGTGGTATAAACAAATGCAAATGCGCTTATTACTATGCATCATGCTTGCTTCCTATTAAGCAAAAAACTTCCCTAGAACGCTCTCATCTCCCCTTATATATATCTCACAACGATGCATGCCCATAAACAAAACGAAAAATGTGCAGATCTAAGTGTAGTCGATCGGAAAAAATTATCGCGGGAGAGTGTGGGGGGCTTATAAATGAGTTCATTTATGGTTCGCCTCACAAAGCTTCCTCTCTCTGCGAGACAATGACGCGATTATTCACGGATTACGGTAATAATCGCCATCTACGCCATTTACTCTCTTGGAAGCATAGTTCTCCCAATTATTTGTTAAGGCCTATTACTCCATAATCCGGAAGCACACCCCGAAATTTATCCCAGAATGTGCAGTGGTAGAACTCTTCATTATGTCTAAGCTTTTTGTAAAACCGACATACTGCGAAGACTTTATAGTGAAAAAACAGAAAGAAAAAAAAAACCGCCAGGCCTGCGCAGAAGGCGCAGCACAGTCACAGCGAAAGCTGGGAGAGCGGCCTTTCTGAACCTTTTTCAACCACTCTTGGGGCAACTACCCACTTGCATGGTACCCACTACGCTATAAATCGTCATAATTTTTGGTAGTGGGGAAGCGTCTACTATGCCATTCTTCGTGATTCTTCAGAAAAGCGCGGTGCCCGCTGCACTCTTGTAACGAATTATGTGCATTTTGTTGATGCTGTGGCTGACGACGATGAAGAATTATGCCTCAGGCTTTTGTAATGGGTTGGAGCATTGAACGACCCACTCGTTACGCCATTCGCATTGTGTGACGCCTGGTTGTTTCTTTACTGCTCTAAAACACTTTACAACACACGTTAACGCGATTCCTTACTCGGTATGAAGCCTGCCTAGGGTCACTTTGCACCGCAGTTTCAAGCAGTGGCGTAGCTCAGTGGTAGAGTGCTGGGCTGCCACGCAGAGGACCCGGGTTCGATTCCCATTCTGTCACAGGTGTTTTTTATTTATTTAGTTTTTACAGCGAAAGCTGTATATGGCTAGGAGAAACGAAAAACTGTTCGGCATCTGTGTCACGAGCGGTCTCCATTGGCTGTGCTATCAGTTACGTCGTTCTGAGCGTCGTACCAAAGCTCGCGCGCCATTGGCGCGCGAGCTTGGGTACGACGCTTGCAAGGTCAAACGCTTGCAGCCACGGCGCGCCAAAGAAACGGCGTTGCGGGCAGAACAGCGTCGACGTGATTGCGGGAGCGCGTGCGCCGGGGCGAACGCCCGCTTTGGGCGAGAGTTTCTCCAGCGTCACTTTGGCTTCGGCTGCGACGTCTGTGACCGCCTGTGGTTCGACCACAACCTGGCAACGATAATTGTGGAAGGCTTCAGTGCAGCGTCGGGTTGAACCCACTGCTAAACACCGGGGCCGCACATTTCAGCTTCGCTGGTTAACCATTTGTACGGAGTGCTTGGGCGGTGATTTTTTTTCTTATTTCGCGCGATATTGGTTACGGACACCGGCGGCGGCGGCAGCGGCGGCGGCGGCGGACAACTACGGCGCAGAAACGACCCTTGTTGTGCTCTCATAACAGCTTTCGCTGTAAAAGAACTCTACTCTTGAAACTTTTTCTTAGATATCCACTAAACAGGACGACAAACGACTGTAAATAATAAACTTGTTGGACTTGTTGTTGGTCACTGCGATAGAGGGCAGATCGCTAAGCTTGACTGCTAGTTCATGACTTATTGATGTAGACAGACTCAGTGCACGTATATTGTGTCACGCGGTCATGACGTTGATGAAGGCAGCAGTCGGCGTGTCCAAAACGAAACTCTTTGTTTGGCCGAACTTGGGGCCGGGAAACGGAAAGTCAAACTACAGCGAAACGCGCTGTGCCAATGCCACCTAGAAAAATATTATCAGGCCTGCTCACTGCCGCCGTGACGTCACGCGTCATGACCGAGCGAGCGCGCACGGGAGGCTGTGAAGCCATTGCCAGCAACGTCTTCCGTGAAAAGATAAAACGTTCGCAGCGAGTTTTACATGCGCAAAAGCTTAATTTTGCCTTTTGCGTCGGGATTTGCGCTGGTTTAAGGAATGTATTAAGCTTTAATTAACTTTTTGGTGATTTATCTGTAAGCAATTTATTATTTCAATTAAAAATAAAAGATCGTACGCTGTGGGACGTGTGACCGATTTAGAGGAACAAAGTTTGATGGCCCAACAATGTGACGAAATAAGGTAAATTTTATTCAATCTTTATTCTTTATTTACAC
Organism: Rhipicephalus appendiculatus; assembly: GCA_030522465.1. Classification (NCBI taxonomy): domain Eukaryota; kingdom Metazoa; phylum Arthropoda; class Arachnida; order Ixodida; family Ixodidae; genus Rhipicephalus; species Rhipicephalus appendiculatus. The sequence continues at coordinate 1,473,534 of JALIZH010032946.1, read as the reverse complement.
ACACACACATTACACACTGTCCAGAAGATGCACAGAAACTGTTCCTATTAATTTGCTAAACTTCTGCAATTTTCTCTGCAAATTTCGCGCTTTTGTACTGTAGTGTCGGTTCTTGGATTGGTGTACTTGGTAGTCGTCCTTAAGCATTCCGCTTGAAATGGGGCTCACACATCTTAAAAACATTTAAGAAGGCGATTTATCTGAAGCTTTCTGCTCCACATGCCCCTTATTGACTAAGGTACAAAACAGGGAGATCTTTGAGGTGTCTACAGGCATCCAGATGCGGCTGTATCAGCAGTACATATTTCAAGGAAATAAATTAGGCGAAGGGGCAGGCGACACTGGCGCCTAATTATAATACCGCAAAAAAAAAAGAAATCGTCGGAGCAGCGGTAAGAAATACTCCTCCCTCCTTCCCTTTTCTCAACAAAGTAATCGGAGGTGTTACAATAAGACCGCGGTGCTACGCGCAAATAGCGAAATATTTACCGACCCTGAAGGAAAAACGCCTGTTCTTATGATATATTGCCATGCGTCTTTATTGCTCCACTTTGATGTGTTCGGAATGCGAGCAGCAGAACGTAAAACGCATCTCTCGCTCCGCTTGTGAAATCGGTTGAGCGGAACGTGAAGATGCGTCTACTTCGTTTCACCGTCGTTTTTCAGCCAAACAGACCGCGTCTCGGCAAACGCGTGCGTCAAAAAATGCGAAATTATATGCAGTTCCCTGCACTGTCTCGGTACGCTAAGTTACTGCGGGGCTGAGCATCAGCGACACTATATAAGCTAAAAGTGTCTAATGTCAAGGCTTACGCTAACAAGTCAGAAGCGCACGCGACATCATTTTACAGAAAGAACCGAACATGTTAGAAGTGGTGCTTTTAAAACAAATCAAAAGCGTACCTTCGAATCACGCAGAGAACGCCTATCGATGTCATCCCGACGAACGTCACGCTCTCATTTCGCTTTCTGGTCGTCCATGGGGAATGAAAACACTTGGACCTCCGGTGCAAAACGGCGACAGTTGGGCCCTCAGCACTTCCCCATTGGGAGAGCTTGCAGGTGTACACTACGCGAACATTCGGTGAACGAAACGCATATCACCACGCAGCGCTTCACATACGCAGAACACGGTCATCTTCATGCAGTCGCCAAAAGAAACACCAGCACACCACGACAGGCTTCGTCCGGCTTAGCAATCCTGCTCTCTCGAACGGCGGGAGCGTCTGGTCGGCGGCAGACAAGGGAAAAAACTGAGTGACGTCAGAGGCCATGCCCGGAGTAGTGAGCAGGCCTGAATTATTTTTCTAGGTGGCATTGGCTGTACACTGATATCGGCAAACAGAGCGTCGGCCGTCGATAATCTGATCGGCGGCAAGGCGCGTCGGCAGTTATAAGTGCGGCACCGAACATTCGAGTGTTATCGCTGGTGGCCGAGTCTGTTTGAGTATTAAACTCAGCTGTTCGTGTTTTTACGCTCTCAAGTCTAACAGATGCTCCGAAAAGTGCCTAGAATGCTCTCAGACATTCTGGCGCGGATTGCGTGAGGCATTATCTACATCTGCAATACGCCAGCAACATAAAACATAGGAAGGAGCGTATGTGGCAATTGTAAAGAGTTTATTTCGTAGTAAAAATAGAGGGAGCCCAAAAAACGGCAGCAAGCGGAAGATGGCAGCTTGCAATGAAAAAATCCGTAAACAGAGGTTGTGTGCTCGAGCCGACGTTTCGACAAGTGGACTTATCTTCTTCAAGGCTAGAACTGATTTGGGGATGGTTGTGGTTCGAAGAAGGAAAAGGCGCCTAATTTCTGCAGCCCGGTCGGGAGCACAGCGCAGCGCCTAGAACTGATTTCCTTAGTGCTAGCGTGTATATGCTTTGTACCCTCTCCTGCAATCCGAACAAAGGACGGGGAGAGGGCAACTGTGGATGCGGGGGGTGAGGGAGGGGGGGGGGGGGGGCGTCGTGAAGAATTGTGTAAGTAAAAGGAAGAGGTATTTCTGAATAAAAAGAAAAGAAGCGGGGCGAGGGGAGGTCAGACGTTTCGCTGAATCACGGTTGTCAAAAGAAGCACTACTTAACAATGGTATATTTGACATCCCTAGAAGGAGGGCTTAACTCTCATTGGTTTTTGTTGTGTATGTATCATATCGAATGGATTCAAGAGCCCCCTTAGAAACGTTTATACCTGCTGGCTGGAGTGTATTGAACTTGTGATTAAGGTATGACTCTGTATATTTTCTTCCTCTTGCGAACCATAAGTTTGACTGAAGTATGTAAAGTTTGAGGTCCTCGAAGTTGTGACCTGCTACATTAAAATGCTGTACGACTGTTTTCGGTAATTTCTTTGCCATGTGCGCGCGATGACCATTGAATCTTACATTAACAGGCTGTCCCGTTTCGCCAGTGTACCGTTTATGGCAATATGAACATTTGATCACGTATATAACGTTTGAACTCGTGCAGGTAAAACTGAATTTTTATATCATGGACGTAATCAGTTGCGGTGCTTTTAACTATAACGTCATCTTGAAAGTGTTCGCAAGTCTTGCATCTTGGACGAGAGCGAGGTGCTGTGTGGGCAGTAAAATGCGGGTTTACTTTTGCATGCACTAACATGACCTTAAAGTTCCTATTGCGGCGATACACGACCTTTGGTACTTCCGGAAACGCTTTTCCAAGGCGCTCGTTGCTTGCCAGTATTAGATAATACTTACGGAGGATATTATTTATTTTGAAAGGATGTAAGAATGGGCTTGTTGGTGCTGATACATGGTGAAACTTAAGGCGCACGAAAAAACACGGACGAAGAAAAGAGACGACAGGACGATGCGCGAAAGCGCATCGTCCTGTCGTGTCTTTTCTTCGTCCGTGTTTTTCGCGCGCCTTAAGTTTCACCATATTATTTATGTTTGGGACTGCATTTGAGTATTTGGTTATAAATGCTGGCGGCTGGTTGGGTTGTGCTACAGGGGCCCTTTTAGCTAGTTTTCATTTCCTATCTAGTTTGCATGTTTCGCTGTAGACCTTGTTTAGGGTGTCTTGCGGGTAATTTCTTTCAACTAATGTTTCCTTTGGGTTGCATTAGTGGTGAACGTAGTCACCGTCGTCGCTAGAGATCCTTCTTATACGCATCGCCAGTCCTACAAATCTCTCTTATTTGCAGTGTCACGGGCGATGACTACTGTAATCTACTTATTTTTGGCTGTCTGTTTTCTGTAAAGCGTCGTCTTTAATTTGCCTGCTTCCATAGATACTGTCGTGTCTAGGAAGTTAATTCTTTTGAGGGAATAGTGCATGATAAATTTCATACTAGAGTGAAACTTGTCACACTGATCAATGAATGCGTTTGGTGCGCTTATGTCATGTTCCCAAATAACAAATATGTCCTCTATATGGCAAAGATAGGTGGAAGGCTTTACAGGAGATGATTTCAACAACTCTGATTCTAAGTGTCCCATAAAATGCTGGCGTATGTCGGCGCAAAAGGGGTCCCCATACTAGTGCCGAAAGTTTGCAGGTAGCAGGACGAATCAAATTCAAAATAATTAAGCGCCAGAACTAATTTCAGTAGAGAGAGGCAAACTTCAGCATTATGTGTTTGCTTGCTTTCTATGAGTGACTTTGAAACCGCTGCAATCTCTTCAGTGAGAGGTATATTCGTATACAAGGTGCAGACATCTGATGTTTCCAGAATGGTCTGATCCGAGAGTGTTTGCGTTTCATTAATTGGATCTATCATTCGAAGGAAATGAGGTGTATCCTGAACAAATGAACAAAGGACGGTAAGGTAGATGGTATATCAGATAAATGATGATTTAAAAATTTTGATAGCGACTCAGTAGGTGTAGTGTTGTTAGATACTACAGGCCTGCCTGAGATTCGCGCGATGGGCAGTTTATCTATGGAAACTTTATGAATCTTCGGAAGAAAGTAGAAGCGGCCTGCTTGCTTGTTTTGGGGCATGAGTAACGGGTTCTCGGTGGGCATGATTAATTCCCTGCCTAGAAAATCCGTTCTGGTGTGTTCTATGCTATTACTATATTCTTGAGTCGGGTCCGAGGCCAACTTTCGATAGTGTTGTTGCTGAGTTGTCTGATAGGTTCCTTTTTATATTTTGCTATGGGCCAGATTACTATACTGCTATACTGCTAAGGAAATCAGTTCTAGTCTTGAAGAAGACTATTCCACTTCTCGAAACGCAGCTCGAGAACACAACCCCTGTTTACGGATTTTTCCAAAGAGAGGGAGTGGGAGAGACAATCCTAAAAAGGAGACATGACCTTTTTCTCTTTCTTTTTTTCACAAACATTTCCTGTCTGCTAATGAGCTTTATAATAATAATAATATCTGGGGTTTAACGTCCCAAAACCACGATATGATTATGAGAGACGCCGTAGTGGAGGGCTCCGGAAATTTTGACCACCTGGGGTTCTTTAACGTGCACCTAAATCTAAGTACACGGGCCTCGAGCATTTTCGCCTGCATCGCAAATGTGGCCGCCGCGGCCGGGATTCGATCCCGCGATCTTCGGGACAGCAGTCGAGTACCATAACCACTAGACCACCGTGGCGGGGCTAATGAGCTTTATTATGATAGGGTAATTAACCAGTCTATTCTTTGATTAGTTGGTTACCATGCCGGACTTCTTTTTTTTTCTTTCTTTCTCTCCTGAAAGAGGTCGAGATAGACTGTTTGAAGTAGCTATTGCCAGTGCCCATTTTAAAATGTCCACCTGAAAAGCCACCTGAATGTGCTTGCGGAGGCTTTGTCCGTCCCTCCTTCCCGCGTCCCGCGTCCCACACCCCCTCTCTCTCCTCTCCCACGCTCTCCCCCCTCTTTCTTCTCTACAAATCCTCTACTCTACGGAGCGGCGCCCGCGTCCCGTTGACTCCATTCCTTGATCGTGCTTGCATGTGCTTGCGGGGGCTTTGTCTGTCCCTCCTACCCGCGTCCCACACCCCAGAGCGCATGCGCGTCCTCTCCCCCCCTCTCTCTCCTCTCCTACGCTCGACCCTTTATCTCCTCTAGAAATCCTCTCCTGTACGGAGCGGCGCCCGCGTCTCACACCCCCCACAGCGCATGAGCCTCCCCCTCCCCCCTTCTCTCCTCTCCTACCTCGCCCCCCGTTCTCTCCTCTAGGAATCCTCTACTCTATGAAGCGCCGCGCACGACAGGTGCTCTCTCCTCTCCTACGCTCCCCCCCTTTCTCTCCTCTAGAAATCCTCTGCTCTACGGAGCGGCGCCCGCGTCCCACTCCACCACAGCGCATGCGCGTCCCCTCCCCCCTCTCTCTCCTCTCCTACGGAGCGGCGTGCACGACAGGTGGCGGGACAGCTGCATACAGTTCCGCGGTATGAAAATGACGGAGCGCGCGCGCCTCATTCTCTCTCCTGTGCAGCGTCGCGATGAGCGGCCGGGCAGCTGCCGCGAAACGGGAGCGGCGACGTTTCTCCCGCACAAGCCATCCCCGCTTCTTCGCATCCACACATGGTTCCCTTGAGCGGGAGATGGGGATATTTTTTTTCTTTCTCTTCTGATCATGTGTATTTTTTCGACGTCATTTCCATGACTGAAATCCGTCACTGAAATCTTGGTGGACCCCACTTTCGTGTTAATACAATAAATAATAAAAATTTCCGGGTCCGAGTGAGGATCGAAACCAGGCCGTCTGTGTGACAAGCAGGTGTTCTACCACACAGCCACGCGTCTGCTTGGAAATACAGCAAGAATAACTTCCTCTGGTAGGAAATTCAGTGAAAATAACTTTCATGCTTTAGAAACACACGCATCCTGTATACAGGCGTCACAATACAACATATAATATCGCAGTAATATTGCGTGGTACAAGCCTACATTTCCATCGGGCGTCAGAACATGTGAATATCACAACGACATCGTGGTTTAAAGCCAGCGACCCATTACTAATGGCACACACGTTACTGTGCGTATTCTCTTAAGACCGTTCAGACCCCGTAGTGGGCACATAGCAAATTCGAAAATATTTCACGCGCATAATTGCTCGTGGTTTAAAGCATGCTGTCCATTACATAGTAAGCACTAAGTGATTTAAGTACGCACTAGGGACAGGATATCGCTGTCGCGTTCAACTCTTAAAGGCGAAGCTTCAGGGTCCCCCCAATTTTTTGACGACGCAATAAAGCTGCGTGGGCATGACAGTGGCACTTGCGTTGGATAGTTACTCAACAGAAAGGAAGCTTTATTTTTACACGTGACTCAGTGATCTAGGTACTGCGAAAGGCCTTCCATTGTCGAGGTAGCACTAGACAGAAAACCGACTTGCCTTTCACTTTTCCTGCCTTTTCTCTTTTGTGTTCGCCCATGCAGTTTACGCAATGCTATTATCGGCACTGAGCAATAATTCCACGCACGGAAAAAATGTACGCTGCGCAAAACTGTTCGTAGCATTTCTGTCATTGTCCCGCAGAAATGTAACAGGAGCACCACTATTTCTGTTCTTTCTGCTTAAGACTAGGAGAGCAATGAGGAACATCATCTGCAGGAACGTTACAGTTTTGATGGTCTTGAAAATTTTCTGAGTTGTAGAAAGTACGCGGAAAGATAAAACAAGCGGACATGCGCTTGCAGAAGCAATGATTCACGAATAGTTTTCGAAAAACGACAATGCTGGGTGGTATCCTTGCTAAAACACCCTTCGTACCAAGAGGAGAGTTTGAGAAAATTATATTATCAATAATCGGCACTCTTCTTGCAAGATATATTATTTCAGTGTCGCTTTTCAGCGCTACTTTTCTGTTGTAATGGACTTTGGTATATAATATTTTTTATTAACAGCCGGAAAATTCACTGCGCAAGTATTCCTGCGAAATCTATAATTAGGCCTTTCAATCTGAACATTATTCGGGAACCATGCATTCCAAATGTGTCAAATTAAATACAAAAAATATGCCTCTGATGAGTACACTCCCCGGTTACCTTGGTGATCTAGGCCACCAAATAACTCTCCGGAAGCAAGCACGTAAGGAACACAGCTACTGCACGCGGTATGAAATTGGTAGTACACTCCTTCATACTACAGTAATGCATTGAAAAGAAACGCAGAAAAATTAGGCAGATCCCAAGTACCATTGGAATCAATGTTATGCGAAGCATCCGGGGGTTAGGTGACTGAGTTGTAATTTTTTTTATTGAGCGAAACGTTATGAAATGACGCTAAAGATATGTACAAATGTTGCACGTGCGACATGTTGAACAGTCGCATATGTTTCATATAACCAGTTGTTTACAGTTGTGTAACGATGCCAACGGAAACATGGGTATTGCCAACACCAGAAGCCGTATAAGCTGATATGTAGAGCTTGTGCTTGCAACGATGGTAGCCCTGGATAGTGCTACACAAACGGACTACAGTGGATAGCGCTTAAGTATACAACTGACGTTAACCCGACATGACTCCTTCGTCATAGAACTACGTATGTAATGTTTGTAAAATTAGATAGCCAGCAATGCAACCACAATATACGCTTCACCAACATTACGCCTGCATAGGGTGTTCTTCCAAAGCAGTTTCGAGACCTGATGTGGCTCTGTGGTAGAATGCTTGACTGCCACGCAGAATGCTCGGGTTCGATTCCTAATGGGACTCTGATTTGTATTCCTGGCGTCAACGCCAGGGGTGTCCGTTTTTCTTAAAGCTGTCGCCTTTAAATTACCAGTGTCAACGCCATGGACCGATGTCAGTTTCTGTTAACGCTCCCGCATCTAAATTACCAATGCCTGTTCTCGCCGTTCCTGGGTACATATAAATTGTGTAAGTCCTGTGGCGCATACCCGCATTCCGTGGCCCGTGGTATACGCGTGTATGAGCCACACGTGTCTGGAGAAATGAGTTTGACGACGTACGCCACGGGATTTTCGCGTTATTCATGTCATGACCAGCCAGACATATTCGTCAATACCTCTTACCCTCCCATAAAAATTTTGGTCTACCCCAAGTTAAGGAGGCCATCACGAGAGCACCCATACGTAGGCGGCTAGATAGATAGATAGATACGCAGATAGAAACGCAAAAGTGCTTCCAGTACGCAAAGAAATGCTTCGCATTTAATAAACGTCCAAGAACGCCGAATAAATTTGAGCCAAGCTTTCTCTTGTAGTGAAGAGAAAAATAACATTATTAAAAGTCAATGAAACTTTGCTGTAACACCGCAGCTGCAAAGTAAACGGCAGATGAATGGTGGTAGCGATGGCCAACATTGTTAAAGTTTTCTTAAGCTATGCTTCCTTTTTGTGATGCGCGCAAGTGATGACTTAACTTCCATCACAGGCTCGAGAAAAAACACGCAGGAAGGCGTTGTGGGCGTGAAGTGACAAGTGGATTCATTGCTTTTACGGATGTTCTTGCAGCTGACATATATGCAAGAATGCCGTGGAAGTTTTATTTATGCGCTTCTACTCGCCTCAGGATAGAAACAGCCACTGCGTAGGCCGGAACAGATGTACTCTGCGCACGGAAACGCAGTCGTAAGCTGTCTCTACCTCACACGCCTATTTCGGAAACGTATCACGTTCCGTATGAGGATGCACACGCCCTGGCGAGTAGCAACGAAAAGTAGAAAAAGAGGAAAACACCGCAGGCGCGTCCATTCACGGCTCGTCGCCCGCAGTGTCTGGCATTGTTTTCCATTCCATTCCATTCTATTCCATCCCATCCCATCCCATCCATTCGTCTGTCTGTCTGTCTGCCTGTCTGTCTGTCTGTCTGTCTGTCTGTCTGTCTGTCTGTCTGTCTGTCTATTGAGTTCCAAGAAACATTCTGTTCCTTTGGATAAGACTACCAGGCTTTCGTGTAGGCAGATGGTGGCAAAAGGTGGAGGCCATCGCTTGCGAACACGCGAGACGGTGGCAGCCATTCAAATCCATGATCAACGTGGAATACCAGCTTTGCATGTTGGCAAAAATTCCGAAGTAGCTGATTAAAAAATCTTGCAGACTTATTGCAACGTTGCACAAAGGCTTGGTAGCAGAAACCTCCACATGGGCTCCAACTGAGCTTCGAGGGCTTTGCGCTACTTGCCTGCCACCTTAGGCAGTTGTGCTTCAAGAATCCACATGATGCCTCATGAACTTCTTGGGAAGACCACGCAACCTAGCATAATGCATTGTAATGTGACTCGCACCACGAAAACTCAACTTCATCACGACAGTATTCCGTCATCTGACAAAGTGGCAGCGCCTACTGCGAGAATGCCAATAAGTGGAAACCAAATGAATACAACTCACTCGACGACGAGCCGCACAACCACGGCAACGGCAAGCAACACATCAGCGAGAAGGGCAGCTACAAGCAAGGCAATGACAAGCCAGCCATCGACAAGCAAGGCGTCTGAGAACAAGGCATCGACGAGCGATGCAACGGCTAAGTTGATACAAACAAAAAGGACATCGCTTCCACCCAACGCAACGACCAACCCACCAACGAGAAACACGGCATCGGCAAGGACGACGACGACGACGATGACGACGGACAAAGCAGCGACATGTAATGATGTGACGAACAATCGAGTGAATAGCAAGGCAACAGCCAGGTCACCGGCAGCTTCTCCACCTCGCTGTGCCACGTCGTCTCAACCAAGGTACCAATTTAGAAACAAGCGGTCCGATCCTACCAAAGGAACCGACTGACTACCATCTAGCCGGGGTAAGACTACCTTTGGTTACGCCTCTGCGCATTTTTTGAAAATTAGGAAAGTAATTGAAAAGCGTACCCGTTGTGACCTGCATGCTACCACCTTAAAAACATATATTGCTGCATCTACCGTGCCTAAAGGTTTGCGCCTTAACTTAAGGCCTGCCACGTGTGAAATGTCTAGCAATAACTTGTCGAGGTGGGAGAATGTACTCAAACAAGCTTCTCTGGAGCTCATGCGTATTGTCACTAACCATTATGAGTCATCCGCAAAACAGCTAACAAACAAAGAGAATCAACTCTTCGCCACTCATAATTTCACTGTCGAAGAAAGAGCGTTGCTTGACAACTACAGGCAAGAAAAGATTCGCGAGCTCAGCGACAAAAAATATAAAAAACTGATGCGCGATAACATTTGCACTAGCGTCAGTACTCCCAATGATGCAACGTCTTCGGCGCATTTGTCGTCCGCAGATACTGACAATATAGTAAATATTTCTAGTACCATGTTATCGACGGAAGAGTTGAGTGTTCTTTCCCGTGGTTTAAACTTTTGTCCTGCCACTGGCGGCTGTAATGAATTCCAGCTAATCAGTGACTTACACAATTTTGAAAGAAACATGCGGTTACGTGAATACTTCCATGATCGCCCTGCATCTAATAAAACAACGTTTTTTTCTACTAAGCACTGGACTCCTCCCTCACAGAGGGATAAGTGTCTGGATATTTATATCCGAGCAGTGCAGCGCGATGTACTCGAAGCATACAAAAGCCAATCGCCATTCCACCGTAACCTTAGCGCCAAAGAAAGGGAAGCAATGAAAACCCTGGCTAGCCGTGACAACATCGTCATTAAACCGGCTGATAAAGGTGGTGCAGTTGTTGTGATGGATAAAGGTGATTACCTTCGTGAGGCCTACAGACAATTGAATGACCACGCATTTTACAGGCATTTGAGCTACGACCCGACCGAAGAATTCAAGACCAAAGTAAAAGAAACTTCAGAAGACCTAGCAAAATAAAATAAATTTCCAGCATCTGCGCTTAAATCATTAGTCCCCCTGACTCCGGTAGCTGGCAGATTTTATCTGCTCCCTAAAATTCATAAACAGAACAATCCAGGCCGACCAATAGTATCAGGAATAGGAACCATTACTGAAAGCCTGTCTCGCTATGTAGACAGCCTAATAGGTTCTATTCCTCCTAACTTTCCTTCATATATCAAGGACACTAACCACTTTCTGCGTGATATAGTTGACATGCGTGTTCCAAGTGATGCTCTTTTGGTCACACTAGACGTGGCGTCGTTGTACACGAACATTCCCCATGCGGACGGGATTCGGTCTGTAATCCATGCATATAACGACTCGGTAGATGACAAACCTATTGACGGTTCCACCTTAGGCATTATTTTAGCACTGATCCTCGAACTTTACAACTTTGAATTTAACGGTGAACATTACGTTCAAACCAGCGGTACCTCGATGGGCACGAAAATAGGTCCCAATTATGCGAACATCTTCATGGGCATGTTAGAAAATAATTTCCTCGCCACTTGTAAACTTAAGCCACTTTATTACAAACGCTTCATCGACGACATTTTCTTAATTTGGCACCACGGTGAAGCTGCGTTACTTTCTTTCATTGCTGACTTTAATAACGCAGAACCATCAATTTCCTTTTCCCACTCTTATTCACCTGTCAGCATAAACTTCATTGACGTCACTGTATCTTTGTGCAATGGTAAACTAATGACGAACCTTTACAGGAAGCCCACTGACCGACAGCGATATCTCCATTTTAAAAGCAGCCATGTCAAACATTGCAAAACAAGTATCCCCTATAGCCAAGCCATCCGTTTTAAAAGAATTTTTTCGGACGACAGTGAATTCGCTCGCAACTGTGACCAGCTCCGTAAAGCGCTTACTGATCAACAATATCCTTCACGTATAATTGACGACGCTCTCCAGCGGGCCAACTGTCTCGATCGTAAAGATCTCATCAGTAATGACAAGCGATTGGCGCCAACCTCACGAACTAACCTCATTTTAACGCATTCTGCATCTATTCCTAACGTGTCACGCATTCTCAGTAAACATTACAACTTATTGACACAGAGCGATCGGCTTACGCACATTTTCACTGAATCACCACGAGTAGTTTATCGGAGATCAAGGAACCTGCCCGATATTGTGACGTCTTCTAAAACTAAACTTGTTGCTCCTGCTGGTTGTCATCCCTGTAACAAACCACGATGTAAAGTTTGCGCGCATATGACCACTGCGACAACTGCTAAAAGGATGGCATCTAATTTTTGTCACTTAAGATTAAAGGGGACTTCAGCTGCGACAGCACCAACGTCATCTACTTACTAGAATGCTCAGTATGTCATATGCAATACATCGGTCAGACCGAAACATCATTTCGTATCCGTTTCAACAATCACAGAGCACACGCTAACAGTTTGCCACATCTCCCATTGTCTAAACATGTTCATCTGCCAGGTCATTCGTTTGACAAGATCATGGTGACGCTATTACAATCAGGCTTCAAATCGCACCATGATCGCGAAATTAGAGAATCTTTTTTAATCCATAAGTTCAACACTGTGTCGGCCGGCATCAATGAGAGCGTTGGAAAAGTGTCGTGTCTTTCTGTGATGCCCTGATATCATCTTTGCTATATATTTAACGAAACGTGCCGAAAGTTTTCATTATATAACAATCGCCATCATTTTTTGTTCATACATGTACGGTCATCGTGACTACTGTGGTCAATGGCTCATCGTTGTAAATGCCTTTTCATGCATGTGATCCAACCTGCTTTATTAAATTTATGAATTGTTTTTTTTCCTTTATTTATTTATTTTCCCCTTGTTTTGGTGTTGTTATCATGGTTGGTTTGATACTTTTAAACATTCACGTGTTGATCCCACGTGTTTTGTACCCACGTGTTCATGCCCATAAAAGCGGCCACATGCCTGTAATTCTTTTCATTCTGACGAAGGCCGTGCCACGGCCGAAACGTAAACCAGTAAAAAATATGCAATTTTCGTAAGTGTGGTCCTTCATTTCTTGACTATATGTGCACCGGACCCACAGAACTTTCTTTTGAATGATATATATATATATATATATATATATATATATATATATATATATATATATATATATATATATATATATATATATATAACAGTCTCGCATTTGCATTTCTTATCTTTTCTATTTCACTGAGGTAGGCACGCAGTGGTCAATTTGGGTGACGTGGTTTCGTAGGAATAATAGAATTTCAACGGTAATTGATTCTTGTCGCTCACGACCGGTCCGTTCTTAACGACATATTCATACTGACAGGGTATTCATTTATACATATCTTACTTTCATGTGTTGCCACGCTGCACAATTATACATAATAAATTTACAAGCCCAAGAATGTTAACTGTCTTAGCGGACTGCGATACTGTTGCTCCAGCAAGACTGAATGTTGAGTTTAGTTTGCACGCCTGGAGCAGTCGTAGTCTGGCCTCTGCAAAAATGATGTGCTGTTATAACTCGACCTAACTACTAGCGCTAATATTATATGTCAGTATAGCTGGAGCTAATATCGCATATTGACACTCGTCTTTGAGAAAACAGAACGGAGGAGCACGCGAGTATAAAAAAAAAAGATCTGCAGACTTCGCACAATCGCCGTTGCTTGCATTTGTATCGTTAACCTTTTTTTATGCATTTGAGCGAACACTCTGCCGGATGTTTCATTGCTGCTTAGCTCGTTTTATCAGAGAGTCTTTCTGATCGAATGTGCCGTGATAACAGCGCAGTTACTAGCCCCGTATACGTTTGTTCACGGAATGGTAAGCTCTGTTGTCTCTGTTAACCGTTCGTACATAGAACATCATTTACGCTTTGTAAACAATAAAGGCGCCGGCTGCGCGCTGATAAAGCTTTTCTTTCTTTTTTTTATGGCTGCCCTCGTGTGCCTCTCGCCGACAGGTACCGTACAACGAACATTGCATATGATCCTATCGTGCGTAAGTGCAGTTCCCCGTGTCACCGTGATCTGTGCAAACATAAAATGAAGTTTAAGCCCTCATGGCCAAGAGCCGAAGGAAACAGGAGGGACGTGAAAGGCAGGGAACTTAACCAGTTCGCAATAACCCGTATACCACCCTTACAATGGGGAAAGGGATGGAGGAGCTCGACACTTGTTTTTGTAAAGAAAAATGGCGAGAGAGAGAGAGCACAACGTGACAGTCACGTTTGTGCTGCATCACTCGTCAATCACAATACACGCAATTACTCTGCAGCCGCTGGTGAAAGTCTGCTTTCTCTGTAAATTTCAACAGTGGCTTCATAGCATTAGGCTGCGATGGCTTCTGAGGACAACATTCTAGAATGGTTTCTGCTAACATCGGTCTACGACCATGGCTCAAAGTTATTAGAGAGGGCTATTATAGTAATGGCTCCCTGACTGTTTTTAGCACCCGACATTTGTGATGGCGATCGGCATGATAACGTGTCTTCCAAAGCTATGATTTAATGAAAGTACTGGTTCATGGGCTGTGTTATGTAAACGTTAACTGAGACGTTCAATATTTCCGCCTTGTCTTTTTTGTGGGTGGACGTAACCAAAGATTTAAAACGAGAAATTGTAAACACCTCTTACTCCTCTCAAGAGCGACATTTTGGACGATATGACAATATGGCAGAAGTTGACGTTGCTTTGAATAGCACTCCAGGACTCAACTGGGTGGATTACGCTGGTGGAATAAAAGATTTGGATGTTAGGTACAGAGTTCGTGTAAGCTGGAGATGTGGGACAAGCTTGAATGTGCAGCAACCGAACGTTCCGTTGTTTCTATTAGCGGCTAAACCACAGCGCCTGTTCAAAACTCGAGGCTGATATCTACGTCAATTGTCGCATTGATAAGACTCATTTTCTTCTTACCGACGCTCCAATGTTTCCCACTAGCTGCTCACTCCTGTGGGGAAGCAGAATTTGTCGTTTCTTTGGTTACGTGCTAACAAATACACTACTTTTTGGCTTGCAAAGACCTTAACATTTTCTGATGTCACGGCTGTTGTTCTACTGAACTCAGGAAGCCATCACGCAATTCTAGATCAGGCTGGGCGAGCCGCCGCACCAGTGGAGCTCTACCGGGGGGGCATCACCTAAAGTTGATCCGAGCAGAATCTTCGTAAAAATAAAGTTTCTTCTTCTTCTACTTACAACATTATCCTTGTTAAGCCTATAACTGTGGCAAATATAGGACACCAATGCTTTTCGAACGGGTACGGCAGCCGCAGGCCAAATAACTGATTTTATTAGGCAGGGATAAGTAAGCTACTGAAAAAATGAACAAAATACATTGCCGAAAAAAAAGAGATAAGTGCATATTAGAAAGGCGTCATCCCAGCCCTCGTTACCGGTCGAGGACGCGACAGCGGAACCCATTTCCGTATTCCCCAGTCCATTGGGGCAGCGCCTCAGACCACTGACGCGAATAATGTTTGTTCTCGGCTATTCGCAGTGAAAACGCTAGCGCGTAGCTGGTTGAGTGGGCGTCCAAGCAGGACGACTTCATTTCCTGGGCGCACTGTTATAGCCTGCCTCAGATAAGAGGATGATGACCCTATTTCTTTCTTGGCGCTCAGCTGGTAAAGGCCAGTATATTGCCCTGGCTTGGAACATCCCGTTTACGCACGTTTGAGCATCAGAAATACTTGCCGCTCAAATGAGCACTTCACGGCTTTTCGCGCTGAACAACAGTTTTATCTGCTGTGGTAGCAAAAGTGTAAGCCTTTCTCCTGCGTAGCTGTATAGGTTTATTATGGCGAAAGCCTCATAGGTCTTTTGCGAACGTGACTTTAAACAAAAACCGCGGCGACGACAGGAAACGGCCAAAAAAAATATTACATGACCGCGAGCTGCACGCTCAGTTCGTGTTTGCGAAAGCGTGAAAAAGACACACAAAAAAGAAAGGAATGCAAGTAATACCCCTGTCACACGGCAATCTAATGTCATTTACAGCGAATGACATTAAGCGGACCTAATGTCATTTTACCTGCGTGCTGTCACACGACGAAAACAAATGTAATTTTAAAATGATGACCATGACCTCAGCCCTCCTGAGCCGTGGCTTTGGGAGAAATAAAAATCTATGAAAACTTGCATGTAACGTGCGTGTATCCTCAAAAATAATTTTTTATCACTAAAAGGTGCTCCTATAATATAGACGCAGCCGTTTTACACAAGTTGCCACAGCTGCACTACACAAACGAAGTCAAGCCAAGAGCCACTCGAAAACCAACATGGCCGACGACATGACCGGTCGTGAGTATACAGTGAACTGAAGCGTGGGCGCACGACTGACTCCCCGGCAGCAGAAATGAGACGGCGGCAGCAATTTCGCGTAGTCACCACCTTGATCACCACAACACGTGCAATCGGACGATCAACACCCGCGATACAGGCAAGAACAACAGAGCACAAATGAAACATGGCCGGCGTCCAGGCGCTGTAGCTGAGAGTAGCTTTCTTTTAGAAACTTTCGCGCGTGCTATTATGCCATCAAACCAGTAATAAGCTAATCTAGAAAAGAATAAGATATTTACAAATTACAAAAGTTACGTTTACATAAGTTAACAGCCATCTCCCTAAAAGTCCCTGGCGTCGAGACTACTCATTCGGTCCGAAATCGAATGCGAATGTGTTTCGGGAACTCATTCGACGGGAAATGTCATTTTCATCGAATGGCATTTAGTTTCCCCGTGTGACAGCAAACAAATGACATTATAAACGAATGATATTCGTTGTAAATGGCATTAGACTTGCCGTGTGACAGGGGTATAAGACGATCCCCTGGCGCAGCAGACGACATGGAAAAAAAGGGGTTTTACATTAGAGCGTTTTGGATTGTCCGGTTTTCCGCTATATGAAAAATGCTTTGCGTGTAGTAGTTGTGAACTGCGCATGCGCGCTGTTGACAAACATGGCCGTATCGCCGAAAGCGGTTGCCGTCTGCCTCGAATCTATCAAGTGGCCATCGTGCGCTCTGTAGCTTGTTAGCTCCGAACTGATGCTTTTGTCTGCTCCAGATTTATGTCCTTAAGATTCCACAGTAAAGCATACGTGTCGATTCGATGCCGTTTTCGAGAACCATACTCAAATAGTCGATATTTTGGGACGTTAAACCCCATCCATTATTATCAAATAATCGATATTGTAGGCTTGGCGAGTGGCAATATGGGTGCTTCGGGAATCTTGGAGTGCATAGAGTACGTGTCTGTTGGTTTTTTCTTATCCTCCGCAGGTGGCAAAACTTGACATGGCGGTAGCCCCGGTACACGCTATCGCCTTTGCGATGCCGAAATATCTGACAAACCAATAAAACGCTATTGAAAGCTCCTCATTAGCGGCGCTGGCTGCCTGAAGAGTACAAGAAAAGCGGCGTTCGCGTGGCTCGGCCCATACTTATGAAACTACACGAAAAGGGTGCATCATGGAAGACGCTGAGCCAGTGCCTAGTGGATTGTGTGGTAGGCCTAAGAAGTATGCAACGTAAGAGTAGGCTCGGCAGGCACTAAACAAGGCCCGTCGGATCCTGACGCGATGCTTCAGTCTTTAATGCTTCGCCACTAAGGCTTTCGCCTTCGAGTCGTCTTAGTGGCAGTGTAAGAGACCTTGGGAATTTTCTGATTTAAGATGCGTAATCTATGGCTGTTATGTGGGTTCAGATAGCTGTACTTGAAGCACAATGAAAGGGTAAGAATGACAGGAAGCCGAAGCAGACATGCGTTCGGTTCGCTGCAGATCACGTGAATGAGACAGAGTTGAAGGGTAGACGATGCACGACGTATCTATGCGGTAGGCCAGTGGACCCGAGGTAAGACAAGTCATACAAGATTTCATCATACATCGCTGAGAGAAAAGATTTATTCCAAACAGCAACATTTCCTCAAAATGATTCGATTTCAATTACAAATATCCGCACATACGAGATCTTAGGTATGATAAGAATAGCGGAGGGAAAGGTCAGTCTATAGCACCCACAGTGGTTTCCCACAGTGCTTTTGAATCACGTTCATTTAAACCTTCACGAATTTATTCGTAGTATCAGTGCCAACAACAACATTACGTCACCGAGCTGTCGAGGCTTGGCGAAGTTCGCGAGGCGTGCAACAAGGAACACGATCAAGCCAGAAGCTGAATGCAGGCGAGACCGCTAGCATGGACTACATGTTTTTTTTTCTTTTTTTCTGGTGTATGGTGCACCATGCATGCTCTTGAACGAGTAGGTGTCATGCTAACATCGCTCGCACAAACATCCAAACCGTCTAATTATATGAGAGCTAGCGTAGTCAGCCCGATCACTAGTAGTTATTCCCAGCGCTATAACTGTGTCGTCTGCTATGAACGTGGATTTGGGCTCAAGATTTAATCACTGTCCAAAGCGAATGGGCGAAATCGAGCGAGGGAACCAGTTGTATCGCCCCGCTTAAATCTCGGATTCCAGTCGAAGACAACGGCGGGTAACAGTTGTGAAATATTTCTCGGTTGTGACTGTCCGCGTCACAACCGAGAAATATGCGTGCGCGCGAATCACTTGTTCTCTCTTTCCTCCCTGATTTGTCTGTTCGCGATTCCAACAGAGCGCTCGCCACCTTGCCGCCGCGCCTGGAAACGGCACTAACAGGGTCAACATTGAAAGGAGATATTTTATCACGTTGCGCGCGTTGAGAAGCGGCTGCATAGTCCCTTTATTTTCGCCATGCCGCACGCGCGAGCACGGAAAAAGAAGAAGGCGATGCGCAAAGACCACTGCTTTGTGCCGCAGTGCGTGGCATCGCGGTGGAAAGGTGGCAACGTATCGTTCCCGAAGGATGCAGACGACACGCGAAAGAGAACGGCGTAGATTAGAAACTTACGCATTGGAAAGAAGGTGACGGCCAGTATAGTGGTTTGTTCTAATCACTTCGCTCGCGACGACTTCATTCTCCCCGGTGAGTACACCATTATTTAGCGTGTGTGCATTCTTGTCGAGCGGAGTATAGTTTCATTTATATAAGCAAACGCTTCAGAAAATTTCTTGCGTTATGCGTGTGAGTATATTTTTCGCGTATGCTTGTTTTCTGTGCAAGTCGAAGTGCTACCCATTCTGAAATTAAGCTGCTGTAATCCTTCCCCCCCATCCCCCCCCACCTCGAAAAATTTTTGATTTCGCATGTGTGTATATACACGCGCACAAACGCACACGCGAATACACATAAAGGATTGGTGTACCTCACTGAAAAAAAAAATCTCGCTACGCTCCTGTCACTGACGTACGATTCTTCTGCGCGAACTGTAGTAGAGAAACCTGAAATATATTTATTACGGACAAACATACGGTGTTTATGCCTGCGTTTGTTCTGAGGTGTCTACAGATGGTGCTGTGTTCTCATTAAACGCGGCGCGCTGACAGTTTAGGTTCGTCAGCTCGTAAGAAATTTAAGAGGAACTGCGAAAAGCGATTGTTCCAGCTTTTGGAGCGTTCGACTTGCGGGCGCATCGCTTGGTTCCTTTCCGACACAGTGCAGCGCGACTTAGTTGGAAGAGGCTTGTTTCCGAGTGATTCATTTGTCACCATTCCACTGAATAAACGATCGTTAATTTTCGGAAACCTTACGCGGTTAATTAAAAATTAATTTACTTCGACTAGTTATTTGTTTGTTAAATTTATGAATACTTTCACCACGGTAGTACGGCTGGCTTTATTGGGGGGCGGGGTGGGGTTCAACCGCCCTGTACTTATGTGCGCGCGTGCGTAGCGTGCTTATTATATATATATATATATATATATATATATATATATATATATATATATATATATATATATTGTCAAGGAGAGACAAGAGACAACGCCCTTGCTGCGGGCCGGCTGTTCTTATTCTGGCCTCTTCCTCCTTTTCGTCGTGTTAGCAGAGCTCGCGCCGGCGCCCGAGCGCCGCGCTTGCTTCCTTACACCCGGCCACGCTGCAAGTATGGCATTCTGTCCGCAATGTCTTGTCTATAACCGTCATGGACACTTCACCGTCAACTGTAGGAATCGTCTCTGGTGGTCTGCACTGGCTGTTCCTCGGTGGTCGTTCTTTCTTGCAACGTTGTAGCCTGTCTGTATGTCCTTGGAGAGAGAAATCTGGAGGGCGGCTTTGGCTGTACCGCGGTGGTCGGTTTTGCGTCAGGTGGGGTTGTGGTGATAGGGGCTTGTCTGCCCCAGCTGACGGACATTCTGGTGGGCGACACTGGCTCTGTCGAGGTGGTCGCTGACGGCCTCAGGTCGCGCTGTGGCCTACCGCGGTGAGTGGCAGACGACGACGCTAGCAGCTGGCACTTTTTCCGCAACATTGGGCCAAGCTTCCGCACTGCCGCGTCATCCGTGCCCGCTACTTTAACGTCGCACACATGTGACTGCTGTGTCTGCGACAAAACTTCAAGTACTTTGGTTGTCAGGGAGCTGTGGAAGCCAACAGTCAGGCCATCGACGCGCATGGACTGGACTGGCACGTCTCCTGTATCAGCAGTTTGGTTCTTGCTCAGCGCAAGGTGACCACCTGCGCATTCGGCCAATGACTGCGCCGAACTTCGCGTACGTAGCTCCGGCGCGTCTGAGGGCATATTAATGTTGATCGTTGGCATAGGCTCCCTCGGCTTCTGAGCTTGTAGCGTGTTCACACTTATAGAAGCAGGAGTCTCCACGTGCCAAGGTGGTGATGGGCTTCCGGCTTGCGTCATCGACATTTGTGGCGTGGAGGCGGTCTTGGTCTGACGCATGTAAGGTCGGGAAGTAGGTCGCGAAGTAAAGTTTGGGTCCTCGGCCGCGAAGCCCACCTTGCGAACCGATGTCCGTGTCTGTCGCCGGGCGTTGCGCGAGGCTTGCTGTGAAGGTGCTGCAGGACACAGCTGTACCATCGTGCCGGGGTCCCTCAGGAGCTCGAAATCCGAGAGGAGGCACGTGGGGGGCAGGGCACAGCTTCGCCGTCGTGACGGCGCGCTTGACGGTCTCGGTCATCGAGGGAGGGCAGGTTTGTGGACTCCTGAGCTGCACCGTCGAGGTGCGTGGTAGAGGCTCGGTCGGTGGTCAGGGGGTCACAGGCATGCGAAAGGGGGCGAAATAGACTGGTTAACTTCGCACACCATTCAGACCAGGACCCCTGCCTGACGCCCTCGTAGGCATGCCATGCCTTGGCGGCATCGCGAAGGTGGTCGATGGCAATAAGCCACTTGCGATACTCCGGCCAGGCAAGGAGGCTGCCGAGAGAATTAATGGTCTCGACCCACAGGAAAACGTCGTCTTGGAAGCCGCGGAACACCGGCACTGCCCAAACAGCCGACGATGGTGAAGCGGCAAGCGAGAAACCGGAGTTCAGCGACGACACGCGGTGGAGCAGACGAGACAGTTCCGTGAGTATACGCGCGTGTTCCGCACCGTTGCCGGCCGAGGCGCCCGACGAACCCTGGGCGGGGTTCGCGGAGTGCGCGGCGGTCCCGGTACTCACGGTGGCTGGATCCATGGTCCAGGACGCGTGGACTGGCGTCCCTTGTCGTGAACACCGCGTCACTGCAGTGGTGCGGAGCCGTCGAGGAGGCCTAGACGCCGTCCCCGAAGGGTGGTGGCAGTGGCGGCAGGCGAGCAGGTGCCGAGGAGGCCTGGACGCCGTCCTCAAGCAGCACTTACTGCTGGTTCACGTTGCTGACTGCCATGGACGAAAAGTCGTAGACGTAGCACTTCGTCATCCTGTCGACTGCGCCATTGTCAAGGAGAGACAAGAGACAACGCCCTTGCTGCGGGCCGGCTGTTCTTATTCTGGCCTCTTCCTCCTTTTCGTCGTGCTAGCAGAGCTCGCGCCGGCGCCCGAGCGCCGCGCTTGCTTCCTTACAATATATATATATATATATATATATATATATATATATATATATATATATATATATATATCTGCTTCAAAAATCATATACTGCCAACACGAACCAGCGAGTGTTCGGAAGCACACGACCTTATTTATTAGAAACCTACTAACATGGATCTGCGAACGAAAAGATAGGAGCACTTCTATTACAAGCGAAACTACGATTTGCCTTATCTCAAGATACACTGACCCAAGCATAGCTCCGTTGTGTAATCAAGTGAACGGCATGCGTATTCAGCTTTTCATGGAACAACGGAACTCAGTGGTAGTCAAAAGCAAAATTCCTCGGTTTTTATATATTCTTCTTGCTTCGTGCACTGCTGGTGGAAAGGTAGAAGTTGATTGATACGGCTTCGAGCCCTACAGGACTAGACTTTTAGCAGCTCCTGCTCTCAGCTTACATCCCCCGATTAAGCCTGCATCGGGTTCTGCCCTTTTCCCGGTTCACTGTCTACAAATTTTTCGTCGCCCAATGAAAACTAAAAGGCACAGTAGCATTTATATTGTATGCCTTGCTGTGTAATTGGTATTTGCTATGTTTGCTGGCTTATTACAGCGAAAGCTGTTATGAGATCACAACAAGGGTCGTTTCTGCGCCCTAGCTGTCCGCCGCCGCCGCCGCCGCCGCCGGTGTCCGTAACCAATATCGCACGAAATAAGAAAAAAACTAAATAAATAAAAAACACCTATGACCGAATGGGAATCGAATCCGGGTCTTCTGCGTAGCAGCCCAGCACTCTACCACTAAGCTACGCCGCTTCTTGAAACTGCGGTGCAAGCTGACCTATATATGCAGGCTTCATGTCGGGTAAGGAATCGCGCTGACATGTGTGGTTAAGCGTTTTAGAACAGTAAAGTAAGAACCAGGCGTCACACAAATCGAATTGCGTAACGAGTGGGTCGGTCAATACTCCAACCCATTACAAAAGCCTGAGGCAAAATTCTTCATCGTCGTCAGCCACAGCATCAACAAAGTGCACATAATGCGTTACAAGAGTGTAGCGGGTACCGCGCTTTTCTGAAGAATGACGAATAATGGCATAGTAGACGCTTCCCCACTGGTTAACCTCCCGGCCTTCCTCTTCATCTCTCTCTCTCCCCACTACACAAAAATTATGATGATTTATGGCGTAGTGGGTACCATGCAAGTGCGGTTGTAGTTGCCCCAAGAATGTTTAAAAAAGGCTCTAGAAAGACCGCTCTCCCAGCTTTCGCTGTGGCTGTGCTGCGAGTTCCGCGAAGGCCTGGCGGTTTTTTTTTTACATTGGAACAGTAGCACAGCATCCCGCCTCATTAACTTCTAAGATATCTAGTACCGAACCGTCAACCTTGGAAGAAGTGAGATTATTTTTGCGAACCTCTTTGTATATAATGCCTTCAATTTGCCGCTAGTTTCGCTCAATGTTTCTGTGACTGAAAGGATAACTGGTGCCCGTTTTATTGCTCTTTATTAAACGTGAACGAAAAAATCCGGGAAGCTTGCCGAAGTAGCTAATGTGCCGTTTGTATATTTTCCCCAACTTACGAACTTGTCATCCCGCGAAAAGTCGTTTTAGAGTGCCTAGTATTCTCACAATAATGATATATTCTTCTACAGAGAGAATAACACTTTTCTCGAATAAGTAAAAAAGGGCTGAGATTTGCGGCTGATGAAACAAAAGCGACCAAAGTTCGGTACAATGCATATTAATGGGAAAGTCATAGATGCTTCAGAAATTGACTTCTGGAGTCGGCCAACGGCGACATCGGCTTCAACACCAGTGGCACAGAAAATCATCGTCTCATGATGACGTCATCATACAACGTCATCGCACCGTCACCATGACGTTACATGACCTGTTCAAACCACATTAGGTGCAAGAAGCTTTCGGGAGAGTGCAATCAATATATCGACTGAGATGGCTTCTGCGTTCCAGTCGCCTTAGGTGAATGCATGAGGGACCTTGTGAGTTTTTTTAATCGATGCCTGTCGTGAAACTTCGCTGCGTTTATAATTCAATTTCATCTTTTTATAATTGCGCTATTATTTACGTTTTCTAAAATCGGTAGCGACCTTAAGTTCGATTTCCAGTAGAAAACAGCGCTACAAGACGGGACGAAGAAAGGACAAAAACCACGGCGCTGACTAACAACCAAATGTGTTTTATTCTACCAGTCCGCATGTATATACTCCACCAAAATCTCCACCACAATCTCAAACACATTTGGTTGTTAGTCAGCGTCGTGGCTTCTGTCCCTTTCTTCGTCCCGTCTTGTAGCGCTGTTTTCTACTGGCAATCATGAACCAATCAGCCCAAATGCGTTACTAAAGTTCGAGCTGTGCTCTTGCCCGCCAACGAGCGTCTGGGTTATGCAGAGTCTGGTTATGCAGAGCCGTAATGAAACACCCTGGCGTTATAATTAAGTTACGCTCAGAAGAACCTGCGTTCTTCGTGCATTCGAGAACTCTCGTTTGTCTGCTCCACAACACTAAGAGCGCTTATTACGGTACTCGGTGCGGGTCTATACGCTGTCAGCGCTTTTCAACTCTCGACGGTTCATTATTTCTCTTCTCCGTCGTGTCCCAGCGCGATCGCTGCTTAACAAGGCCCCTATGAGCCTTTTGTTTAAGTGCACGTGTCTCCTGCTAGAGATTCTGTTCCGCTTATAGGGAAGTACAAAGCAAATCGCCTGCCAATTAAACAACTTTATCAACCTTGTTTGCTCACAGGTGGGCCAGAGAGAGATAAATGAAAGGCTTCCAGAGCCGCCTCTCATAAGGTTGTGAAGTCTGCTTTTTTCCTTTCCTTTGGCATTTCATGTGAGAAACTAACTTTAATGCTCTTGTCATAAACGTTCGCGTGGGGGGGGAGAGGGTCGGCCACTCCCGCCCCCCCTAATTATGTAAAGGGGGGGGCGCCAATTCGGTCCATACTTTTACTCAGTCGGATGTTTCGAGTCATTTTCTAACGCGCAGAGTTATTGCTGCGCATGTTTTTTTGACGACAATGGCGACCAAGGACCCGTGATGTTGCATTCAACAGTAGTTTTACCCCAACAACCTGGGACCTAATGGCAGACCTTTGTGAGAAGCACGTTATCGCTTCATTTTAATTTTTGCATCATCCATTCTGGAGCTCGTTTTCTTTCGAACTCGATGAGCGGAAAAAGGGGAAGAGCGGGGCTTGTGGAACCCAGCGCACGACTATGGCCCTTGCAGTGCCTCCTAACAATATGACTGCGTAATTGTTCGAGAGAATGAAATTCCCCGTTTCTTCCGGCTAAGACTTTGCTTCCGTCATTAACTGAGAAAACTTATTTCTTTCGTTCACTATATTACGCGATTCAAATCTTCGATGGAAGCGTTTCTTGAGTTTCATGTGAATTCACGAGGGCTTTTCTCGAACTTACATCACTCTCTTTGAGGAGCGTTTAGCGACCGCAATTTGCGAGCACCTTTTACAGTAAGAGCTATAACAGCTCCAGTAAGAGTGTAAACCGGCTGTGAGTTCCGTTAACCTATCTCTATGTAGATAGCACCTTATAATGTTAAGATAACATCTTCTAATGCAGATAGCATTTTCTAATGTCGATCAAAAAGTTGCCGAGTTCGAAATAAAATAGAGCATGTGAAATAAATATATCACGGGTGAACCACATTCGAACCGCGTAATGGTGCTTTAAATAAATAGGCCCATTCTTCGCACTTCGTGACAGCGATTGAGCCATATAGGAGACCTCACTACAACGTAAAAAGTGTCAATAGGTCAAAGCATAAGCGGGAGATCTAGCCATGGTCAGTATTCACAAAAATGTTGAGAAGTTTTCGATATCTAAGTCTACTTCAGGAATTTTTTTATGCTTATTCAATTCGATCCCAAAATGAACTATTAGCACATACCTATACTGTATACTTATTTCCCCATCCCTGTGCAGGGTAGCAAACCGGTTACTGTACCAGGTTAACTTCCCTGCGTTTTCCTTTTCATCTATTTGTCTTTCTAGCCACAGTTACCATCGCAAATTTTCCGCTCCGATGCAACGCTGTTATGCCGTCTTTGGTTGGGTGTTGCTTTCACAAAGGCGTACTCGTTTCGCATTGGTACGGCGGATAACTGTACATGCGGCTCCTGCGGAATTGAAGAGACCATCGAACAGGTCCTGTACAGCTACGCTCGCTATGACGCCCAGCGATACCCGCTCCGTATGGTTTTTCATTTCATTTCATTTCATTTTATTACCTTAAAGACCCCGTTTGGGGTATTACATAAGGGGTGGTTAACATATTCGTACAAAAAAACAGGTGTTAAGGCGTGATACAGGTTTGCAACATGTCCAGAAATTCGGAATGATTTGATACGGCAGCAGCATGGTGGGGCAGGTCGTTCCAGTCTCTGGCAGCCCGAGGAAAAAATGAGGCTTGAAATGTTACGGTTCGTGTTCGAGGACGGGTTACTTGCAGTTGATGGCCAGTGCGCTGAGACGTGCGTGATGATGATGGCGAGATGTAAGGTGGACAGTTTAGAGAGATGTAAAAGAATTTATGAAAAAAGAGAGAGCGTGGCAACACGACGACGAAAAACGAGGGATGACAAGCTTGATTCTGCTTTTAAGAGAGAAATGCTGACGTCATATGAATATGAAGAATGGATGAATCTTGTGGCGCGATTCTGAACGGATTCAAGTGCATTGATGATATATGCTTGGTGAGGGTTCCAGATGGCAGCGGCATATTCTAGTTGTGGTCTGATAAATGATTTGTACGCGAGAAGTTTGATTGCTGCGGCGCATGACGGAGGTGACGTTTCATAAATCCTAAGGTCCTGTTTGCTGATGAAATGACGTTAGTCGCATGCATAATCCAGGAAAGGTCATGAGATAGAGTTACGCCTAAATATTTATACGTTGAACTGATTCGACGGGGACGTTTGCGATTATGTAAGTAGAAAGAAATGGATTGCGTCTGCGGGAAACTGAAATAAATTTACATTTTTTGGGGTTTAGAGCCATTTGCCAACGATTGCACCAGTTATGTACGTTATCAAGGTCGTTCTGCAGAAATTCTTGGTCTGAAGTGTTAGTTACAGGATGATAAATTACACAATCGTCAGCGAACATATGAATAGGACAAGACACATGCTGTGGTAGATCGTTAATATATATGAGGAAAAGAAGTGGTCCTAATACTGAGCCTTGGGGGACGCCTGACGTGACGGGAAGGGGCTTGGATGAGTGGTTATTTACAAGGACAAACTGAGAACGGTTAGTTAGGAATTCTTTTATCCATTGTATTACGTGAGCATCTAAGTTCAACAGGGATAATTTCATTAGTAAACGTTTATGAGGTACTGTGTCAAAAGCTTTTGAGTAGTCTAGAAAGATGACATCTGTTTGAATGTTGTTGTCAAGATTAACATGGAGATCATGAAGGAAAATTGCTAGCTGTGTTTCACAAGAAAGTCCCTTACGAAAGCCGTGTTGAGAAGGATGAAAGAAATTTACTGAATATAAAAAGGCCATGATGTGCGAGTATATGACATGTTCCATGATTTTGCAAGGGACACTAGTTAAAGAAATGGGGCGGTAGTTTAAGGGGGGAGTCTTTGTTACCTGCTTTGAAGACTGGAACGACCTTTCCCACTTTCCAATCACATGGTAAGGTACCTGTAGATAATGACTCAGAAAACAATAGGGTGAGACATGCGGAAGATATGTGTTTAGTATTCATTAGCATTTTGGAGACAACTCCAGACCATTTTCTGTACAGAAGATTCCGGGACGTTCGACGAGTGCTTCGATAACGCAGAAAGCAACTAAAGTGCTGTTGCAGTACCTGAACTCAACAAATATGAGCAACCGCCTGTAGACTGGAGTGCTCGTGATTCTGTGTATCTCTCTTCCCTTCTCTTCTTCCGTCTCTCTTTTCGCCCCTTTAATCCCTTCCCCCGGAGCAGGGTAGTAAACCGGACGTGCGTCTGGTTAACCTCCCTGCCTTTCCTTGCATCTCTCTCTAGTTTTGATTTCGATCTGAGATAACCCAATCTATTGGCGCGATAGTGCCGTCCTTTATATATTAAATTTGTTTGTCTAAATAAAGCTTGTTATGTGTCGGTGGTTCGACACTCCTGACACATTAGGGGCGTCAAACCTCTACTGCAGCCGTGGGCTTGGAAAACATTTAGCACTGAAAGCGAGGACGAAGAAGGCGAAACAACACTGGCGCTATTAGTTTCGTCTCCGTTTTCGGAGCTATAGTGGTCTCACAATACGGGACCAGCTATCTCAGTTGCCTAGGGTGTTGAGCTGCGCATGCCGCTCTCTTGCCTACTTGTGTGCCATATGCGCAAAGTTGAGATAAGCAGAAGTCGATCATGTTTACGAAGGAGAGACTGCCCACTATCACCGCCCTTCTGTTCACGGGTTTTATTCTGAAAATACGCGGCGGGATTAGCACCCATACAGTCTAAAACAAGAGCGAGTAAAAAGGGTGTCTCCTTGTTTCACAACAATAATAATCTGTGTT
This sequence comes from Rhipicephalus appendiculatus, assembly GCA_030522465.1. NCBI lineage: Eukaryota > Metazoa > Arthropoda > Arachnida > Ixodida > Ixodidae > Rhipicephalus > Rhipicephalus appendiculatus. Next base: position 1,445,411 of record JALIZH010032946.1, on the reverse strand, counting down.
GCGTGACTTTCTTTGCATTATCGTCGCACTCCAGTCCCTTACAGGTGACCATCGGCATGTGCGTTATCAGCGTGACCTAGCATTCTTGTTAGAAAAGTGGCGAGGTTCAATAAGAGAAACGAGAGCCGGGCAGATGGGGATTATTGTTGTGGGTCAAAAAGACGCCCTCATTACTCGATCGTTCCTTCGAGTGCACATGTTGGGAGGGCAGCGAGGGTGAGAAAACAAGCACTTGCCCACCGCCGAGGCGGCTTAAGAAGCATTCAAGTTGTAGAGTAGTACGGCAGATTCGAAACTAAGAAGTTCTACCAGGAAAAAAGCAGCTGTATTCCGTAAATTACGGTATTTTCCGGCCACCTCGTATACCACGGTGCGAACTGCGTAGAACTCGAATGCTGTGCGCACGCCACAAGGGCGTCGAAAATGTCCGACGACGATCTAGCCAAGAACTGATGATTCGGAACCACCGGAGCGGCCGTCATCGCCGACACACCGCAAGAGCAGCCGCGAATTGCCGAGCCTCATCTCTGTCCTGGTGGGAGGTGCCGTGTCCAGCGTTGCCGGAAAAGATATGAACGAGACGCTTCTCTCTGTGTGACGGATGTGCAGCGATGGGTGACCTCGTGTACTTTTCGGAACCAGCTGGCCAGCTGGTGGTAGAGCAAAAAGACTTTTCTGAGGATGCCCACATATTTTGTAATTACTCATTCCATTTGCCATTCGTGTCGTTCGTCGTCATTGGCTAGAACTTTGTGGCTATCTCATTAATGGGCAAGTCGACATAACGCATGATTTAAAAATAGATAATAAAGAATCGGTAGAAAGTGGCAACGCAAGGAAACAAGGACAAAGAAACGCAGAAGACGCCATGGGCGCTTTTTTTTTTTTCGTCCTTGTGTCTTTGCGCTGCCACTTTCTAACAAGTCCGCCAACGAACCAACTAGCCCAAATCAAAGTACCGCTGGATAAAAAGAGTGATAGAACTTAGGGCACGGCATATAAACATACGTTTGAATCGTTACAGGCGGAATTCACTCGCAACGGAGCATTGAGGCGACTCTGGGGCTTCAAATCTTTTTTATCGTATTAACATGTTCACCAATTTCATTAAGTTCACGTACGCTGAAACTACTCGCTTATTGCAAGAAAATGCGTGCTACTGAATTCCGTTTTTGTTTTTTGTTTTTTGTACATGTACCGTATGAGCGATGACGCAGCAGCGTTGTGGCCATAGGTCGGCGAACTCACTCATGAGTCGAGCCACTTGGGCTCACTCAGACTCAGATCGAGCCGTGAGTCTGTGTCTGAGCGAGTCGTGGTGAGTATATTTTGGTGAGTTGGAGTCCGAGTGAGTCCAAAAGCGCAAGATATATTTCATGAGTGAGTCTCAGTGAGTTCCAATTTTTTTTTGCCGATCTATGGTTAGCTACTCACTTTCAGCATCGCTATCAGCCTTACCTGGATTCACGTCTACAATCACGTCTACTCACACATATTCCAAAGCAGTATCGTTCATACACCATTACAATATTTATTGATCAGACGCGTGAATTACGTAGGGGGGTGCGTTGACCCCCCCTCCCCCCTTGCCAACTCTTCCCGGGAAGTTCTTTACAAATATATCTTATGTTGTATCTCTTCCAAGAAAAATGTCCTTACTTGTTTGCAACGACTCATAACTCGTATTCTAAGGTACCATGACAAAAGGTGCCAAGAAGAGCACCGATTACGTGAGATATTGGTGTTGTAGAGCATTGACACCATGATCGAAAAAGTTAATCTTAGGCTAACGAACTCATGAGTCGACTCACTCGGGCTCACTGAGACTCAAATCGAGCCGCGAGTCTGAGTGAGTCCGGGTGAGTAAAACTGGTGTGAGTCCGAGTGAGTTCGGTTGAAGAAAATTTTCGTGAGTGTGAGTCCGAGTGAGTCAGGCTAAGGAAAATTTTGGTGAGTCTGAGTCCGAGTGAGCCCTTATGCGCAAAATATATTTCATGAGTGAGTCTGAGTGAGCTCCGCAAATTTTGCCGACCTATGTCTGTAGCAGAGTAGGAAGTTGGTACAGCATATACTAAAATATTATTGAACACGTAGTATGAGTAACGTTCTTCTCCATTATCAGCGCGGTGTAGTCCTAGTTCTACTCATGTAATCAAGCTGCCGCGACGCCAAGAGCCCTGACATCGCTCACGAAAGAACACCGTCTGGTGCGAGGCCATCTTGTCTTGTTTCTTCGCACGACCCGCGTTGTAGCGTACGTATACACAACTGAGACGGCCGTTAACGCACCAGAAGCACTGTCATTGAAGGCTTATCGGTCGGTATGGCTCATCGTCATACTTGTGGTCAAAGCTTAAATAGAACGTTAACAGATGTTATCGTCAAACCACTCACGCGACGACAGAATCTGGCCTGCATGCTGCGCCCTCCCAGAGCAATAATAAAAAATAAAGAAACCAGAGAGGAAAATTTTATATGTAGCCGCTGTCGAGAGATGGCGCAGCCTTCAAAATGTCGTCTGAATGGTATGCATGGTTCGTGGTTGTCGCTTTCATGGAAACTTAATCAACTATGTCATTATCAGGTTCATTATTATGCAGCTATTGATTAAAGGCTGATTTATGCTAAAGGATAGTTACAGTACTATTACGTCTGCATATCTTGTTGTGCAGCCATTACTTGTAATAAGGTTGACCAAAAATTACGTGCCACTTGTATCACTAGGGTCGGCCGTAATTAAGTGACTATATAACCGTCTGCACTTCGTATTGGGTTATGCGTAAACACGTTTGTGCGTACGCGGCTGTGGTGATTCGTTCATTGTGTGGGCTGCATACATACTAATGAATAAAATGTTTATTGCATTCAGTGAGCGTTGTGTGTACTATTAGTCTCGCAGACCTAGCAAACGTGTGCGTACTAATGAATGTGTATGTAAATGTGTTGTACTAACCTTCCGCTGTCCTTGCGTAATCCATGAATGGGCCTGGCTCGCCAATTATCCGCCGAAAGGCCATTCTGTAGTATCAACGGGCATCGTAAACTTTTTTTTCAGTATCGTTGAATCCCCCCCAGATGGCGCCAGCTACCACTTACTTCACGGCTGTGGCGCTCTCACAGCTCCACCTACTTATATACTGTTGAACATCTATCTATCGAAACTGTAAACTGCTGCGCCGGGATTGTTTTGCTGCGATAGTGTACTAGAACTGTGAGTGGCGCGACCGCGCCTCGCCGCCTGATGCCTTCCGCGTCGACAGTAGCGGTGGCGCTGCAGTCGCTCGGTACTGAAGGCGCGCTGCGCCGCGTGCAAGAACTGCTGGGCGCGTCGGCGGCGCCCGGCTAACGCGGTACTATTAGTGATGCGGCTTTCGTTGCGTGTCTCTAATTATTTAGCCTAGGACTGGTCGTCGTAAGCCTTGATCGACGAAACTTCAATGCTTTAAATCGATGCTTGCTTCATAAATGCGTTTGAGAGATACTGAAAATTAGTTCTTGTTACCGAAGCGACTGCTGGAAGGTACGCAATAATATAAAATTTAAAACGGGCTTATTGCAATAGTGAAGATTCGCGATTTCGATGTAATTGTGCCTAACTTATTGATGTGCTAGTTAGTACATTACCCTCAATTAACAAGACGCCGAGCGACCGCCGGAATATACAAAGGAAACAAAAAGGTAGTGCCTTACTGATGTCTTCTGTCTTAATCCTGTCTGCTGGAGGCGTTTGCTTATCGTGTTGTCCCTCTTTGCTTTCCATTCCTCGCCCTGCCTTCCGCTACGCTTTTCCTTCAGCACCTTCGTGCTTGCGCTGCAACTCCTATTAACATGCAATTCAACCAACTCGCCCAAATAGCCGTTCTTCTTCATAATATAAGGATCAATGCTCTATATACCGTAGGAACTGCCGAGAAAAGGATTGTAGGCTTTCGCCGCTCGTTTGCTACTTCTTCACTCTTCGTAGTGCGTTCGTAGTCACTTACGATGTAGCGCTTCTCGAAGTGTTGCTTGCAAAACGCCCAACAATGATTGAGCAGATAGGTGCAACATGTGTGCGAAATCTGATTGTCGCCTTCATTGGGGGTCGGCAGGCTCCTCAAACACGAAATATCTCGTAGCAATTTAAGCACGCCTGTATATCGCGCAGCAGCCGTTGGTCCACCGATTAAAGCTCATTATTGCGTTAAACGCGCTCAAAACGCGCAATTACACGCTTTCGTAGGCTACGACGCGCGCGCGCCAAATGCAGACGCTCCCCACAGCTTCAGTACAAAGTGACTACAGCGCCTCCGCTACTGTCGCCCACCGGAGCATCAGCCGAGATGCGGCGCGGCCGCTTCGTTCGTTCCACTGCCCCCTTCTAGTACACTGTAGCTGCGATCGAGTGTACATTTTGGAGGCACATCTCGGGGCCTATTGCCCCGTAAACGCGTGGATAACGTCGCTACACGGTGTGATTATTCGGTAATTAATGACAGCAAGCTTAGCATGCAGTCTCCGGGTGAGAACTCCTTTGCGGTATCCGTCTCTTTCAAAGTGAACGCCGTCTCGCTGGCCGAGCGAAACGTACGAGTTCCGTTTCGCGAGGATTTCATCGCCACAGGTTTGTCTCGATTTTATTGTCATGTCGTTCGATATTATGCTCAGCGGGACCGTTTTTTGTGACTACCAGTGCCGTGTACTCTTTATCAGTCGAGAATCGGTGAACTCGCTAGGCCTAATCGCTTCGCTAACTTGGTGTCAGCCATCTTGATTTTGACGAAGCAGGAACCGTTTCTCCATGCAGAAAGGAGGAACCGTTCCTCCATTTAAAGACGAACATTGGGGACATCGCTGTTTCTCCCTTAATGGAGCGAGGGTCGCTCCATTTTTGTTCAGAGTGTTCCACCATCGCAACTCAGCTGCGCTGAGATCGGTCCTACCCAGTGAGATTCCCAGCGAGCGTTAGGCCTAGTGTGCCGGCCGTGTCCGTCCACATGTTGCCGGCGCTTCTTGCTTTAACCCTTTCAGGGTCGAATTTTTTCGCGAAATGCGTGCCAAAAATGTGTAATTTTTTTTATTGCTGAAATAAATTCTTCAGACCATTCTATTTAAGAAAAAAATTGTCCAAAATTTTTTTTCGTGACCGTAAAGTGACAAAAAAATCATTTTGTGTTGTTACATACACATGGTTTATTCATAGTAACATCAAGCAAAATCCTAAACAAAAACACTTTTACGATTTCTTATAAATAAAAATTATGCATTATAATAAACATAGCTCACAGACATACAAAAATAAGCGCACCAGAGTGCTTTTCCGGTAAAAAATGCTTTTCCTCTAACACTAAACACTAGGGAAAATGTCACCTTTGATCCGATCCGGATCGTCTCACCGCGCACGCTTTCAAGATGTCGCTCCTTCATCATCGTCCGAGCCTGAACTCGTAAATAAATCCTCGCCTGACGAAATGGCATCCAATGAATCAGATTCGGCACTTGGGGAATAGTCCACATCGGAAGAATCGCCGCTCGACTGCCTATAGCACCAGAGCAACCGGCGAGCACTTCCGTAGCCTATGCAAATAGCGTGACTGAGCGCACGGAAGAAAACTGTGGGGTTGTGCGCCCGTCCGGAAAACAAAACGAGTGAAAAAGCTATAATAATCCTTCGTCTTATCGCCAACGAGACGGAGTTAGTTTTTCCGAGTTCCCGAAACAGGGAACTCAACCACGGCGGCGTCGTTTGTGTAATTTAGCGCCTCCCGAAACAGATGTAATCGCGCCTCGAGGAGCCATAAACGAGAGAGTAACAAGCGCTCACCCCTTGAGAGATTAGAAACCGAACAGCCATCAGCTTTGCGGGTGCGAGAAGCGATAACCAACGAAGGACGAAACCGAAACCAGCCGCATCACATGCGCGCCTTCGGGTTTGCAAGCGAAGGCCGCCGCGCCGCCTTGGAAAGCAAAAAAACAACAGAGAGACCTCGGCGCGCACGGAGGAAGGAATAACTCAGGAGAGGGCATGCCCAGCCGGCGCGATACGCAAAAAGTGTGGAGGAAATGACGTCATGGCGGCCATATCCACTGGGCACAATGGCGGCGTTGCTATGGTTACGTGTTGTGCAGTGTAGCCGGTGTAGCTGGCGTAGCGGCGGCGGCATGTGCGTGTGTGCCTCCGTAGGTCTCGTACTCAACCGCGGCGGACGACATCCATGCTTTGTGCCGCGTTGTTAGCTCCGCAGTGCTCTCCCGGCGGTTATTGTACCTAGCAACGTTTACAAAACCTGTTGTTAGCCACGGGGCCTCAACAGTGCGTGAAAGGATCGCGTATATTCACGTGCCGTGCAGCGGATGACGCCGATGAAGTATTCGATGTGCTCAGCAAAATCGGGTTCAGGCACCGTGACAAAACGGAACCACGACGAACGCCTTGCAGGTCAGTGACAGTTGTGCAGTGTTCCTGCTTGTGACAACGGACGAAACGTTTGTACTCCGCTAGACGAAATGAGGACACCATGTGCACATGTAGTTTCGTGTTCGATATGTGTACAGTAAGAACTTGCTTGTGCGCATCAAAATACCTTTTCTCTTTTGCTTGCTATGCTCGCCCCTAGCAGTGTACTCTCGGCGTTGCAGCAACCGCGTTCAAGTGTCACTCGTACACCTGCACAAGGTCGACCACCGTGGTTGCACAATGCTGACGCCGGTGAGCGTTTACGTGGAACCCGAGCACGGTGGCCGGGCGCCGCTTGGGAAACGGAATGCAACCATAGAAGGCGGCGCACGGCCGATCGTGTTGTCCGTACAGTGCGTGAATAAATGTCGTGAAAAGATTGACAGCATACTCGCCGTAGTCAGTGCATCTAGCATGGCGATCTCTTGTGTTTGCTTCCTTGTCGACGAGCTCTTACTCGCTGTTATTACTCGGACGAAATGATTTCGCCAACTGTATCGCGCTGGCCCACCGTTTTAAGTCCCGTTCCGTTGGTTTCGGATAGTCTCAACACGCGTGCCGTGCAGCCCACGTGGTTTTCGAGCCGGAGAGGGAAACGCGCCTTCTACTTCGCTTGTCACATGTAAACAAGAGAGGAGCATCTGCCCAGTCAATATGGCCGACTTCCGGCTTCACCACGGCTTCACAGAGAGTGACGTCAGGGCCTCTCCTGAGTTATTCCTTCCTCCGTGTCGGCGCGTGAAAAAAAATTTCACGTGTTCCGAAGCGTGGCAGCACATGTCAAGCAAGAAAAGTGATCGAAAAAGGCGCGCGTTTTAAACCAGCCGCATCACGGGCGCGCTCAGATGCGCAAGCGATAGCCGGTGCCATTTTGCGAAGCATAAAAAAAGCAACAACGGAGCGACACCGGTGCATGAAAAAAATTTCACAGTTTTTCGAAGCATGGCAGCACATTCCAAGCAAGAAAAATGATAGAAAAAAGGCGCGCATTTTAAACCAGCCGGACCGCGAACGCGCTCGGGTGCGCAAACGGATGCCGGAGCGCCGCTTTGCGAAGCGAAACAAAAAAACATCGGAGAAACATCAGCGCATGAAAAAAATTCCACGTGTTCCTGAAGTGTGGCAGCACATGCCAAGAGAGAGAAATGATCGAAACAAGCGCGCGTTTTAAAGATAAAGGCCGTGCCGTACATGTACGGTGAAAACCATTTGGGCACTGTTAGGTGCTGCCGTACATGTACGGCGAAAACCATCAAAGGGTTAAGTACACTCAGTTCTAAAGTGTAAGGATGACTGTAAGTACAGTTTGGACATTCGTTAGCCTAAATCAACCATTTTTCCTTGCGTACGGTGTGCGCACCAGGAGCGATGACCATCGATGCGACGCTATATAGCTGTCACAAGCTGACGGCCGCACTGGCCGGTACTTCTCTGACTCATATGTAAGAGCACAATTGTCAGTCGGTAATTTGCTACGCCTTAGTGAACTAACACACTGAAATATTTTTTCAGCGCATTGTATTTGTATTTAGGTGAGCGGTTTTTTAGTTATAAGTATCGACAAAACTGCAAGTCTATATACTGGCACGCCCGCTGTACTGGCATATCGTCGCTTGCGCGAAAACGCTACTCAATATTCAATCATGTACGCACCTATTTATCGAACTAGTCATCATAAAACCTCTGTACATGTTGACCAGTAGCAAGAGCGACAAACGGCTAATAAATAAATCGACAGTAACAGTCGACAAACTGTGCCTGCTCCTAGTTCATATTTTTCGGAGTTAAGATGCGAATTGTCAAAGAAACTTGGCGCTCTTGCCATTATCGGCATGTCATTCGGTGCCGGCAGCGGTTCGTTTGTGTCTAATAAAGACGCAATTGTTATTTGGAAACGAAGATCGCGTCTATCGTTACTGTGCCACATGTACACATGAAGCGGGACGGTGTGTTTGTTGGTTAAATAGTTGTTTTACGAGCACCCCGGCGTGTTTCGGCGTGGCGTAGTGGTTAGACTACTCAGTTAGTAATCGGAAGGCGGCGAGTTCAAATCGTCCCGACAGGCACTTTTAGATGTGAAGCATCTTATGGCGAAGCTTAATCCGGTGGTGGTGGTGGTGTGCCGCGTGACCACCCTTACTGCGCATGCGCAAACACTTGAAAAAAATAAAAAACCTCCTCTCCCCCCTCTCCTCTAGGCATCCCTCCCCGCGGCAACCACACCCTCACTGCGCATGCGCCTCCCCTCCTCTCTCCCCACCTACGCTCCCCCCCTCTCTCCTCTAGGCATTCCTGCCCGCGCCGTCCACACTCCCACTGCGCATGCGCGTCCCCCCCTCTCTCCTCTCCTACGCTCCCCCCTCTCTCCTCTAGGCATCCCTGCCCGCGGCGTCCACACTCCCACTGCGCATGCGCGTCCCCCCCCTCTCCTCTCCTACGCTCCCCCCCTCTCTTCTCTAGGCATCCCTGCCCGCGGCGTCGACACTCCCACTGCGCATGCGCGTCCCCCCCTCTCTCTCTTCTCTCCTACGCTCCCCCCCTCTCTCGCCTCGCGACGCCGACGCAGGCAGCGTCTCCTAGCGAGTTTCTTGGTTGAAAAAACCGACTTCTCGCGCTGCATAACCGTTCACTGGCCACCCCGTATATATGGCACTGAATCTTGACCTGCAAGGTGGTGCCGGTGGGAGATTTCTCCTGTGCGTTGTTGAACAATAAAAATTCGCAGCGTTCGCGTTAACTAAAAACGGACTGCGGGTCTCTGTGTCCAGTCGGAGTCTTCTGTCTCTCATTGCCCATTAGCAGCGATTGGCATGTTCCAGTAGGAAACACCGGTCCATCACTGCGTGCTTTGCGCCTACCCAGTTTTCTCTCCTGCGCAACGCTGCGATGAGCGCCAGCGTCAACGCCACCGCCAGTGTAAGCGTTAGCGCCCGCTGCTTCACATCTACACATGGTTCCCTTTAGCGGGAGATGGTGTAATTTTTTTCTTTTATTTTACTATGGTTTTTTTTTATTGCGTTAATGCATTCTCTCTCAGTTGTTTCACTGATATATTTATTTATGGCATATCGGCACCGCTGTTTCAACGCTGTAGAGCCGTTTTGCGCGGGAGTACCCAGCGCCTCTGAGTAAAATGCCGCTCCAGCGTCCCAGTATCCAGCGCGATACTGGGCCCATAATTCGGCATGGCACTGGACGCTGGTACCCAGCGGCGCTGGGTTTTGCAATAGGGTAAGAACACTTAAAGGACAGAATTAATCAAAGGGGATAATTATACAGTAGTTAGCAAGGAGCAGTAGCTAGACTTCTGCTAATAAACAATTTTTAATAAATATTTACTCGAGCGTGCACAGACATGTGATAAACGCCGAAATGTTAAGAGAAACGAGCATGTGATCACGAAAACCATGTGAGTAGCGCGCTCTTCGCTCCCGATAACTTCCAGCATCAGGTTCTTGTTCTGCGATGCAGCATTCCCTGGAACGTCATTGTCAGGCGGCAAAGGCACGGCGTCTTTCATTTTCTTTCTTGCCTTCGTCAGGGTCTGAAATGGCCCAGTGGAAGGAGCATCCCCCCGACAACCGAAACACATTTCGTATATGTCGCGTGTATTGCATTAAGCTTTTCCAAAGTGAGAAACCTCCGGATTTGCACAATGCTCTATGTCCGGGCTTAAAATGCTGTCCAAGAGAGGGTATTTATTCTGCCATCACGTGTCAAGCAAGCCTTCATAGAAAATGGTCGCCTTTTACATTTACTGCGCACCCACTGCTACAGCACATTCATAGGGTTCAGATATATTCACGTTATCATCCTCTTTTACATCATCGTCATCATGAGACTCATCAGCCTGACCACGCCCACTGAAGGGCGAATGCCTCTGCCATGTTTCGCCAATCAACCCGGTCCTGTGCTTGCTGCGGCCCCGGCGTCTTCGCAATGTTCTTCATCTCATCTGCCCACCTCACTTTCTGCCTCCCCAGCGAGAGCGTGCCTTCTCTTGGGATCCAATCTGTTACTATACGTGACCAGCTGCTTTCTTGCCTACGCTCTACGTGCCCTACCCAGGCCCATTTGTTCTCTCTTTTAACTACGATGTCCGTAACACCCGCTTGTTCCCTGACCTACTCTGCTCTCTTCGCGTCCCTTAAGGTTGCACCTATAATTTTCCTTTCCATGGCTCAATGCGCCGTCCTCAATTCAAGTTTAACTCACTTCTTCCCCTGCAGGTTTCTGCTCCGTAGGTAAGTACCGGTAAGACGCAGCCGTTATGTGCCTTTCTCGTGAGGGCCGGATAATGGATAGCTTCCAATCATGACTTGTGATTAGACCTGTGCGCCGGACCCAATATTGCCGGCGGCGGCGCGCCGGTGTTTCCACCTCCGGCGGCGGCGCGTCAACGGCGTGGGGTTCATCGGATCGGCGGCGGCGCGGCGCGGGGGGGGGGGGGGGTACATTCAACAGGTGGTGGGGAATGGAAGTTTGTCCCTTGAATTAAGAAAAAAATCTGCTTCCCCGAAAGGGCGAAGCAGTGGATGCGACAGCAACATGTCGTAATGTTATAACGAACTAAGGCTATCAGCTCATTTTCATCCGATCTCGCGAAACTGCAAAACAATTATTTATTTATTTGATTTGCATACACAGATACACAAGGACACAGAGGAAAGAGAGAGCAAGCTGGCAACTGCCACCTGAAGGGGCACAACGCCTGCTTACTCTTTCGGGAAGAGGGAAGAGATAGAGGAGAGAGAGATAGGAGGAGAGAAAGAGGGAAGAAGGGAGGGAAGTATAAGAAAATTTGACGAAGACTTAGACAAGCATAAAAAACACGAAAAAAAAAGTCTACAAATGGGTGGCGAGGTCCGTTTGGTCCATAAAAGTCAATAGAGCTCGATGGGCCTGGTCGCGTCGAGAAACACAACCTTTCGGAAAGAGGTAATCGTCTAGTATCGCGCACTTCACTCCAAAAAATTTATATTCCTCAATCTGCAAAACACTGGTGTATGGGAACACGGCAGCTCCCGGGAGAGGAGCGGTTCTCATGCAGTTTGTCGTATCAGTAGTCACAGCACGAAGTGGTGAGATGATAGCGCGTAGAAGGGTATAGGCTACGAGACGCGTTTGCTGATGCCTGCCGAGATAGCGCGCGCTCCAGCACTCGCGACCGCGCCCTTATAGTCCAAGTTCACAGGTGCGGATATCGAGCCAGGCAGCCCCCTCCCCCCCCCCCTACTCCGACGTCCCTTCATGCTCCTTCGTCCAGTGAAAGACGGACAGGGCTTCCTTTCTTGTTGAGGAGCGACCGACGGCAGGCCTCGCACGCGGTGTGATGTAATGGCATGCGCCCCACGTGCGATGGAGATGGGCAGCTTGTTTCATCTATGCTTCAGCTGTGTTCCTCGCTAGCACTCGCGAGCTTTTACTAGCGGATACAGCATACGATGCTCGTACAAAAGTTATCGATTTGTAGCTTTATACGGAACATGACGGCGACAATGAAAACCTGCACAGTGTCCATATAATTGTTATCGCAATAAAAAAAATAGATAATAACTGTCGAAGCGGGTTGGCCTATTTATTGGAGAGCTGGATTGTCTTCGCTGTAAAGAGTTCGTCCGTTGGAAGAATCAAATAATCCGGCGCCTCTTCCATTCGTTCCATTCCATATCTCCTCGACACTTATTTCTTTATAAAGCATGTGTACAATGGGAGCACTAAGCGTTCAGCCCATCAGAATTTCGAGCTTGTCGACTGCACTCTGTTATTTCGCCTTGCGCAATCGGAAACTCACAAAAGAGTGTGAAATAAGTTCATAGTTGACGGTAATCATGTGAGGTGGGGAAGAACGGGTGAGCGAATGCATGGCAAAGCAGGGTAGGAGACAATTCACAACTGATATTTCTCGTATATCGACCAATCGAGAATATGTGCCCTAATCATGTAACGTGAATTACCGCTCTCGCGTCACGAGGAGCGCAAAAAAAAAACGAAAAAAAAGGAGAAACGCCAAGAGAGAATAACGCGCTCAATTTTGTATTTTCAGAGGCTTGTTTGGGGCCCTTAAAAATACAGGGCGTGCAAACAAGGAGAAGAGAGTTGTCAAGACACCGCGAACGCCGCTAACTGAAAAATAGTACAGCGGCGGAAAAGCAGATAGACAAACAAACAAAAATTAACACAGCTTCGCACTAGTGGTGCCAATCCTGAAGGAAGGGCGGAGTTGGGCAGCCTGCTTTGTTTTTTTTTTCTTTTCGGTTTTCTCTTTAGTTCCTCTTCTCTTTCTTTCTTTTTCTCTGTTTCCTTTTTTTTCTCTTCTTTTTTTCTGAATGTTTACTGATTTCTTCCTCTCTCTTCATTTATTTCTTTCTCTTTCTGGCTCTTTTTATTCTTCCTCTTTTTTTTTCCTGTCTTTCTCTCTCTATTTTTTGCTCGCTTCATTCTTTTTCTATTTTTATACATGGTTTTGCCTGCGTTACGCGAAGCGACGACAGCATACGACAACCCTGGCCCCCCAAACTGCTCCGCACTCAATATCATCATCAAGGCGCTCAAAGGACAAGAGGAAGCAGACTTCTCCTTGGCGCGAGCGTGCGCTCAATATGCGACAGATGGCTATACTATTCGTGGTTTTTCCTGAGTTACGCCAAGAGGCGATACCTCTCAGTAAGTTGCGCGTGATGGTCTACGTGAGCGATAACTGGTCACTCTCTTGACTTCCCCCTTCTGTTTTCACGTCGTGTCTTTTCAACATGAATACCTACAAACTAGCTCAGCTATCGGTTATTCTAAGTGTTTCATTGCCTTTACTTCTCTATTTATTTATCGACTTACTCGAGTAAAAAAAGTAAGGGAAAAGTGCTTTAAACCGTCGTTATATATTACTTATGTATTTGATTTATCTATGCACAATGTAGTAGGCCCGAGACTCCACGAATATGTTATCCAGCGAGTTGGGTCGTCTCCCTTTAAAGCTGTAGGACGCCGCAGCGTTAAGGTCAGGCAATACTCTTGAGACTTCTGGAGGAAAGAAATATATATGACAACTTCCGGGGAGCTATTCTCGATGTGTCCATCTGAAGAAGATGTCCACAGTCCATTTCGGCAGAGTGCATTCAGTTACTTCGAGTGTTTGCTCTTGACCACGTCGATGCGTCCCCAGCGGTGGCGTAGCGGTTAGGGTGCTCGACTGCTGACCCGAAGGTCGCGGGTTCGATCCCGGCCGCGGCGGTCGCATTTCGATGGAGGAGAAATGGTAGAGGCCCGTGTACTGTGCGATGTGTCAGTGCACGTTAAAGAATACCAGATGGTCAAAATTTCCGGAGCCCTCCACTACGGCGTCCCTCAATCATACCGCGGTTTTGTGACGTTGAACCCCAGATATTATATATATATATATATATATATATACCACATCAATGAACCGAACCCGTCAGCACATTCCCAGCGTAAGAAGAATGTGGACAAAATTTACATGAACAGGAACGTGTCAAGTCTGAACTTGTTTATGAATGTGTCCCACATGTTTGAAAACCATGCAGGGAATGCGTACCGACCTTCGCACGTGCGTTAGACGGGCGGCAGCATTTAACATAATTCGATGGCTTAGGCAATCAGAATTTATGCAGAGCCTCCGAGATGTACGCCCAAAAGCTGATGCCTGGGCGCTGCGTTCGTTGCGTTGAAGCGCATTCCGTCCCTCTCATTAGTGTCGAGAGTTGTGAAAGCTTTGTGACATCAAAATTGACTTTCCGGAAGAAGATCCAAAAACAGGGAGCGCACTGGTCACCGCACTCCAGCCAATCAGCTGCGGCCGAAATGGACAGTCTACTAGAGGGACACATTGAGAATAACTCCCCAGCCATAAAAAATGAAACAGGAGCATGCTGGAAACTTTGACCAGAGCTTAGAGCACGAGGGGGTAGTGGCGTCGGAGGAGGTTGGTCTGTGGACATGAGGCGCGTGCTCTCGTGAATTTTCTTTTACTTACTCATGAGTTCCCCAAGAAAAAGGAAAACAAAGGAAAGCATGATGGTAATTGCGACACGAGCACATAAGTGGTAGTGGCTTCAGAGGAGGTTGACTTATAGATATGCTAGGCGTGCTCTCGACTGTTTTTTTCCCCTCTATGGTTGAAGCGCATTCCGTTCCTCTACTTTGAGTCAAGAGTTGTGAAAACTTCATGACGTAATATTGACGTTGAAGAGGAAGAATCGGAAAGAGGGGGGCACGCTGCTGGCCGAGCTTCCTCCAATGAGCGGCGGCTGAACTGGGGAGTCCATTACACCGACACATTGAGAAAAGCTTGCCCAGTGAAGTGATGTATTTTATGCCCCAATTCCCCGTTCGGGTTAAAATGAAAGACTACCGGCGGCGCGCCGAAATTATTGCTCGGCGGCGGCGGCGGCGTGGTTACTCTGGAAACGTCGGCGGCGGCGCGATCGGCGTGAGCAAAAACAGGCAGCGGCGGCGGCGCGGCGCGGCGGCGCACAGCTCTACTTGTGATATACATGAATACAGTATTACATGATTACACAACACATGAATACATGATTTAAATCAAATCACATCATGTATTCACCTTCTAGATGCGTACAAATAGTTCACGCAAGTGACTGGAAATAATTTTCATGCATTAATTGAAAAAACGTCAGTTTTTAGCCCAACGTGCAAGACACTCGCCTTCGCACCTAAGACCCACCATTCATTGAACCCGCATTCATTGAACTAAGTTCGGGGATATATAGGATACGACACTCAATCCCAGCGGTCCCGAATTCCTGTGTGTGGGACGCGTGACAGGGTCATGGAAAGAAATCAATGCTGAAGTTTTCAGAGTGATGAAGGGATGTGTCGTAAGAGCTGTTCAGCGACGATCTGTGTTGCTACATTTTATAAAAGTAAAGGGGGGGGGGGGGGGCAAAGAATAAAAGAAACCGTAAAGTAAAAAGGCCATGGACGTAACTCTCAAGCATACACGTTCACGCGCTCAGCCGTACACGCACCCCCTTATCCAAAGAGAAAAAGGAAAAGAGGAAGACATGACGCAGAAAAATATGATGGCGCCATTCGGAACTCTGTTCAGCGGCTTGGATTCTCTCGCCATTTGTTCCTAGAATGAACAGGACCGCGATACGGAGATCTTTTGCAACGACTGCAACAGATAATTGCGAAACGGAACTTTGCTCTCGCACTAATTGGAGACATTTCCCGATCTGGTAAATGAAGCCTGGAAAAATGTAAAGAACAAATGAAACGCAACAAAACAAAAAAAAAAAAACATTGTGTATGTTCTTACGTGCATACATAAAAAAGCAACATAGCTCAGGTTTGTGATTTTTTGTGTCCATTTTTCTTCTTGTAATTTGTGTCTTAGCAGATGAGTGCTCATAATTCAAGTGACATTCGGTAAGGCGACTTAACTGTAACTATTTCTACTCATGATTAGAAGCTTATCAAATAAGGTATTTTATTTTGAATTGATACAGGCGACTCTCCTCCTTCTCTTCGTGATGGGAAAGACTGTCTTGAAGATTTGTTGCAAAAAATGTACCTCGATACGTTCTAAACAAATTATTCGCAAAGGGATACTACAACAGAATAACTTGTAAAGGTTGGTCACGCATCTGTAATATGCGAAAGGCTACTTCGTATGGTGATGAGAGAAAGAGAGGCAAAGGAAAGGCAGGGAGGTCAACCAGGTTATACCCGGTTTGCTACCCCACTCGGGGGGGGAGGGGGAAAGGGGACGAAAACAAGAGAGAAAGCAAGAAGGAAAGAGAGAACAGGTGATGCGCGCAGACACATGTCAGCGTTCACCATGCACACTTAGACAGTCACAACTGGGAAGTGTTTGAGACTAGTTTCTCTGCGGTTGGCTAAAAGTAGACTGGAATCTAAGATGTTCAAAAGGCTTGCAAGGACTGGCTCTAAAGGAATCCAGAACTTGCAGTGCGCATTGAGCTGATGGAGTTGTCATTCCGTTGAGGAGAGTGCGCATCGTGGTCATGAGACCTCAAAAAAGCGAGAACTTGTCGGTTTTGGTCATGGAAATCTGTGGTCATGGAAATCTGTAGTCATGGTCATCTTTGGATGATGGTGCACACTGCGGGGCATTCTGCAGCGGCTCTTTATGGGTGCGCAGTGGTGGCAGTGAGGACCACGCGACATCCACCGCAGCTTTCGAAGCCTCTACACCTTTTCGGCTCTCCGACTGTGATGCATAGGGCGGTGGTGGTGGCGGCAGTGGTGGAAACTGTCGCTTTAGGGAAGGCTCATGGTCTGTCTGAGTAGGAGATCGCGTTATCCGCCTAGGTTGGGCAGCAGTAGCCCTAGACGTTCGTCGCCGACGCAAGCGTCGCTGTCTATTTCTTACAATATCAGCGCCTCTTTGTGTGTTGAGCCGTTCCGTGCCATCTGTTTCCAGACACTCCATTCTTTTTTCACTAATGGACAGTCTTTTGATGACGCTTCGTGCGATCCATGGCAGTTAGGGACATTTCAGGACGGTTGCGCGGCAGGATTCCGCATTGTGTGGCTCTGCGCAACGGGGGCAAATCACCACGTTCCTGCAAACTCCGCTCACATGACCCATTTTTTGACATTTGTGGCACTGGAGTGGTCTTGGTGTAAATGGACGGACCACGTGACGAAAGTGACCTACCTTCACGTGGGATGGCAATGTGACGCCTTTGAAGACAATCTTTACGCAACGCGAGTATCAAGGTTCGAGCTCACATTCCACTTAACAATGACATGGTGCTAGGTGTGATTTACGATGTCAACATCTCCATTCCTTCAGGCGACCTTTCTATGCTGATCAAGGAGGTCAGTGACCATAGCAACATCGTCCAAGTCCCACGGCGGGTATGGTGATCAGTGTATTATTACGTCTTTAAGGACAGAAACGAGATGTCATGGAAGTGTTCGCGCTTTGTGAGTGAATTACACGTGCTTGTTCTGTGCAAATAAAAAGGTAAATACAGGCATTACTGGTTTACATTTAAAATGAGTGATCGCATTTCCAGTCGAGAGAAATTAGTATTTAGTTATAGTTGGTGGCATATATGGGTGAAAATTTAAGAAAAGCGCAAAGATCTCACGGCTGTTGAAACTCGACAGCAGATATTATGCATTTACCATTATGCATATTCGTTCTTAGAACGCACAATAACTGGTCGGAGCGGCTTACCATCAGCCATTGCCAAAGAAACCGACCAGACCAAGTTTCAAGATCTTAACTCACGACTGGCCACCAATTAATTATTATTATTATTATTATTATTATTATTATTATTATTATTATTATTATTATTATTATTATTATTATTATTATTTGCAAATTTGCAGTGACCATTTATAAGAATATATCTTGCTGTTTTGCTTTTATGGCCTTATATGTGTCCCTAATATATTCGAATGTTTTCTCTGCAATATTTGTTTGTAAATTTATTTTTTAGATTGCCTATGTCTCACCATACATTATTTCGCCCTGTCTTTTCTTATTAAGATGCATATTCTTTAACTACTGCTGGTGAGCCCCTTATACGAAGAATACCGTCGTATAGTGAGTGCATTTGGAAGTATCTTGAATATTAATAATATGCGTAACTAGAAGAGACTAATAAATATGAGGAGGAAGCGGGTTGTGGCACTATTGGGGTACACTGCGAACGCCATATTGCGACTACCAGCGAACTCGGAGAAACTTTCCTGCACCGAGGCGAAATACAAACGGCTAGTTGGCAATGTGGAAAGTTAAAGAGAGGATAGCCGTCTCCAAACGTCGCGGCTTCAGCGCTGCTTCTTCGCCCCTTTGTTCTCTCGAGGGAGAATTCAGCCTGATTTGGACTCCGCGTGTCTGAGGCGGTGAGACAGTGATATCCCTAAACTGTGAAAACAGCTCGTTTGTGCCGATCGACCCCAGGGGAACAGCGGAGAGGCTAACACCTGCCAGCAGAGGGACGGCCAAGGGAAGCATCCACCACCGCCGCCTGCGTACAGGGGGGCCCCAATTGAGTTAAGAACTTTGGCTCGTTGTGCTGGCGCGCTTTTTCTGTTGATTGGTTTCCTTATTTGCGGCACGTTTGTCGTAGGACTTAGAAGCACCTCTGATTGGCAAAGTAAGAAGACAATGGAGGGGGAAATAGAAAGGCGCTAGAACGAGTGTTTTTTTTTCCCCCTGCATTTGCGGTTTCGTAGAGAGGGCCGCGAACTTTGGAGATTCTGCTTTTGTAACGGAAGGTCATTACTTCAACTTTCCTGGACATTTCTAACCACTTACTGCAGTGGTTTTTCAATTGTGTCAAGAGCATGTTGCTAACAAAGTCTGTCTCCGGAGACGAAAGCACTTATCGCTCATTAGTAAAAAATCCAGGTATATTTTCGTTAAAATATATACATTTTAGACAAAAATAAGCGCACGTATCTGCCTGTTGCCATTGTGCTTTTTTATATTTTTTCTCGCCGAGAACTCGGGTCGAGGACTAGGCATTTCACTCCTGACAGCTCTTAGTCAATCGGTGTGCCACACCTGAATTTTGTCGGGAGTTAACGCGGAGATCTGTAGCTTGGACATTCATAGTTATACCTACATGTTTTACAATTGAAACCAGCGGAGTCTATAATAGGACGGTGAAGGCAAGATTTGTGTTGCTTCTTCTTCACCGTCGTATCCTGAGTTCTCTACTCTCCAAGCATGAATCAAACACCTCAGCATTACATCCTACTAAGGCGTATCTCACCACGAAATACTACTTCGTGTGTTCAAAAAACTGCAGGAAGGGGAAGATGGAAGCTTGCGAAGAAAAAATACGTAAACAGGGGTTAAGGAAAGAAGTGGAAATTTAAGGGCTCGTTTGCTTTGTCAAACACAATATTAATGAGAACTAACAGACAATGATGCCAAGGAAAGTATAGGGGATGTTATTAGACGTAATTGTAATGTAAATGTAAGGAAAGAAAACTGGACGAAAAGATAACTTGTCACCCGCAGGGACCGAACCTGCGACTTTCGAATAATCCGTCCGATGCTCTACCACTGAGCTACGGTGGCGGTCATCCCCTCGTCCACTTTATAGGGTATATATGTGCATTTAAACGTGGGAGCGTCAGTAAGCGCCGCCTGTTGACATTACGGCGAGTGTGGAACACTCGCCGTGTTCTCATTAATATTGTGTTTGACAAAGCAAACTAGCCTTTAAATTTACACTTCTTTCCTTCATTCATAGCGAGGGTCTCGTTCTGGCAGACTTGATGGCTTCAGGTAGTATGCGAGGGATTATTAGTCAGCTGCCATCTCGTAATAAGATCACGTGCTATGTGACGCCAACAGGCAAAAAGAGTGTTCCACACTCGCCGTAATGGCAACAGGCGGCGCTGACCGACGCTCCCACGTTTAAACCCACATGCCCTGTAAAGTGGAAGAGGGGATGACCGCCACCGTAGCTCAGTGGTAGAGCATCGGACGCGTTATTCGAATGTCGCAGGTTCGGTCCCTGCCGGTGGCAAATTATCTTTTCGTCCACTTTTCTTTCTTCACATTTACATTACAATTACGTCTAATAACATGCCCTATACTTTCCTTGGTATCATTGTCTGTTAGTTCTGATTAGTAAACAGGGGTTGTGCTTTCCAGCACAAAGCCTCTCTTTAAGATTTTTACCTTGTGTATTGTATTAGATGTAACCTAAATAAGGTGTACCGCCTCGTATGCACCACATATACAGCTGTTTTTATTTAATGAAAATTCAATGAAGCCCCCCCTCTCAGCAGATGATCGTTGTTTAATATCCGTGGTACAAGTACTCACAAGAATTGTGATAGGTTTTGAAGAGAAAAAAAATCGCATTTCCACGAAGTGAATCATGACGAGTGGGCGAAGCACTGAGGATCGTTCTTATCGTAAATTACCCGTGACATTGCCCAGTCGTGCATGTGAATCAGTGACAACGCGTGTGTACAGTGTATACAATGTGTTTTTGCCGTTGAGCCGCCGCTTTCCGCGTCCTCAACTCCGGTGTAGCAGCTTGTTGTCGGCGTTGCCGTTTTGCCTTTCGCGGGCGAGAGCGCGTACACGATCGTTTTCATCCATGGAAAAAAGAAAATCTACGGTCTGGAACGCGCTTATTCTTCATCATCATCAGCATCGTCGTCATCGTTATGGCATATAGTGGGTACATTCCATGTAATGTGCCGTGATGGCAGAAAGAGAACGGGTGGTCTGGAACGCGCTTATTCTTCATCGTCATCAGCGTCATCGTCATGGAATATATTGGTTGAACATAATTTAACTCAGCGCACGACGACGCGGACACAAGAGAAGAAGGAAACAGACACAGCGCTGAGTCTGTTCCCTTCCCTTCTTCTCTTGTGTCCGCGTCGTCGTGCGCTGAGTTAAATTATGTTCAAGTACGGTTACCAACTGGCCCAGCTTTCAGTCCTTCTACATATATTGGTTACCTTGCATTTGCTGTGCCGTGATGGCAGCGTCATCGTCATCACACTATCGTGGCTACACCGCGGGACACCGGAAGAGTGATGTACAAGCCTCGACCTTAAGCAGCTTCGCCCCTAAAATGAAATAAGTATAACGGCTAAGTTTACGATACGGATGGTGTCGTTCGTGGTTTCTTCCTCTCCGTGTGTTCTCGTTCGCGGTCTTTGTAAAATACTGCACACCGTGTGACGTTATACTGCTATGAAAAAATCCGTAAACAGGGGCAGTGTGCTCGAGCCGACGTTTCGACAAGTGGACTTGTCTTCTACAAGGCTAGAACTGATCAGTTCTAGCCTTGTAGAAGACAAGTCCACTTGTCGAAGCGTCTGCTCGAGCACACTGCCCCTGTTTACGGATTTTTTTCATCGCGAGCTTCCATCTTCCCCTTCCTGCCGTTTTTTGAGTTATACTGCTAAGTCGTACACCTTCACAAGCGAGTGAAGGCTGTTGATTCCTCTTTTGTGCTTTCATGCAGTAAATAAGCACTGGCCCAACTTCAAGTTCTCTTTAAGAAAAGACGAGGCATGCTTTAATGGATATCGATAGTCTAAATTTCTTGGAAAGGTTGTCATTCCAGCGATCGCGGTGTTTCTTGGTGCAACCTAATCACAGCAGCAGAAACACGTGGTTACATCGACACAGAATTTTCGTGTGACGAATACACTTTTTTAAGAAGCACGAAGCATCAGTGCGTTGGAGAAAGAACAGTCGTGGATGAATTGCAGAATTGCAGAGGGTCGGTGACACGCTGCGTCAGCCTGAATGCATCACAGGTAAGTGACAACCAAATCAATCTAACAAATAATTAAGCCAAGGAGAGAGTATAGGCTGTTGCCCAGTTGGTAGAGCATCGGTTCCGTGATTCGTTCCTTGGTAGCTTGATTGGCAGATCATCGGACCCGTAATTCTAAGGTTGTGGGTTTGAATCGCACCTCGGAAAGGGCGCTTTTTCGTGCTATGTTGTAATATTTATGTTATGTGATGTTAAATTTATGTTATATTATATACATTACAGTTAAAAACAAATAATAATAACCCCTACACTCTCTTTGACTTGGTGGTCTGTTGGATTCATTTCGTTGTGTGTAACAAGTATACAAGCCCCTCGGCCGAAAATTCCCATTTCTTTGTTCTCAAAAAGAAATGGTATTTCGGAGGATTCTTTAACTGATGTTTTTGTTTCTCTTTCCTTTTTTTTTTTTTTGTCCTCCGTTGCATCCTCCATTGTATTTTTCTTTTTCGTCTGCCTGTTTTTTATGCGTCTTATTGCTGCAGGAAACGCTGCCCCATAAAAAAATCCGCAAAGGACTATTAACTGACCTTCATGATTCTTGAATGTCAGTCAGGCATCTTTAATTGCGGCCATCGTTAAAGCTAGGATTAGCTGGGATACCTGACTGTGGCCTTCTGGTGCAGTTATGATCGCTGACCGCGGTGATGCAACACAGTCAGGGTGGCTGACGCCATCCATCATGACCAGGATCACTGGACTGTTGTGTCCCAACCCAATTAGGTTTGCTAACTGTGGCCTTAGTATCTGCAGTTGCACCCGCGAGCAAGAACATACGGACCACTGGAGGGCGTGCCGAAATTCCCGTATACGCCGCCAAGTGGCGAGTCGTCTGCTGTCGAGAGTACTGCGCTGTCGAATGCGCAGAACGGAATTCAGGCCCTCGCTTGCGTGGTCCGCATACTTTCTCTCACGGGTGCACGGTAGTCAGGATTGCAGAGGCGCTAAGAAGTGCAGCCGTCTACTGATTGAGATCACCCAAGTGCGCCGATAGTAGCGAATAGTCGCAAATGCGCTTTACATATCCACACATACATCACTTCATTTCAATAAAATTTATTTTTTGCAATACGTTGGCGGTGGCGCGACGGATGATATACCATGCGGATCCGTAGCACACGACATCGAGAAACTGCGATAGTGTGTCTGTCGCTCAACTACATGCGCCGCAGAGCCAGAACGTAAGCATCGACGGCGCCACACGTCCTCATTCCTCGCGTTCAGAATGAACCTATTCTTTTTTTCCCAAGTTCAGATATGCACCAAAGAGAAACACCTTCCGCGGATGCGAAGTGGCGAGGGACTTCCGCTACTGGTGAGAACGAAGATATCAGCGGATAGGACCTTTCCCTTCGTGGGATAGCAAGAAGCGCGAAACGGTGACACGCGTCGCAGTCTGTTGTGTGAGTATCGCCTTACTTGATCTTAGGCGCTATACTATCCCCGATGAACAGTGATGTCTCGGTCCGGAAGCGCAGCCTTCACCATCAGCCAAATTTTCCAACATGGCCACATCGACGAATGTGTTTTACAAAGTAACCAGAGAAAATACTCAACTCCCCCCTCACCCTTTCCTCTCTTCCTTCATATTTTTTGCGTATTCCTTTATTTACTTTGATAATAATAATTTATGAGGCTTAACGTCCCAAACCACGATAAAATTATGAGAGACGCCGTAGTGTAGGACAGCGGAAATTTCGACCACCTTGAGTTCTTTAACGTGCACCTGAATCTAAGTGCACGGGCCTCGAGCATACTCGCCTCCAACGAAAATGCGGCCCCCCGCGACCTGGATTCAACCCCGCGACCTGCGGGTGAGCAGTAGAGCACCATAACCTCTACTCCACCGTCTTTAATCGTTTTGCCTCTCTTTAGTCCTTTATTTAATCTTTCCTTATTTTTTTCCTTCGGGTTGTCTATCTTGATGTGGATATAGGCGGAAAGCACGCTCGTTTTCTTCCTTTGTATTCCCAAAATCTCGGACTAGTTCTGACGGCTCGACCTCTCGGTAAATATAAGCTTCCAAACGGGGTCCACGCAAGAGGTCGCAAGCTCTAAAGAGGGGAGCTCAAAGAAAAATAAATAAATAAATAAATAAATAAATAAATAAATAAATAAATAAATAAATAAAGGAGAGTAAAAAAAGAATGCTTTTGTGAAATGAATTGATGGAACGTCCCTTTAGATTCATTGTTACTTTCCATACACCGACACGCACCCGCCAACGGGAAAGTAAATAAAGTTGCGTTCCAAAGGTGGAGAGTAAACGGATGCTGTTTATCATCGGAGGGACGATGAACGCACCGACTTGAACAGCGCAGTCTCTTTTACCATCGTAACCTCCCGTGCAGACACAAATCAAGAATGCGGAAAATGTGCCCGTCGAGAGGCTGTTGGAAGCCCTTGTAATGAGTTCCCGTTTGTATTCAGAATTAATGACCCGTGAATGGAAGATCATCAGCACGCTGGCACGAGTGCCGACGTGCGCTGCTACTGCATGCGTGCACCTCGGCCAAAAACAAAAACAAATTCGACTACTTCGCGTCTCGACAGCAATCCTTATGCGGAGAAGCCTTAACTAGTTTTTAGCTATTGTTGTATCTGATAAATTGCGTACGAGGTGCCATTATGACATCGCCAACAAACAGCGCAAATGCACGTCACGTATCGGTGACTACGTGCTATTCGCCGTGTTTAAGGTCAAACATATTTGACAAAATTTTGTCTGGTGGATGAAACTATCGGAATAAAAAGGCTCTCCGTCAAGTTTGGTTTTTAGTTCTCAATTTTACAAACTAGTTTCAAGACCCGTTTGGTCTCTTCTTCAGGGGATGACTGTCCGGCCGGCTCCGAAGCTAGCGCTTTTTAGCGGTTGTCTCCCTCGGTGCAATCGTTCTCCCCGCCGCTCTTGTCAATTCGTTGTGTGATTCCTGAGACCGTGTGCATACACCCTCGGTAGGGTACCCGTTGAGCGGTTAATGTTTCCAGGTGTCGTTTTAGTATGCCAAGATTTTAAGTATTTTCATTTGGTGCGGCTACCTTCCGTTTCTATGACTTGGGTGGCATTAAGTATAGGGTTAAGTACACCGTTAATTATAGTGGAAGGCGAAGCTTTGAGGTGGCAATGTGGGCTGAAGGCCTTCTAATTCATTACCAGTAATTCGCGCTGGCTGCGTGAAAAATTTTTATGTCATATTGTTTAAATACGAAGCATTTCTTGGCTAACCAACGACACTTGGAGCGATTATACCTATCTGTCTGTGTATCTGTCTATAAAAGGTATTTTCTTTTGTATTGCTGTGACAATACATATTATTTATAAATACCCTTTGACAGTAAGGTTCCTGTCGTTCGCCTACACGAACGCTACGTCGAGGCGGAAATACTTTGTTGCACCTGAAATGACACTGTTGAACTAATTAAGAAAACCTGTTTAATTAACTTGTGAATTATTGATTCGAGGGCAGTTTTTTATAGTAGAAAGGTATAGTTCATGGCAATTTATGGCACAACCATTTTTTAGACTTCGCAAAAGCTGCATATATTTCGAGATATTCAGCAATAAATGCTAAAGGCGATGCCGAAACTGATAGCGCCCAGCGCGCACGAAAACGCCATCCCTCCGTTACGTCAGACCGGAACTACCTGTGACAACGAAGTGACGAAACTTGAATGAAGGCGTGTCGCGGCCGTATCTTTTTGTGAAAAGCAACATTTACCTCGTTCGAGAGAGCGGATCGCCGTACCTTTGCCTGTGGTGTTTGGTGCTTATGTTTCTTTCGAGATGTGCGCAAGAAAACTGTGATATCAACCTTTTCTTTCTCTGTGAAGCATGAAATTCATGGGCAGCAAGTGCGCCGCTTCTTCTTGCCGACAGGTCAAATAGTTTGTCGCTCCTGCTTATACTTTAAGAAAAAAAAAAAGCAAGATAAGCACTACACCTCGCACCCAAAGAATAACGCTTAGTAATGTAGTGTTTTGGGCGTGTTGGTATGTCATACTGAAGTTTTATAGCGCACAAATAAACACGGACTGAGAAAAACTTGCCACACACAGGCGCTAACTTGCAAAAATGTTTATTTCGAAAACAGTTAACCACATATCTGGGCATCATCGCTTTTCAACCATCATCATTACAAGCACTCTGCAAATTCAGCTATATTTGCGTAGATAGGCTAACTCCTTTCAGGAAAGGGCAATCGGTGGTTCGGAAATACGCTTATCTGCCAGCCTATCAATCAATTCAGACTCGATAATTTAGCGCCTGTGTGCGTCACGTCTTTCTCAGTCCGTGTTTATTCGCGCGCTATAAAACTTGAGTACCAAAGAATAAGTTGTCTCCTTCTTTTCTTCTAATGGCTTGGTGATTTTCTTGACCATATCTTGCTTCGGTGCTCCTTGATTCGAACCTCTTCACCTTATGGCCTTACGTAACAGAGAGGCCGCATTTAGTGAGCGCCGGGCGCGATCAGTTTCGATATCGCCTTTATAATTGGTAGTTGTATATCTCGGATTACACGCTACTTTCATGACTTCTAAAAAAGTGGGTGTGGCTTAAATTTGCCCGTACTACACCTTTGTAGTGTAAACAACCGCCTTTTTGAACTCAATAATTAACAAGTTAATTACCGAGATTTTCCTACATTAGTGTCGTTAATGCCATTTTAGTTGTGACAATGTATTTCCGCCTCGACCCAATGTTCGTTTGCGAAAAGGACAGGAGCGTCAC
The DNA here is from genome assembly GCA_030522465.1 of Rhipicephalus appendiculatus. Taxonomy (NCBI): domain Eukaryota; kingdom Metazoa; phylum Arthropoda; class Arachnida; order Ixodida; family Ixodidae; genus Rhipicephalus; species Rhipicephalus appendiculatus. The sequence continues at coordinate 1,418,959 of JALIZH010032946.1, read as the reverse complement.
TGTCATAGAATTTTTCGCAAAAAATCTCGACGGCTTGGCTCAAAGTGCGGCTTTTACGCTGCTACTCGCTAATTGTTTCACATGAAATCGATTCACACAATGCGCCGGATCTACCTTAAAATTTATTCATGAGCAGCTAGCACTGAGAGCCAGAATAAGAAATAGCTTCAGGCGGGGTATCACGTGTAAAGTAGGTCTCCTATCTTGCTAACGGTCATCGTCCAGTTAATTTATTTCCCCTTACATTTATAGCCTTTAGGTTTGATGGCTGTTGTCTTGCTTTGTTTTTTTGTTTCTTTTTCTAAATCTAACGCGTGCTATATAACAAGCCCAGGTGGAGCCACTGTAAACGCAAGATGCATGCGTGCGAAGAGCTGGAAGTTAAAATGCTATCACTACTTAGCAATTTATGCCCCGTTTCCACAACAATATACATTGGCAAGAGAACATTTCATGGTATTCGATTGTCGAGATCTATATATCCCTTACATATCCCTTATATATCCGAATATATGTGCCATATAGGCTTTATCTTGTTCAGTAGTTAGTAACTACCACAAGGTAGCTTTTATTCGAGAAAAAAAGGAAAACAAAACTAGATTAGAGAAGAAAGGAAAACAAAACTAATTGAGAGACAACCATGAAGTATGGTTGAATGCTTCAATGGTCAGTGCACGAAATGGACCGAGAGGACAGTCTTCGGGTGAGTGACCCCATATCTCTGGCGATTTGTCACGACTAAGCCTGAGGCTTTCATTCTGACATCCTCGAACGTGAAAGAGCAGCAAAAGTGTGCGTCGGTGGGCGTGTCGTATAATGACCAGTTCTTCCTTGAGCCCAACATTGAATCTTTGGTGCACAGCCGACGCCCCGGTCCTTTTTATTTCTGGTACTGCAGCCTCAGACCACCAAGAGCCAGGGACTAAGCAGCTGTCTTTTTTTTTGCCAATTTTACTTTTGCATACGAATGCAGACGCGCAAAATCCCAAAGCTTCCTAAGCGAGAGCTTGGAAGAAAGCGCCGCTGACTTGACATTTTCACAGAGCAAGGTGAATCTGGGTCGGCTATACGGTGCAGTGCTGAGCCAACTGAGATTCGTCCATTGCATATTACCAGTGAGCACTTCGGCCATGTCAGTTGGGAATGGTTAGCTAGTCTAAGTAGTTGCCTCCATTCCCCCCCTCTAGGAGCCACCTATCTTAGCAGCACTCGTTTTTGTCCTAGTTTGCTCACTTTCGGAGCAGACGTCACGTTGTTTGTATCGAGAGCGGAAACCACAGCACTGCCAAGCTGCTGCCCTTTTTCTATTTTATTTCTTTCGTGCTCACTGACGCTCCCGGCCTCGGAGCGCTGCGCGCTTCTAGCATCCTGACGTACGAATGGCAACGCAAGCGTAAGCAAGCGCTCACGCTCGAATAAGAGAATGCGCGAGGGAAACAAAAACACCCTCGATGAGCGTGGGCGAAATGGCGCGGAAAAAAGCCGATCGCTCGATTGCGCGATTCAAAGTAAAGGACGTAAATTTGATAAGGGCATCGCGGGAGAGTCCCAAAGTGGAGTAGAAAGCGGGAAGTGCTGAGGAGGCACGGGACTCGTCGTTGGCCGCAGGAAGATGAATGAGGCTCCTTGCTAGGCCACAAATGGCGTCTCCTCTTTCCTCGCGATCCTCAAAAAGAAAGGGAGGTCGGCCTCAGGTCATCTTCGAGAGCCAAGCTGAATCTGACAGCGACGCGAGCTTTCTCCACTGCGTCATTACTGGGAGCTCTAATATCACAGCGCTTAAATATTCTTTCAATAAAATAAAGTTTTCCTTTTAACGATCGAGAGCTCCGATTTGTAGAAATCTTCGAATAATGAGATCACGTTGGCCGGCGAAGCACCGTAATCTCGAGACAGACGGCGATAAAAGCAAAGTGTCTAAAGAAATGCTGGCCATCGTCAACAAGAGAATGTCCTCGGTTCCCTCTCCTGTTCTGACAAAGCATAACTTTGTTCTACGAAAGCTAAAGGGAAAAGAAAAGAAGAATAAATAATATTAATTATAACGAAAATTTCCGGTTCAACTAGCTGTGAATACTGGATTCAGTTAAGCCTTCATCAGTGTTTCTGAAGAGAGCTGGTGCTGTTAGTAGGAGGAGTACGCACAACCATGTCCCAAACGCATTCCGCAGGAATTGCCTTGTATAATGAAGTGCCAATTGAATGACGACAGCTGAATGAAGGCGATAGAATAATGACAGTATGACGTCGATGGTGCACCGGTATTCGAACCCACGTCCACGTTAACGTGCACCTCTTGAACCAAACGCAACCTCAGTTCACACTGTATACAGTAACAGTTTTCATTATACATGGTACCAGCCAACTGTGCAATATATAGTCATTTTTTATACTGCGGGAAACGACCGCTTCTCCTCTGTCTTGGCACAGCGTACATCCAGGGAAGCAGTGGCTGCCACGCTTAGCAACGTCTGCCTTCGCCCAACCGAGCTCCGGCTACAACAATACGTACGCAAATACATCCGCCATTATACAAACAGAGCCAGAAGGAGAATGAGACGGTGGCGGATGGGAGGAGATTCGAAGCTTTACTTTGAAACTACATTCGTACGAATGCTGTCACGCAGACGGTGTTCTTCTGAAACACGTGACGCAACACTGAACTGCACAGTGCTGTACTGACATATTTGTCGCACAAGATGGTATACTTTACCGGCATACAGGCAGTGCTTTTAGAACGGTGTCACCCGCCGTATATCTCTTTAGTGATCAGAGCGCTGCGACACTCAGTACTATAGAGGTCAGGTAAATCACGCTGTGTTGGGCGCACTAGTCGGAGGTGGAATGGAAGAACACTCGTGGATCGTGCATCGGGCTCATGATGCGTTACACCAAGAATCAGGATTAATAGTGAGTCCTCGTAATCGACGTGCCTCATAATGAAACTGCGGAGAAAAATAGATTTGCGTTGCTTAGCGAGGCTTCGTATTATTGGCAATGATCCACAACACCCACTCCTTTACTCCCCATTAAGCATGGTTCATTTAGCGCATATAGTTACCGCAGCCAAGTAATAAGGCTGGCGAAAGAGGACAGGCAAGCGTTGCTCAACTTCATCAGTCACACTGATACACGGGGTTTGCGTAAGAACAGTGAGTTCTATGAGCTTCCTTCGTTTCGTCAATCATTAGTTTCTTTTCTCGGAACTTCGGCATGGTGGTCGTCGAGGCGTAATTTTGTGGAGGCAGCTCACTGCAACAGCGTATTGGGTGGAATCTGGTTCGTTAAGGAAGCCGTGACTTCAACGAAGAGATGAGTTACACGGATGATTTCATCAGACTGCAAGACGACATAGCAGTGCACACTAGTTACATGATGGTACCCGATGATCTTTATGTCTGCTATCCAAACGCTTCTCTCTGTGCAGTCTGAAATTTTCTGTGAAATCTTCAGTTTTTCCTGGTGCCTCGGCTCCCGTCTTGCGGCCATGGACGCGGAGCATTCCAGAGGACCTTCAGGCCAGCAGTCATCTCGGCCGTACACCGCGAGGAAGAGAGGAAACTTGCCCAGTGACACCGAGGACACAGAGCTGTACTCATCCTCGGGAGACGATTCATCAGGGGATGATTTCATCCCCGTCCGGAGTAAGAGGGCGAAGAGGAAGATCGTCAACGCAGCCTCGTCTACTCCTGCGAGTACGGCGACTATGAAGTCAAGGTAAGAGCGTTGGCCGCACGTCATCATCTTCGTGCCGGAAGAGTCCTCAGGAAACTTGCGACTGCTGAACAGGCAGGCACTATCCGCTTTTTTGGAGCGTGCGGTGCCTAATGAAATCAAGGACATCAGAGTAAATACGTGAAAAAAATATACTCGCTATAGACGTATTCCACGTAAATGCGCTCGGACCACTTCAACGAATCACTGAGCTAGGCGGCATCAAAGTGCGCCCCTTCATACCGATGGACAATGCATCCGTAGCCGGTGTGATATACGACGTAGACATTGCGATTCCCGATGCTGACTTGCCTACCTTCATTAAACCGGCAAATGAGGGTATTGTCATCACGCAAGTGCACCGCCTTGGGAAGACACGTTGTGTAAAACTGGTGTTCAAAGGCGATTGTACACCATACCATGTCAAAGTCGAACGTTTCCGACATCCTGTGCGGCCATTCGTACCAAAGCCTCTTCAATGTCACCAGTGCTTTAAGCTAGGACATGTCAAGGGTGTGTGCCCGAACTCGCTGCTGTGCCCCCGGTGCGCCGAACCTCACTCGGAAGAGACCTGCCGTTCCACTGTTCTTAAATGCGGCAACTGTAATGGTCCGCACGCTGCCTCATCGAAAGACTGCCTTCAAATCAAGAAGGAGCGCGCGGTGCTTAAACAAATGGCCAGAGACGATTCGACCCACAGGGAAGCTGCCAAAACAGTCCGGCGTCGGCAACGGCGTCGGCGCCATCGTTCGACCTCAAAGAAGGGGCAAGCTCGAAATGACAGCGCCCCCCTCTATTGCTGCGCCGCACAGTCTAGCTACACAAAGACCGATGAGCTCAAGGAAGACTGCGGAGAGGAATCTGTCCGTAGAAGAATGGCCAGTTCTTCCGAACCGTCCCCTTGCCAAGGAGCCTCAGAAGACCACGCCCACTCTAGAGTCTTCACCGACCGCCGGTGACGCACCTAAAGCAGATAGCAAAGTCATATCTATGCTTCATTCTCTCATGGACGCCATTCGAGAGATCTTATTGGACGTGGGGACGACGTCTGCTCGAAGCGCTCTCAAAGTGCTGGACGCCTTAAGCCCAGTGCTTGAATCCCTCGAACACATCCCTGCCTTTCCTTTCCTTCCTCTTCTTTCCTTCCTTCCCTTCCTTCCTGAGCCAGCTACGGAGTGCTGTTGTATCGGGGAGAGATCAATATTGCCGTTGCTTGAGCTCGTAAGATAAGTTAACCATCGCATCATAGGTGAACAATCTGTCGTTACTGAGAAGCAGGGTATCGGAACGGAACGAAAACCAAAAACGAAAAACGAAAAAAAACGATATTTTTCAGCGGAACGAAAACGTAACCGAAACGTTATCTATAGTTTCGTTCGGGAGTGAAACCGTAATTTTTTTATCGTTTTTCTCTCCGCTCGGAAACTTGGCAGTCCGGAACAACCGAGGTCATGCAACGTGAGCAATAATGCACATCACGGAGCAAAGAACTAGCCCTTACCTCAGGTGAAAATTCCAAAGTAAATATTAGTTGAAATTGTGCGAAAAACGAGAACAGTTGCAACCAGAGATGTTTATATTAACTCAAGTGGCCTGCGACACATTACAGCGTAGAGAGGGCATTCCCGGCGCGCAAGTTTGTTTTATATATGGACAGCGGTCTCGCATATGAGAGGTACGATCTATGACGGGCTGCTTCTGAGGTCATATTCACTCCCTTGACTCAAAGCATTGAGCGTGCTTAAAATATTCGTGATTAACTTTTCAGAAAATCTGCTATAACTTAGAAGGGCACTGGTTGTCGATGATTTGTAGGAATTCGTGGTACAGTTTGTTGTGCTCTAAGAACGTAGCAAGAAAGTGTTTTACCCCTGTCTCACTTTCTTAGGAGGAGAGTGAGTAATTGTACGACAAATCCAATACAGTAAAAGCTCGTTAATTCGAACTCAGATGGGACTATCAAAGTGTTCGAATTAAGCGGAGTTCGAATTAGCAGACAGGCGCTAGAATGAGCAGACATCGCACCACACTGTGCGGAGAGAACCCAGAGAAGCCACCTCTGGACTCGTTCCTGCAAATTAGGGGATTAGACGTTTGTGTGGCAGGTAATTTCGTAAATTGATGATGTGTGGTGTTTTGTGGCGCAAGGGCCATTTGATGGCCAAAGATTTCGTAAATTAAGTTCATGCCCGAACAGCGAACAAAATTTATTGATCAGTGATGAATGATACGCCAGGAACAAGCAGGTACTTGCATTCACGTGACCAGTGAACCTTAATGCCAAAATATGCGACGATATATTTGTGCTTCGAAACACGCTCATTTACATGGCGGAGTTAACACAATAAAAATTTGAAGTCTTTCTGTCCTAGTTTATTTAGAACAATAATGAAATTGTCCAAGGGGACACGACTAAAGGCAAACATCGCCTGACTGGGCCGTGTCACCCATACAGCAGTAGCAGCAGACAGATGCCATTTACAACCATAAACGCATATAGGAAAATCAATCACTACACTTGTTTTACACAGATGTAAGTAATGAGTAATTTGGGCGATCATTCTCGGACGTTAGAAACCGTTACGGAACTTTTTTCCTTTTCGTTCCGGAACAGAAACCAAACGGAACTCTTTGCGGTGGAACGAAACTAAAACCGTAACGAAAAAAGTCACAGTTTCGCCACTAGGGCGAAGCAATGAATGCGATAGCAAGAAATTAGTTTGTCGCACGAAGAACGACAAGCAGCTCGATACTTGCAACGCGCCACTGCAGCACAAAGAAGGACGCTCCAAAAGGACGCATAGGTATACACAGGACAAGCGTGAACTAACAACTGTCGCAGTTTTTACGTGTTTGTATTTGAGCAACGCGCTGCGAGTGTCCAAAATGCAAGAGCCGGCGCTGTTGTTCTTGCCTCTGACGTGGTTCATACCCACTCAGGGGGGATTGGCCAAGGATTGATTATATGATTATATGATTTTTCAACGCTATTTTATACCTCTTTTTCTTTTAAACTGCGGCACGTGGAATGACCCCTCTGCGTCTCCTGCCACGCGGTGGCGTCTGACGCCAAGTGTGCCTAAGTGTGCCCGGTGTTCTTTTTTTTTCCTTCTGCATCATGAGTGGTACAGAAGGGAATCACCTTTTCGTGCGCATCTCAAGGGCACTTTTCAACTTGAAAGAAAAACAACAAGGAACCAACCAACCAACCAACTGCAAAAGCACTGCGTGATAGAAAACACGCTCAAGCTGTTCCGAGATCGGCGTACCGCGAGCGGCAAATGGTTCATATCAATAGCTCGCCGTTATATCGCTGGCACGAGCATGGCGTGGGGCTGCGTTGGCTAGCGCAGCAGGCTGCGGAGCGAGGGGTCGCTGGTTCAAATCCCCGGTCAGGTGCTTTGGAATTTTTTTCTACTGATTTATTTTTCTTTATGCCTTTTTTATATATACACATACATATACATATCCGGGACATGACGGCGTCGACAGACGGTGACGGCGACGGCGAAAATCAGCCGAGAGTGTCCATATAATTGCTATCGCAATAAAACATTTCATTCCGACACCCTGCTGAGAAGTTCAGAAACTTGTTCACGAATGCAGAACATCTGTTAGAGCATCTAAAGCAAACAATTTTGACATGTAAGTTTACAGCTTACGTGAAGTTGCAACAATATTTACATGGGTTTCGCAAACCTTGTAAACTGGAGATTTCAGATTTGGAAATCAAGCCCTGCCCAATTTAGATGTCCTGCAATTTATAAAACTGCAATCACATGTTTTGTACGGCTAAGTTACCAAACTGAAAACTATGTTTTTCGTCATACACAGCGGACTTTACCAAATTAGATGAGTGGTTGCGAGCAAAACGATTCTGCCGTGAACGTGCATAAGGCAAGAGCTCCCAATCTCGAACTGCGAGTTACGGGCGCACGTATCGATAAGGCAAATATATGAATTCTCAAGGATGGAACTCCAGTCCTTTCTGTGTGGTATATGAAATAACATTATCCACGGATGCTTTAGATGAGAGGAAAGCACACAGTGCTTTGGTACTATAGGTCCAGTTGAGTGGACGTGTTTTGTGAGACATGTGCAGCGAGCTTTTCTAGCTGCTCGGATCGCTTCCTTTTCTTCATTTACAGTGGGGTCGTACACGATTATTAGTTCATTCAATAAAAAACCGTAAATCTGGATTGGCTTAAAAAAAATTTGGAGGACGCTTGAGCACCTTGCAATGCATTGGCCTTTAAGCCACCCACTCATCGCGAAACTCGCGACGTGTGGTTCGATTCGAAGCTTCTGCCATGCAGTGTTACTTGTGTTAACGCGGCTCCTTGCATTACGTGATACCTGCATGGTGTCGCGTAGTGCGAGGAGTCGCCTGGTCCGACGCCGACGTCGGTACAGACGAGTGACGGTGCAGGCGACGTCGAGTGACGCCTGTATCGACGCCAACGCTGACAGCGAAAGTTGTACGATACGGGCTCTTCAGCGCTACCGCGTTAATAATGTGTTGACTTGATCTGGTCGGTGAATACCAGAAGAACTGGGTAACAGCTCAAAGAGGGGAACAAACAAACTGGAACCGACGAAGCGTAGGTCACTGTCCGTGACCGAAATATCGAGAAAAATGCAACCAAATAACTAATAAAATTTTCAGGTCCGGATCACGATCGAACCGAGGCCGTCTGCGTGGCAAGCAGGTGTTCTACCACACAGCCACGATATTTGTTGAAACTGCTTTGGAAAAAACACTTTATGAACGTCACGTAATGGAAGAAGTCTCCTTAACGCATGTTAGATTGCGTGGCTGAAGCGTAGAATCGCGCCAGGCGTAAAAACATGTGAATTGAGCAACGAGTGGGTGTTTTAAAGGCCCACCCATTACAATGCGCTCAGGCAAATTTAATCATCAGCAGCCGAACCATCAACAAAAAGAACAGCTGCGTAGGGTCGCGTGTTGCCCCATGAACGCGTATTGGGCCCTTCGCTGATTTGCAAAAGGAATAATATGGCATAGTGGGCACTTAACAATTGTCCTTTCAGCAGGCATTCAATTATACTCTGAAAGGGCCAATGTTACGCTTGAGGCATGCACCGAGAGACGAAGCAGGCTAGGAATTCAGAAGGTAATGCACACGAGGCCCGATTACGCTATCGTGATCTGCTCTTGAAGGCGAAGCTCAAGCGTCTTCCAATATTTTGCCATATTCTCAACTGTTCTGACCTAAACACCATGGTTATTTCTCGGCTCACGACACGGGATGGTAAGATCATCTGAATCGCTTGCGCACTAGAAACAAAGAAAACTACAAGAAAACAATAAATAATTCAGAAGACAGAAAACTTTGTCGAGACACGAATGAGCAAAAAGTATGAAGTTATTAAGAAAGTTTACTTGTTTACAAATGCTATAAAGCAGGGGTCTCACACTCACCTCAGGCAGCGGGCCGCAGTCAAGCAATCAAGTCTGGCAAGGGCCGGGGCAGTGCAAAAGATAGAAGCGGGGGGGGAGGGGGGTTATACAATTTTCCTGCAAACGCTGCCATTCGAAAGAAAATTTTCCCATATCTCATATAAAGGTCATTTCTGAAGGAAATTTGGTGCCAGGATTCCAACAACATGTCGATACCGATATCCAAAATGACTCAAATCTGGACGCCGATTGTGAAATATAATTTTTGTTTCACGGTTATGTTTCAAAACAAGAACACATGGGATGCATCATGGATAGAATGCCTTAGACCAGTCAGGTCTGTAGCTCACGAACATACTTGATAAGAAAATTTTATAAAAAATGTGGGACGAAGACAGTCATGTGAGGGCCGCGGGCCGCAACCGAGAGCCTCGCGGGCCGCATGCGGCCCGCGGGCCGCGTGTTTGAGACCCCTGCTATAAAGGAACCACGGCACTTTTCGCGGACATTGCGCGAGAGAGGTAGGGTCTGTTGACGAAGCTTGGCTGCTTGAGGAAGAGAGAGAGAGAATAAAAAGAGAGAAAGGCAGGGAGGTTAACCAGAAGCGTAGCATCCGGTTTGCTACCCTGCACTAAGGGGAGGGGGGAAAGGGAAAGAAAGATGGAAAAGGAAAGTGAAGAGGAGAGTAGACGCGCGAATAAATGAGAAAAAAGAAAAAAGAGGGCAGGGCGCTCAAGAAATCTACTGTATGGCTTTGATGAAAGTCATTAACCTAATCTCTTTTTTTTTCTTCTCTGCGGTAATGGTTAGATTGAACAACAATTTACCACTCCGTTTATTGTAATAATGAGATGAATCCGATTCAGAAAAGGACGATTTCCCTTACCAAATATATCTGACAATAATCGACAAATAACCCGTATTGACGTAAGTTATACGCACAGGTGGGCAAGCTGAGACATCTGCCCACTAGGTCAGATTTGTATTGGCGCGCATGAGTTTAAAAAAAATTTTGACAAATCTGAAATAGGGTGACAGCGTCTGATCGAAACTTCGGCGAGTTCTAGACCGAGAGGGCCTGGTTACGTAGTCCGAGTGAGCTTTGAAAAATAGTATGTTTTATGAATAAACCTGAAAGATATCCCTAGCGAAAATTCTCATATGACACACATGCCTCGTATTCAATAATCTCGTATGAACACATGAATCATATGGGTTATCGTATTATCATACGAGATTATTGGATATGTGTCATACATGACATGAGATTTTTCGATAGGGATAGAGAGAGATAAAGAGAAGAGGAAGGCAGGGAGGTCCACCTATCTGATATGCTACCCTGCACTGGGGTTGGGGAATAGGGGGTTGAGAAACAGAGAGAGAGAAAAAAAATTAACACAAAAAATGAAACCGCAGCACCACACACACACTAACACGAGAACGTTCCGCTCAGAGTCGTTTTGATAGGCCAGTAGATCGAAGGAAGCCTAATAGTGCTTGTAAGGTCTTCTTCTGCGATGTTAGGTCTGGACGATGTCGTAATAGTCTTTCTTCAGATAGAGGCTGGTCGTCTATCTTGTTGAAGGCCTGACAAAGAGCCTGTCACTGTGTGGCATATTCGGGACAGTCGCACAGAACATGTCGAATCGTTTCTTCGTCGCCGCAATGTTCACAGGCGGCGGTGTCGGCCATCCCTATACGGAACGCATACGCCTGAGTAACGCGACGCCCAGCCATAATCTACACAGAATGGTAGCGTCACCTCGGTGAAGCCTTGATGGAATTCTAAGGCTTAACGTGGGATCGAGGGAGTATAATCGTGTACGCATGAAATGTGGCTCATTCCAATTTGATGTGGTGCAATGGCGAGCGAGCATGCGGAGCTTCCGAGCAGCGTCTGTCCTCAATAGAGGTATCGACAGGTCGCGGTACTCTGTATGGGCTGAACGGGCAGCTTGATCGGCCCGCTCATTACCGATGACGCCACAGTGACTAGGTAGCCACTGAAATGTAATGTGGCGTCCTTTCTTAATTAGATGGTGTAAAGTCTCTGCAGTCTCAAACACCAACTGTTCGGGTGGACCGCGGCGTAAAGGCGACATGCAGTGCCGCCTTGGAGTCGCAGAGAATCGTCCACCATTTTCTCATTTGGTCATTAATGAAAAGCACTGTGGCGCGAAGCGCTGTGAGGTCTGCTGCCGTCGAAGTTGTCGGGTGAGCCGTCCTGAACTTGATAGTTGTGGCAATTGTAGGAACCACGACCGCCGCTGTGAGCTGTTCGGTAGGACGGAGCCGTCGGTGTAGACGTGAGTGAAGTCTTGATATTTCTCGTACAACAGAATTAACGCGAGCTGTTTAAGAGCTGGTGCTGACAAATCTTGTTTTTTCTGGACACCTGGTTTGTCAGGTTGATGATTGGCTGTTTGAGGCACCATGGAGGCAACCGACGGTCTCGCTGCAGGCGTGTAAGTGTTCTGTTTATTCCTAGGACCTATGGCTCAATGACGATGCAAAAGTTAAGGATTAATGTCATAAAGAACACTATTAGCAGTCATGCAATTTTCCTATTGAACTGATACATCCGACAATATTTTTTCAGGAAAGAACAATATTCTATCTGAGACAAACGTTCTTGTATCGATTGTCACTTACCGGTTTACAACGGGGGGAATGATGCGCAATGTTTTACGTCTCTCTGATTTGCTAACGTAGCATATACGCACCAGATGCCGTCGACGGAGCGTAAGGTAAATAACTTTATAAAGTGACACTTAACTCGGGGCTAGCACATTATGATCGAATCCGCCTGATCAGACATGAATGTTCATTCCTCTTCTGAAGTTTCAAATAGTACGGCATGCCGCAGTTCCACATAAATGGCATATATGCCATGCAAGTTTATATTTATGGCACCTGAAACAACAAACTATGTTGTATAATCAATTCCCACTAATTTGTCTCGGCACTCTTTTTTTTTATAACAACTTCCTACACTTTTCCTGTCTTAATTTCCATGTGTCACTGGTCCAGCTGTTGAGCACTTCACAGAGGAAGCTGAACAAATCAAAAACAACATTGCATGAAAAGGATTCCTGCAAACTAGGTCGCCCGTATCTGCGCCGACAGGGACACAGGCTTACGCCGATGAGGTGTCTCGGGGTCACGTCTATTTTTGTGAAGCCTTGTTTTCGCCATCGCTGTCACTTCGGTTCTTTTTGTCCCGCAGGAGTTTTATCTGGCTACCTTACGAATTTCATATTTTATTCCTCTAGCCGTGGAAGATATCGCGAATGAATGCCAGGTAGCCCGCTATGGTCACAATGTTAGCAAGCTAAGGTTGCGAAAAGTTAAAACAAAAACAAAAAAAAAAAACATCGAGGTAGGGAGGACACGGGAGAGCGAGGTTGCGTCACGCTGCGGAACATATGTTCAAAGTTTCGTCCAACCTAGCGAGCGAGTGAACGCAAGCAAGAGTACTTGGTTCCCCGGCAAATGAGAAAAGTTATCACACTCGTGTCCTCGACTTCAACATAAATCCTTGTTGTACGCAGTGTACGAGACGAGGCTCGTCGCGAACTTAGCCGGGTGCACTGCTAGTCACGACGCGCGAATGCTCTTGGAACATACACACTGCGTAGCTTGTGTTGCTTCCAGAGAAGGTGCCTGGCGTCACTCGCAAGAATTACACGCGCAGCAAGCTCCATACGCGACACTCCAAGCGCCTAGGTATTTGTCAAGCTGTTACCGGTGGACACACTACAACAAAAGGCACTATAAAAAAAAGCAAAAGAAGAAGCGGCTTATGTAAGCGACACAAGACAGAAAAAAGAAGTCCATGTTCTCGTGTGGGCATGTCATTAGTTACTTTTTGCTCGGTCACGACGAGACGTTTTCGCCAAGACACATTGCTCGTATTCTCTTGTTCAAGCGCCTGGATCGCGTCCACGTGCTTGTTAAATATTTTACTTGCGCTGAAAAAAAAAAAGCTCGATGAAAAGCTAATTATGTGAACAGAAAAAGAAAAAAAAACTACTTCATTGGCTCGCGGATAAAGAAAAGTTTTCATGTTAGTTTCGGTAAAATGGCCAGCTATATATTTTACATTTGAAGAATCAAGGCGGTGTTTACGGTGCCGTATTTCGCTTTCTCTAAAAAGTCGATAAATCTCCAATCCGTTCTTATCAGGAGCCTAAAGGCGTGTGTTATACCGAAATCGAACATCACAACAGTGGTCTCTCTACGGAGGCCGTGCTATACGCATCTTTTGAACTTAAAACAGACAGAGTTTGAAAAGCTGGGCCTTCGTGTTAATGCTCACAAATTCACGTGTTCGATTAGCAGCCTATTTAGCATGTATTTGCGATGTGCACAAATTTCCCGCCATCGGTACACCTTACCGGCGTCACAACGCCTGAATGAAAGCCTCGAAGTGGCGACTATTTCCTCTAAAAATGGCGAGAGCTCTTTTACTGCTCACAAATCACTGTCACTGGCGTGACAGTGACTCCAATCTTCTGCTCTGGAAGTGAACTGTCATCCAATGCAGACAATGTCATGACAAACGTGAGGAGTTCTGTGCTCTAACAATGACACGCGCGGAAGATGTCTGAAACTGAGGCCGGGATATTACATTCGCAATACTTATGGCCATGTATACCCCAGTCATGTATGCAATTAAATAGCATACCAGTTTTTTTTTCTTCTTCTGGTTCGCCTCTATGACATTCCCTTCTCATTTTTTTTTCTTTGTACATCTCATTCTGTTTCAGAGGCAAATGCAGAAACGTGCACCATCACTCACTTGCTCTTGTCCCTGTCAGCATTTTACCCAACTGTCATTCACACGATCAATACTTTGTTCGTAAAATTAAGAAATTTACTGTGTAGGAACTATTTGCTCTAGCTCACTGCTTTCAATCCGTTCTGCAAGCTCGTCATGTCCATTTTCTTGTTATTGCCAAACATACGAGGGTACGTGCTCTAGACGTTCGCAGCTCCCCCCCTTCGCACCTATACAGCGCTAAGTGAAATACACCCGTCGCATAAAGCAAGACAGATAGACGCTCTTGGGGCTCGCTTCCCTTTCCGTGTCGACAAAGAAGAATACGTGGTACAATGGCCGAAGCAGCGTCACGGTTCACTCATAGTGCATACTTTGACGTGCTTGGTCAAAATGGAGGGAAGCCTGGCAGGTTTTATCTTCATGATCGCGTTCGTTTTTACATGCTGCACGGACGCACTTCGTATGCAAATGGCCACGTAGGGCGGTGCGTACTTACCGGAGCTATTCGCGACTTGATAAACGGTGCGTCTCCGTGGAGTGCTTTCGGCGACGTCCTCCTCAATTCCTCTCTCATTCTGTATTCATAACGGGCATCCGAGCCCTATAAAGAACAGCAAGGCGCTATCGCTATCTACACCCACCCCCCCTCTTTTTTTTTTTGTCTCGATTTTATTTGCAGGCTTGGAGGTGCTATATGAGAACGCGCACCTTTTTTCCTTTTTTGTTCTACTTAAGGAAATGATGGGTGAGGTACGCATTCGTGCATGACCTTCTAGGAACTCTGTTCTTGCCACATTTAACAATCGTCGATCAAGTCTTAGCCTAGAAGCCAGAACGACGCACTCGTCTACCAAGTTTCTTGAAGCACAAACAGCACCCTCAAGAGCACGAGAGCGCAGCGTCACTTTCCTGCACCATCCCATAATTAAATCAAGAGCTAGCCGCCACAGCTACTCCATGCTTGACTAAAACATTACTCCTACGTTGAATATTTCCGGTCGAGCATAAGTGCGCACTCTTGATCGAGCTGACAGTAGTGACGTAATACAAGCAAACACGGGGTTTCGCTTGTTCTGCACAGGGGAAAAAATATTTTAGTTACTGCAGCGATGAGAGGGCATCGAGCGCGTTGCATCAAGGAAACTTCGAGGTTCACGAATCCTTACAGCAAACCATTTTACCTTTGATATGCTGCGTAGAAACGTTTGGGGCAGAGTACACGTATAATAGCTTCAGTACATGCCCAGGATAACCGGCGGCAGCAGTGCGGCAGCGTCTAACGCATAAAAGATTCATAAATCACACAAAACAACATCAGGCATTGCCTCCTTCGTTAAGTTTATTAACTGGTAAACGTCGTTGAGTTACATGCAACTTCGCGGTCTTGTCCGCATTTCTGGTTGCAGGTTAACCACAGTACTTAAAATATTTTAAATCATTTTAAAGGTACTGAAATTTCTCTCTTTTACATTAAGAGTTCGGAAGTCAAGAAGACAAGTCAGAGAATGAACAGAGGTAAACGATATTCTAGATGTCATGAAGCGAAAAAAAACAGGATCTGTGCAGGCCACGAAATGCGTAGAACAGGCGACCTGTGGTCAGTTAAAGAGAATGAATGAATGCCAAGGGATGGGAAACGCAGTCCAGTAAGGCAGAGAGCGAGATGGAGTTAAGAAATTTAGAAGTTCGCAGGGCTAAAATGAAATCAGATTGGGTGAATGGTAGAATAATGGCAGAGGCCTTCGTGCTTCAGTAGACGTCAAATAGGCTGATAATGATGATGACGACGTGGAGAACAAACAGTTTCGCTGATGGCCTCTGTTATACATACACCCAATCATCTGGTATGAATAACTTTATTGTGGTCCTGAGGATCAGTCCGGGACTGATGCTGGCTGCTCCCACGTCGGGACAGAGAGGCCAAGCCTCTCTGCCGCCACACGGGCCCTCTGGACAGCCCTGAGTTGGTCCGCCAGCACGTCACTGTGCAGCATCCGCTGCCACCACTGTTCCCTTTGCGAAGCATCACCGGCCAACGCCGAGCAGCGCCAGAGCATATGGTCTAAATCGAGCAGACCCCTACACTTACTACAATACACCGAAATCCCACAGTCCGGATTAATCTTATTCATGACGACCGGGTTTGGGTACGTCCGCGTCTGCAGAAGCCGTAGTGTGACCGCCTGAGGGCTGTTTAATCTAGAATGTGGCAAGGGGAATGCCCTGCACCCTAGGTACTTGTGCTTGGTGATCTCGTTGTACGTTAACAGCTGGTCCCTAAACTCAGGAGCGGGAGATTCAGACCCCTCAAGGAGCGCACGGCCCACTAATCCTCGTGGCTCCCTGTGCGCCACCTCATTGAGGTTAGGCGGGGCTCCCTCCACTGACCCCATGTGCGCCGGAAACCAGGTAACTGTATGAGAAGTGATGTCCCTACCCTGCAGCAGTCTGTAAGCCTGTTCTGCAAGCACGCCCCTCGAGAAGGCTTTAATCGCAGAGCGAGAGTCACTAAAGACTGAAACTCTGCCCGAATCAAGGAGCGCTAGAGCAAGAGCCACCTGTTCAGCGGCCCCCGGATCCTTGCTATAAACGGAAGCGGCATTCCGAACGCTCCCTTTGCCGTCTACCACCACCACCACCGAGTAAGCATCGTTCCCATTCATCCATGCCGCGTCAACAAACGCAGACTCGTCCTCCTGGTCTTTTGCCTCGCGCAACAAAGCCCTAGCTCTCGCCATTCGCCTCCCTACATTGTGCACAGGGTGCACATTCCGCGGAAACGGACGAACCATGATATTAGCCCGGGTGTGTCCTGAATAATGGAGTCCTCAGACGGCCCGCTACATTGCCTTATTCAGCCCAGAATTCTCATCTAGTGAAGAAAGGTCTGACACACTTTCTCCGACCTGTGCTTTGGAATAATGTGCCACCTCATATGAGAACGCTCGTTTTGTATTTGCCATAAGGCACCATACATTGTTATATGCATTACTAAAATTTGCATGCTGTAGTAGAGCACCGAACTGGGCTAGTTGGTCTATGCTCATCTGAAAATGGATTTAACTACACTGGAAACGCGTACAATGGGAAGACGAGGAGACAACACTTGTCGTCCTCTCGTCATTCTGTTGTCCGTGTTTCTAGCGCAGATAAATTTATAGTAAGATAAATTTCCACGCACTTAAACACCCTGCGTTAGCCACTGGCCTATATATGTGCTGATCATTTTACCTTTAAAATATCATTTGTTTACAAAAAATCTATGTTCGCAACTGCGTCTTTTGATGCTTGCGACTTGCGTGACGTTTAGCGCGGTCTCTCATCTTCATTATGAAGAATAATATATGGAACCGATGGGCTCGATATTTTTGTTAGTCAGAACTATACGAAAGTAACACAATGTTTAGAAAAAGTAAACAATGAAACATTGTTATCTTGAATCGTAATTCGTAGCTCTTCGCGTAAAGGAAAATATAGGTACAGTACTCAAGGACTGAAACCGGACAATTTAAGTCTAATTAACCCAAATGCTTTCGTTTCCAGCGTCTTTCTTTAGTTCGAGTCATATCGACGTAATTTCGACTGGAACGCGAATACAAGAGCCAAAATTATCTCTAGAGACCAGACTGGTCACGACATCACGTGTTATTTCGTGCAATTGCGCATACCAGTTCTTATTCTAAAAAAAAAAATTGATCTCGCGTTTGAATCAGTGAGTACTGTACCTTAGTGTATTTCGGAGAGTGACACCCTACACAAGTTTTAACACCCTTTACCCCATTATCTCAGAACGATATATCCAGCTAATCTATTCACTGGCTAACCCCACCGCTTTGTCATTTCTTCCTAAAATTCTTTTTATTTTATTTTATTATTATTATTTTTTTTGCCGTGAGCTTAGACATTCGAAATTTTATATCAGGGCCTACACAAAACAGCTGTTCTCAGGTCATGTTCTCAGCACTGTTCTCAGGTCATGAAGTAATTACTGTATCTGACGAAGAAGTTATGAGCAAGAAAAAAATCACAGACGATTACGATGGTGGCGAAGGCGAATTCTGAGTGCAGCTTCGTGTTAGGGCAAGGCCAACTGCGTTTGAAGTTTTGGTTTTCCGCAAGGCATCCACTACGCCATAAATCACAATTTTTTGAAGTAGGACAGTACGCACTACGCCATTATTCGCCTTTCTGCGAATAAGCGATGTAGCCGCTGGACATCTGCAAGGTACTATGTGCACTTTGTTCATGCTGCACGTCACTGATGACGATGAAGAATTATGGTTGAGCACTTTGCAGTTGGTGGGAAGCATTACACCACACAAAAATTGCGCAGTTAGCATTGTGCGATGACTGGTTATTATTTTACTCTTCTGCTACGCCATATTACATTGGTTAACGTGATTCCTTGCCCGACATGAAGACTGTATAGGGTGTTTTTGCAAGTGAGTTTGAAGCACCAGCGTGGCCGTGTGGTAGAATACTCGACTGCCACGCAGAGGGCCGGGGCTCAATTCCCATTCGCTCGTGGGTATTTTTTCCTAATCGTTTCTTTCTATATCTCTCGGTTACGCCACCGACAGCAACGGCGACGATGTCGCCACTCAACGCAGGAACTAAGAGCTGCGCTATAGGACGGTTCATCGTAAAACACACTTTTTGTTCATTAATGAGAACTAACAGACAATGATGCCAAGGAAAGCATAGGGGACGTTAGTAGAAGTAATTGTAATGTAACTGTGAAGAAAGAAATGTGGACGAAAAGATAACTTGCCACCGGCAGGATCCGAACCTGCGACCTTCGAATAACGCGTCCCATGCTCTACCACTGAGCTACGGTGGCGGTCATCCCTCCGTCCACTTTATAGGGTATATATGTGCATTTAAACGTGGGAGCGTTAGTCAGCGCCGCCTGTGGCCATTACGGCGAGTGTGGAACACTCTTTTTGCCTGTAGGCGTCACGTAGCACGTGATCTTATTACGAGCTGGCAGCTGACTAATAATCCCTTGCATACCACCTGAAGGCAACAAGTCTGCCAGAACGAGACCCTCGTTATGAACGAAGGAAAGAAGTGTGAACTTAAGGGCTCGTTTGCTTTGTTAAACACATTATTAATGAGAACTAACATACAATGATGCCAAGGAAAGTATAGGGGACGTTAGTAGAAGTAATTGTAATGTAACTGTGAAGAAAGAAATGTGGACGAAAAGATAACTTGCCACCGGCAGGATCCGAACCTGCGACCTTCGAATAACGCGTCCCATGCTCTACCACTGAGCTACGGTGGCGGTCATCCCTCCGTCCACCTTATAGGGTATATATGTGCATTTAAACGTGGGAGCGTTAGTCGGCGCCGCCTGTGGCCATTACGGCGAGTGTGGAACACTCTTTTTGCCTTGTAGGCGTCACGTCGCACGTGATCTTATTACGAGCTGGCAGCTGACTAATAATCCCTCGCATACCACCTGAAGGCAACAAGTCTGCCAGAACGAGACCCTCGTTATGAACGAAGGAAAGAAGTGTGAACTTAAGGGCTCGTTTGCTTTGTTAAACACATTATTAATGAGAACTAACATACAATGATGCCAAGGAAAGTATAGGGGACGTTAGTAGAAGTAATTGTAATGTAACTGTGAAGAAAGAAATGTGGACGAAAAGATAACTTGCCACCGGCAGGATCCGAACCTGCGACCTTCGAATAACGCGTCCGATGCTCTACCACTGAGCTACGGTGGCGGTCATCCCTCCGTCCACTGTAGGCTTTGGATCGCCAGGTCGCAGGTTCGGATCCTGCCGGTGGCAAGTTATCTTACACTGGCGGCGGCGTTGACGCTGGCGCTCATCGCAGCGTTGCGCAAGAGAGAAAACTGGGGAGGCGCAAAGCACGCAGTGATGGAGCGGTGTTTCCTACTGGAACATGTCAATCGCTGCTAATGGGCAATGAGAGACACAAGACTCCGACTGGACACAGAGACCCGCAGTCCGCTTTTAGTTAACCCGCACGCGCCGAATTTTTATTGTTCAACAACGCACAGGAGAAATCTCCCACCGGCACCACCTTGCAGGTCGAAATCCATTGCCATATATACGGAGTGGCCAGTGAACGGTTGTGCAGCGCGAGCAGTCCGTTTTTTCAACCAAGAAACTGGCTAGCAGACGCTGCCTGCGTCGGCGTCGCGAGGCGAGAGAGGGGGGGAGCGTAGGAGAGGAGAGAGAGGAGGGGACGCGCATGCGCAGTGGGAGTGTGGACGTCGCGGGCAGGGATGCCTAGCGGAGAGAGGGGGGAAGCATAGGAGAGGAGAGAGAGGGGGGGGACGCGCATGCGCAGTGGGAGTGTGGACACCGCGGGCAGGGATGCCTAGAGGAGAGAGGGGAGAGCGTAGGAGGGGACAGAGGAGGGGAGGCGCATGCGCAGTGAGGGTGTGGTTGCCGCGGGGAGCGATGCCTAGAGGAGAGAGGGGGGGGGAAAGAAGGTTCTTTATTTATTTCTTTTTGAAAGGGTTTGCGCATGCGCAGTAAGGGATGTCACGCCGCACACCGGATTAAGCTCCGCCATAAGATGCTTCACATCTAAAAAATAAGAGCGAGCCTATCCGCCGTTAGCGTCAGACGCCGCCCCTACTCCGTTTCGCTCCGCAAGCTGGCTTTTCCACTTCGCAGCTCGGATGTGCGACAACTTCCCAGCCGGATAGCTCTTTATGGCAGCGACAAGAGTTTCTAGCTCGCGGTCGTTTTCAGCTGCCGCCATGCATTGTTCACTCTAATGGGAGCGCTTGCGGACCTCCGCAGTCTTTTTTTTTTTCTGACCTTGGGAGGAAAACCGTGCCAAAGTAACAAATGTCGTGTCTTGCCCGCCTCCCCTCTCTAGCCTCCCTCAACCTCTGCTCCCTTTCAGCAATTCCCACAGTGGTAAGAGTCGAGGTCCGGCGTTAGCCGCGTAACCCGAGTGACAACATTATCCGCCGACTGCATCTTGAAAGATCATGGACTGTGCACAGTGGGGACCTCAATTGTGCTTTTAACGCGATAGCGTTAAAGAGCTCGTTTCGCAGAAATTCCGGCGTCGGCGTCGGCGTCGGTGTCGGCGTCGGCGTCGTTGGTTGTGAGCGAAAAATCATCATCTTGTCCGTGACCGAAAAATCATCATCTTGTCCGTGACCGAAAAATCGAGAAAGATGCAAATAAAATAAATAATAAAAATTTTCGGGTCCAAGTGAGGATCGAACCCGGGTTTTCTGCGTGGCAAGCAGGTGTTCTACCACACAGCCATGCCTCTGCTTGGAAATACTGTGAAAATAACTTCCTCTGCTTGGAAATGCAGTGAAAATAACTTCCACGCTTCGCAAACGCAAGCGTCCTTTATATAGGCGTCGATATATAACATGTAATATCCCAGGAATATTGCGTGGTACAAGCGTACATTGCCATCGGGCGTCAGAATATGTGACTATCATAACGATTCCATAGTTTAAAGCCACCCACCCATTACAAACGGCACACACCTTACTGCGCGTATTCCCTTAACACCACGTAGTGGGTGCATAGCAAGTTCGAAAACATTTCCCACATTTGCCGCGCATAATTTCTCCTGGTTTAAAGCATACTACCCATTACATAGTATGCACTAAGTGATTGAAGTACGCAGTAGGGACGGGATATCGCTATCGCGTTCAACTCTTAAAGGCGAAGCTTAAGGGTCCCCCCAATTTTTTATTTCCAATTTGGGCAGCGCTGATTGCAAAAAAAAGGACGATGCCTACCGACGCAGAATGAGCGCACAAAAGCGTCTAAGAAGTTGGAACTTTAATATTTTTGCACTCGCCTGTAGGCTTTGGATCGCCAGCTCTCATCTCCGTTGCGTCTTCGTGTTGTTTATCTATCCAGCACGAGATTTGTCCTCTACTTCCTGGATCTCCTAGTGGCGGTCCAGTGGCCATAGTGGTTATTCTGCGTTCGAAAAGTCCTTCCAGCCTTTCGTTATTCTATGTCGATCGAACCTGCATAAAAGAAGCAGATACGTAGGTATGTGCTCAACGATTAAACACCTCACAAAGACGGCGTAAACGAAAGTTACGCTAGAGTCAAATTAGGAATCGATTCTGTCGCGAATTCCGCTATTTGTACTCATCTGAAAGACAAACGTGACAGCCTATTTGTGCACTTCCTGAGAATTGAATTTTACAATTCGATACTAGGATAGCAAAGTGGTTATTACTGCAGCGCTGTATGCTGCGATATATTATGCGGGAGGACCTGTAGACATGACATTCTATAATATTATACATTCTTTAAAATGTTCGCACAGTACAGTCGTCATCGAATATGTCAGGGCAAACATCTGAAGTCTCTTTCGTCAGCAGCGGCGACGCATTCTTGGCAATACTACGTGTGCTTAAACTCTGAGTCAGTTCGCGTCGATTTAGGAATCTCTACAAAGATGCAGCACCCAATTGAATACAAGGTCATGCCGCTGTGCGCAGTACACGGTGTCATTTAGGCAGCAACCCTCATTGCTCTTGCTATTGCAACTCTCTAATTCAAAGGTGTAATTCACAGTGCCACACGCCCTCCACTCTCTATTTTGATGTGATCGTCTTTAATGTTTGGGAAGCTTTGCGGTTAATAATAATGTCTGGGGTCTTACGTCCCAAAACCTCGATGTGATGCACCGTAGTGGAGGGCTCCAGAAATGTCGATCACTTGGATTTTTTTACTGTGCACCTAAATCTAAGCCCACCGGCCTATAGAATTTTCGCTTCCATCGAAGATGCAGCCGCCGGGGCCGGGATTTGATTCCGCGACCTTCGGGTCAGCGGACAAGCAACGTAACCACTTGACCACGATGGCGGCTAAGCGTTGTTCAGATTGCTCTTTTCATATTACGCAAGCCTAGGTTTATTCGCGAGCTTACGCGATCAGCACCAGAGATAGCGTTCGGTCACTGATGTATAAAAGACGACGCGTTTCGGGTATGATCAGATGGGCCGACGCTCGTCGATGACTGTGATGGCCGCTCTCAGTGTACAGCCTGTATTGCTCGTACTTTGACTTTCCATTTCCTGGGCAAAAGTTCGTCGAATTATCTTAACCGGTTGCGTTTGCTTCCTTCACATATATTGACCACAAGCATTGACCATATATTTTCCAAGCTGGTCATCCACAAAGATAGCAGGCATCCGCCCACTGCACACACTTTCCTTCGTTGTTGATCAAAGGGTGAGGAATTCTTCCCCACCACGCCTACGTGGCTGAAACGCGTGCGTGACGTGCACCTTGTTAGCGTCATGAGATATTCATTGCACAGCTTTCACTGCAAAAGATAAATGACTTTTGTGGGCCGTCTTTATAGCAGTTCTTCGTTGAATTTATCGCGATTCTGCAAGCATTAAAGGGCGTGTGCTTGAACCACCTGTAAGTACCGCGGACATGAATTCCCACGGGCATACATTGAGCGCGTTTGGGGGGGGGAGCGGCCCTGAAAAACGGACATTTTTCACAGTGAGCTGAATAGTTTGTGTTACGACATGTTTGAAGTGCGGATCACTTTAGGGGGGCAGGCTATCGTATGCTATCGTATGAGAAGTCTTCTTTCACCTGTTCTTCGAGTGCCTTGATGATGATTTTAGCGTAAGTCTTATTGATCTCGTTCTTCGAGCGCCTTGATCGTGATATTAAGTGCGGAAATTACTACTATTGCTAGGGGAACACAGCAAAAACCATGTATAAGAATTGAAAGAGGAAGCGAGCCAGAAATAGTGAGAGAAAAAGAAAGAAAGAAAAAAATAGGAATAAAAATAGAAACAAATAGAAATAAAGAGAGAAAAACACGACAAAGCTGGAAAAGACAACAGGAAAGAAATATAGGAGGAATGGAACAGAAAACCGGAAAGAAACAAAGAAGGCTGTCCAGCTCCGCACTTCCTTCAGGCTTGGCACCAGTAAGGCGAAGCTGCCTTGATGTTTTTAATCAATGAGAAGCTCTGCTGAAGAGTCAGACATGCAGAAAATTTCACGCCCATTGATTTCAACTGTATAATTATTAGTTACTTTTACCATTTTTGAAAATAAACGTTAATCTGGCATTCTTGGAAACATCCGTATATACGCAGACACGCACGCAGTTAAGGAAACACTTACAGTTGGTGTAAAAAATTATTGGACACATAATGTGGGAAAATGTTAACCTCACGTAATGTTATCCATTACGAAGTATAATTGAGGAACATCCTATTCTTCGAATATTCTAGTACCAATTGTTCGTGTGTGTGTTTGCGTGCGTAGTGTACAGATGCCCCTGTATGCAGGTGAGCTTCTATGACTTCAGTAGAAGACTAAACAAGTTGCGCTGGCAGTCGACAGTAGGTAAGTTGGAAATGTCTTTGTATCTTATTTTCGTAATCCTTCGATACTGGTTATCTTGGAAATACGGCAGTGACATCAAACATTATTCATCTATTGTTGTGCACATAAACTTAAGAGCTGCCGTAGTGTGTGTTAATCTGAACATCGGCGATGAAATGATAACAGTTAGAGATATTGTTTCAGTTCTAAGTATTGTTCTGGCGATATTTCTAAATTTTTATAGTGTATGATGATATAGCGGTTCTTTTTTTCTTTCTTTTACAAGGAGGTCCTCTCTGACGACTTCCCACTGATTTGGTGTACATACGTACTATCGTGAGAAATATGAGAGTTAACACCTGAGCGTGTAAATCAAATAATGGCCTCAAACCCGACATAGGGCGATTCGCGGCGGCCGCAGTCGGAAACAATGTGGAGAGGGCGCCGCGGTCCCATTAAGTGTCGGCACGCCCGCCTCGCCGTTGCCGATAAAAAACCGCAGCTGATTGCGTATCACGGGCTGCTCAAGAGTATATTCCAGGTATGCCAAGCACAGCGCAGCAGTGATCTGTCTATTGGCGGCGCGATCCTCCTATAGGAGGCAGCACCATCGCGGCAGTAATATTGATAGACGGTCGGCACTGCGTATACAAATGCACACAGAGGCGCTTCGTTGTGGGCGGTTTGAGCCGACTGTCGGCAAATAAAGTGCGTTGATGACAGTCTAATGGTGGTATACAAGCTTTCCATTACCAGATTAATGCGCGAAGCCGGCCTAACGTTCCTATTATGTGTGAGATAAGCGTAATCTGCCAATGAATGGTGTGCTGGCATTCGGCGACAGCCGAGTGTTTTCGCACTGTGCTTGATGCTTTTTCCTATTTTATTTGTACGTGTTTAGCTTGCATTTTGCCTATACTACAAGCATTGTTGTCGCACGACTGAACCAGTAATTTACGTCTTGTTCGAGCGGCTGCTAAAAGAACAAAAAAGCCTGTATTTCTGCTTAGTGAGTTGTAGTAGAACTTTGTGTGCTCTGCTTTTATGCTTGCACATATATGCATCCGTATTTTTTTTTTCTTTTTGTAATTGCAACCTGCCTTTGCAGACGCTAGTTCATGCTTTGCGGTAGCACAATGTAGTTTAAAAGAACTTGTTGCTGGGCGAGTAGGTGCATCTTGTTGGAGTTGTAGCGTCACCCTTCTAATTTACTTTTCATAGTGCCATCAGAGTATCTGTCGAATTGGGGTTCGAGGCTATTCGCCACGGACTCTATTGTTCCCTGTCATAGCGCTCACGATAGAACAAGCTGATTCTTTATCTAGCCCCTCGGATAAATGACGGTTCTGTCGAGCCTTCAGAGCGTCTTAGCGACTCGTAAGTTGTATAGGCTACATGAATGTAGGCCTCAGGAAGATAAAAGGCCGAGAATTAGCCGAAAAGGAGTAGGAATTAAAGATGCAGGTAGCGTGGATGCAGTCGGAAATGAACCTCACTGCACAAGAGACTATAAGCACTCAGTGATGTTAGCAAGTAAGCGGCCCCTTCGAAATGCGCATTCACATTCCTCTGCGGCATGTAGTTTAACAAGTAAACGACTCATATCGTGGATCACCCTCAATTATCAAGGCAAGACAATAAATTGACTGGAAGTCCATTGTAGGAAGTATAAATGGAGGTCCCAGAATAATAAAAAAAAAGCACGGTCTGACAGTTTAGCACACATGATAATGCACAAATCTTACGTAATTCAGCAGCATATCACCTCATCTTTTTTAAAAGCACCTACACAATGTATTATATTCCTTTTCCTTAGCGTTGATTCGAATTTCGGAGGAAGCGAAATGGTAGAGGCCCGTGTACTGTGCTATGGCAATGCACGTTAAAAAACACCAGATGGTCAAATTTCAGGAGCCCTGAACTACGCCGTCCTTCATGATCATGTCGTAGTCTTGGGCCGTAAAACCCCAGATATTATTATTATTATTATTATTATTATTATTATTATTATTATTATTATTATTATTGCCATAGCAACTATATGGGCCCTCCCGGCTGATTTTTGCCATTGCCGTCACCATCGCCATCATGTCCCTTTATATATATATATATATATATATATATATATATATATATATATATATATATATATATATATATATATATATATATATATATATATATATATATATATATATATATATATATATATATACACCAAAGGCACAAAGAAAAATAAATCAGAAAAAAATTTGATACCAACTAGCCCAGATGTCGACCTCGCTACAATTGCGAAGCACCCGACGGGGATTCGAACCAGCGACTCCTCGCTCCGCAGCGCGCTGCTTTAGACAACTCAACCACGCGCCGTGCTTTTTTTTTCTTTACTGAACCACACACCATGTATGTGCCGGCGTAATCACGGCGAGATATTTATATATACCATATACCACTGGCGGTACGCAGAACTCGGAAGAGCCTGAGCGTGTTTTCTGTCACGCAGCGCTCCTACATTTCCTATCAATTTTAAAACTGCCCTTGAGACGCACACGAAAATGTAGCCCCTTTCAGTACCTACTCGTGATATGGAACCAAAAAGATCCACGATATCCACGAAGTGAATGCCGATGACGAGTCGAAGCAGCGTGCATCGGATCATGACTCATGGTCATCTATTTTATTCTGATTAACAGCCTTTTATTTTGTTCTTGTTAACCTTTTGTTCTGTCATATGCTTTGACTGATGGGTGGCTAAATGTCAGTGTTCTTACGGTGTTGTGGCCTTTTATTTTGTTTTTTCTGGTTAACAGCCTTTTCATAACTTTTTTGTTGTTTACAGATGTTTCGGTTTGTTCACATGAACCCGCGCTACATCTGCTATAGACGCCGGACGGCGGTTTACGGACACTGTAAGGTCTTAAGGTGCTTCGTCCCTAAAAAAGAACACGGGCTCACCTTGCGTCAGACGCCACCGCGTGACAGCAGACACAGAGGGGTTACTCCACGCACCGCACTTTAAAAAACAAAGAAAAAATTGAACGACACTTTGTACATTCCAAAGTGTGTCCGGCGAAAGCGGGTGGCCATTCCACTGACTATGCCATGTCTTTTATCTTTTACACTCTCAGTGGGATAACACACAAACCGAATGTGTGCGTGTTTTCTTTTTTAATTTTTTACCGCGAATCGCAGCGAGACGCGAGACAGACGGACGGACAGACGGACGGACGACGGACGGATGGACGCACAGACAGACAGACAGACAGACAGACAGACAGACAGACAGACAGACAGACAGACAGACAGACGGACGGACAGACGGACAGACGGCGGACAGACGGACGGACAAACGGATGGACGGACGGACGGACGGACGGACGGACAGATGGACAGACGGACGGACGGACGGACGGACACCGGACGGACGGACACCGGACGGACGGATGGACGGACGGACGGACGGACAGACAGATGGACGGACGGATGGACAGACGGACGCACAGACGGACGGACAGACGGACGGACACCGGACGCCGGACGGACACCGGACGGACGTGAGCATAAGAGATTAAAGGCTTTCGCCTTAATATGCATGAGCGTCGGGTTCTGAATTGTCGACACTTGCAGCACGTTGCTCAAACACAAAGGCATAAGAACTGTGACAGTCTTTAGTTCACGCTTGTCCTGTGTATGCCTGTGCGTTCTCTTGGAGCGTCCTTGTTTGTGATTCAGCGGAGTGTTGCAAGTATCGAGCTGCTTGTCGTGCTTTGTGTGACATTCCAATTTCTCGCTATCGCATTCATTGATTCGCCCTTGCGGCAAAACTTTAACATTTTCTTCTTCTTCTTCTTCTTCTTCTTCTTCTTCTTCTTATTATTATTATTATTATTATTATTATTATTATTATTATTATTATTATTATTATTATTATTAACTTTGATTGATACGCCTTTCTACAATGAGCATATTGTCTATAACGAAACAGTGTTACTACAGAGTATGTGTAGAGTTGTATAATTACCTTTGTAGTTTTCTTTTATTATCATTACGTTGACGATACTGATTTAGGCTCTCTAAGAAGACAGGCTAGCAGTAGAAATAAATTACCATGCACTAGTGAGTCTCGTTGATGGTATTTCATAACTGATAGGCTTCAATACAAGAGAACTGCAAACCAGTACACTCTCGTATTGGTGCTCCAGTGAAGATGCTAGATGCAATTGGTGCTCCAACGTAGAGGTTTTATTCCGATAGAAATTATATGGACAGTCTCGGCGGGTTTTTGCGTTGCCGTTACCGTCACCGTTGCTGTCGCCGTCATGTCGCATATGAAGTCCAAATTGATAAGAACCCCCCAGCGCATCGTACGTTCTACCCGCGGGTAATAGCGCGCGAGCGGGGGGGGGGGGGGGAAGAACGCGGCTGAAGCAGAGATCAAACGAGCCGGCCCATCTCGTCGCTCCGAGGAGCATGCCATAAGACCCGCCCGCCTGTTAGACCGGCCGTCGATGCTCAAGCAGTGAGGAAACTCCCCGCGCGTCTTTCGCGAGCATGAAAAGACGCGAGGGGGAGTGGGGAGGGGGGGGGGGTGTTTCTCGAGCGACCTTTGATTTTCCGAGTGCGGTCGTCGCTGGCCCTCGCATTACCTTGCTATCTCGGCAGTCGTCAGCGGGTGGCTGGTATACCCTTTTACGTGCTGCACTCTCAATGCGAAGAGAATGTGCGAAGAGTGTCCCTGGAGCGGCTGTAATCTCTTAAACCAGCGTTTTGTAGAGTTGCGTGAGATCGGATCCAAAAGAGTTAGCTGCCAGCCTCACATGGTATAACATTATACTTTGTTGCTATCGCATTCATTGCTTCACCCTAGTGGTGAAACTGACTTTTTGTCGTGGTGCAATTTTGCCCCTTCGCTTTCTGTGGTGCTCACCCGCACGCTTAGTGCATGAGCGGATATGCACCCTCTACAAGGCTAAATTTTGACGGAGTTGTGTTGGTGTATTGATGGAGATGTCAAGAATATTCGGCAACCTTTCGATTTGTGGGTGCCAATGCAAACCCAGCGCTTAAACCTTCATGCCAAATAACTATCGAACCCCACACACTATGTTCGCGTGAGGCAGTGAAGACACTCCTGTGATTTTGAGGACAACACGCTTGTGAGAACGCCTGCGACTTGTGGAGCAGTCCTGCACGGTGCAGTGAACTTACTATTTTTCAAAGCAATGCACTTAAAGCTTGAGGTGAAACGTCAAGTGTCCGCAAAAAAAAAAAAAAAAAGAAAGAAAGAAAAGGAAAAGCCACCGCGCCGTTGCTTGTTTGTCATGCACCGTTTCTTATCAGCCGCGCCCACCGACGGAGGCAGTCCGCTCAGCTGCCGCGCCGAGTTTGCCCACCGCGATGGCCGATTACGAGCGACGAAAGGCCCGCGCTTCTACCGGGAGTGCCACAGCCAGCTTTGCACGTTTGCTGAGGCGCTGGAGTTTGGATATTATTCCATGGTCTGTGACAGGCTGTCGTTCGACTCTACTTTGTTTACGCGAAAGAAAGAATTAGCATCAACCAAGAAGGTCATGTTAAGCCCCTAAGATCAACCAGTTTCGCTGTTTCTTAAACTTTATTCGCCTAGTATAAACTTCTCCCCTTTTTCTTTTCTTTTAGATGCGAAGCAGCTTATGGCGGAGTTCAATCCGGTGGTGGTG
Source organism: Rhipicephalus appendiculatus (assembly GCA_030522465.1). Taxonomy (NCBI): domain Eukaryota; kingdom Metazoa; phylum Arthropoda; class Arachnida; order Ixodida; family Ixodidae; genus Rhipicephalus; species Rhipicephalus appendiculatus. Next base: position 1,389,001 of record JALIZH010032946.1, on the reverse strand, counting down.
TGAGTCCTGACCACCCTTACTGCGCATGCGGAAACCCTCTCCACACACCTCCTCTCCTACGCTCCCCCCTCTCTCTCCTCTAGGCATCCCTGCCCGCGGCGTCTACACCCACACTGCGCATGCGCGACTCCTCCCCCCTCTTTTCTCTCCTACGCTCCCCCCTCTCTCGCCTCGCAACGCCGACGCAGGCAGCGTCTGCTAGCGAGTTTCTTGATTGAAAAAAAAAACCGGCAGATCCCACACACTGTGGGAATCGATGTAATGTGAAGCAGCCAGCAAGGAGCAAATCATGCTGTACATAATATGCGTGCCATGATTTACATGTTAGAACCTGCCACTTATGTTCGCTATACAGTCACGTCAACCAATTCCAGTTGTGGTGTATATCAAGCTAGCGAAACGGCCATGAGAGTGCCATGAGCGTGGCATGCAAGTCATGTTGCACATGACATGTCATGATTTACATATTACCACTTGTCATTTATGCTCGTCATACAATCACGTCGCTCAAAAGGACACTTTGTACATTCCAAAGTTAGTTCGGTGAAAGCTTGTGGCCATTCGACAGACTATGCCACGTCTTTTTTTTTTAGGGGCGAAGCTCCTTGGGGTGTGGGTCTGTCCCTCCTCTGTAGTATGTAGTAGTAGTAGTAGTAGTAGTACGTAGCCACGTATAGTGGGATGAATCCACTCCATGTGATAAAGATGACGATGACGCCTGATCAGCATGAAGAATAAGCGCGTTCCAGTATAGTGGAATGTACCCACTACATGTGATAACGACGACGATGACGCTGATGACCATGAAGTATAAGCGCGTTCCAGACCACACATTCTCTTCCTGCCATGGATTAAAACGATCGTGAACGCGCTCTCGCCCTCGAAAGGCAAAACGGCAACGCCGACAACAAACGTAAATAGTGAATCATTGTTTATATACTGTGTGCATAATCACACCACACCCCCCGCGTTTGTGTGTCAGGTCTTTGGATCATGATCGAGTGGGACAAAATTTGCGGGGATTGACGGTTTACCAGATAACCTCCGTAGCTTCGCCCACTCATCATCATTCACTTCGTGGATATGGCTTGATTTTTTACACTCTCAGTGGGATGGCACACAAACCGAATGTGTGCGTGTTTTCTTTTTTAATTTTTTACCTCGAATCGCAGCGAGACGCGAGAGCCAATCTGCCTCCGCTTCGCATGCGTTCGTATTCTCACGCTTTGCGTATCGTGCAGACGCCATCCCCATTCCAGCGTTTAAATTTACTTGTAAATTTCAAAGTATGTCCCTCGAACGCCTGTGCCCCGAGACGGGGTCCTTCAGAATGGAACGCGATGCGCGCGTCTCCGTCCTTGCATGATTAGACACGCTGGGCACAGCGACGCTACGCAAGCAAAGCGCGAGCGCTGTGGAGTCCAACGCGACAGGCGTCCGTTTGCGCGCCCCGGCGCTCACCTCGCACCGTGCCAGGACACAGCCGGAGGGACGGACGGACGTGAGCATCAGACAATAAAGGCTTCCGCCTTCAAAATTTGATGTATATCAAGCTAGCGAAACGGCCACGAGAGTGCCATGAGCGTGGCATGCAAGTCATGTTGCACATGACATGTCATGATTTCCATATTACCACTTGTCATTTATGCTCGTCATACAGTCATGTCACTCAATAACAAATTTGCTGTAAAACAAGCTAGTGAAACGGCCACGAGAGTCTCATGATCGTGGCATGCGAGTCATTTTTGCACATGACATGGATGTCATCTACAATGCCATTTACATGCCACGCTCATGGTGCGCTTGCGTCCAGTTCGCTAGCTTGACATACACCAAAATTGGTATATCGCGACGTGACTGTATGACGAACGCAAATGACAGGTCGTAACATGTAAAACATGACATGCAAATTATGTAAAGCATGATTTGCTCCTTCCTGCCTGCTTCGCATTACATCGATTCCCACAGTGCGTGGGATCTGCCGGCTTTTTTCAATCAAGAAACTCGCTAGCAGACGCAGCCTGCGTCGTCGTTGCGAGGCGAGAGAGGGGGGGAGCTTAGGAAAAAAGAGAGAGGGGGGAGGGGCCGCGCATGCGCAATTGGGGTGTAACCGCCGCGGGGCGGGATGCCTAGAGGAGAGAGAGGAGGAGCGAAGGTGAGGAGGTGTGTGGAGAGGGTCTGCGCATGCGCAGTAAGGGTGGTCAGGACGCACACCACCACCGGATTGAACTCCGCCATAAGATGCTCCGCATCTAATAATTCGTAGCGTGCGCGTTAAGTAAACGCGGACTGCGGGTATCTGTGTCTAATCGGAGTCTTCTATCGCTCATTGCCCATTAGCCGCGATTGGCACGTTCCAGTAGGAAACACCGGTCCATCATTGCGTACTTTGCGCCTCCCCAGGTTTCTCTCCTGCGCAACGCCGCGATGAGCGCCAGCGTCAACGCGGCCGCCAGTGTAAGCGTTAGCGCCCGCTGCTTCGCATCTACTCATGGTTCCCTTTAGCGGGAGATGGTGTAATTTCCTTTTCTTCTTCCCTTCCCTCCTCTCTCTTCCTCATCTCTTTATTCCCCCCTTCCTAACCCGCAGTGTAGGGTAGTCAACCGAAGGTTTTTCTGGTTAACCTCTCTGCATTCTCTCTTTATGTTTGCTTCCTTCCTTCTCTTGCACGTGACACAGAAAAGGATACTGCATGTATATGCGTGCATGTGAAGGTACGTATATACAGGTTAACATCAGGCTGCAAACTTCATAAATCCATGTAAACATTCTAGAGTTTTAAAGCTGGTTTGTCGCTTGTGTCAGCTACGATGACTCGCGTCGTATTCCACTATTTAATATCTTACCAAAAAAATCCCGCTTTTATAGAAGTAGAATTATCCGAATAACTTTTTCACTTGAAATGTTGAAGTGTCTTTAAATAAATAAAACAATGAGGTCTTAACAAATGAGTTGTGAAATTCTGTAAAATACTCAAGTTAAGTTCGGGCATTTAGCCGTCATGTATCGTATAGAATAACAGTTAAAAGACCATCTTGTAAACAACATTTATTGGTCAGTTGGCAAAGCGCAATTGTTGAAGATGCAATAGCAGAATCAACAAGTCGTCAATCAATATCTCCGAAAGGATAACATCGTGAGCTTGGCAACACCATTTTCTAATGAAGCAAAGTGACCTGCAAGAAAGCCGTGACCTCCATGTGTGCGCCGCCTTAAGTTACGGCCCTAGAAAAAAGTACCGCGCGTGTAAAATTCATCGCGTCGTGTGATTAACGACCTGCCGTAAACGAACCGACTGGAAGAAATCGGTAGTGGAAAACGGCCCATTGTCCGACGTCGTTATTCAACTCATTAGAGGAGTGGTCGAAGCATGACGAAGGCGGATCGTTTGTAGGCACGAATGCGGTGCGGTCAATTAAAGCGTTGTGTCCAGACTCATCGATCAATGCCGAAAATTACTCCATGCAATAGCTATATAGATATTTGGTTTGTCCGTTGCATTTCTGCAACGTCTGCAAATCATTTCCTCACAGCCCTTAACGAATACATTATATTAAACACGGACATTACGAAACGGTGCATATGGCCGTTCTTGCTTATAGAAAAAAAAGAAAGTATAATGATGCAATCCGTGAAGGACTTTTCATTGCAAAATTGCTTTCGGTATTTAATCACTGAAAGCTGCACATGCACGTGTAACTGCACTGATATTTATTTCTTTAGGTTTTTTTATGCGGTATGAAGAATGACTCATAGATGAACGTGTACCATCAGACCCACAATCAAGGAATTGTATGAAAGGAACTTGGCCTGTCAAACTTCTGAAAAGTAATGATGTGACGAAATTTGGAAGCTTGAGGTGTACGACGGTTTCAGGTGGAGCAAGAATTATGTAATTAGAAATCACTGGCTAAAAAATGACTTCATTATAATGACGCGCCTTCTCTAATTTCAATAATGCGATCCCGGCTGATCTAACCATCTCAATGATAGCAATGATGAAAATAAGGAAAAGTACTCTCTATTGTCCGTAAGTTACTAACGCGATGATGTCTTGTTTCTCGAGCTTAGTAGAGAAGAGCATGCAGTTGCGAATAGGTGAATAAAATCTTTACATATTATTATTCTATCTAAAATTCCCCACTTAAAACCTACTTGCCGCACGTACCTTTTAAAAGCATGAGAGATTTACATGCATCTTCAGAGAAAACAATTTATTCCAACCTATTGCGCACGCAATAAAAGGCACGCTCACGCTCGTACAGGCACGTAAAATTGTAACATAGTGTGTATGTGATGTATGTACTACGCTTTTTGTCTTTTGTCGGGGAATATCATTAAGGCTCATTTACACTAGCGCGACACGACACCGATTTTGGTCTGCCGACTGTCTTTGGGAGCGTCTTTTGTCGTGTCGTCGTCCCATTTACACTGCAACGACACCAAGAGTCCGCCGATGGTCTGTGGGGCGGACTCTTGGTGTCGTTGCATTGTAAATGGGACGACGACACGACAAAAGACGCTCCCAAAGACAGTCGGCAGACCAAAATCGGTGTCGTGTCGCGCTAGTGTAAATGAGCCTTTAAAGATCGCTATCTCTCTCTCTTTTGTCTCGCGCAGTGATGCCTTATGGCAAAGGTCTCTAGAATGTGAGAAGTACTACATCGTTTCATCATCGGCTATATAGAATTCAAAATATTCAAAAAAGTACATACAGATCCAGCTTTCACGGACATCGGCGTTTAGTTCGCGTGTCTTCCACCACGTGCCGCATGACTTTTATCTTTTTGAATCTCGCGCGAGGTCAAGAGTTGCGTCAAGGCAAGAAAGAAAAGGAAAGAAACAAAGAAAAAAGTTCAGAACACGCAGCTTCACGACTTGGCGTGGCCTGCCGCGTTCGTTGCTAACGGCGACAAAGATAAGACCGGCGAGCTGCAACGTTAAAGTGGCTAGTCATTCCCCGATCCTAGGGCAACCGACTCGTTTTACGCATCAGAAAAAGATAACGGTGCCCGACTGCACCGGGAATTCGGAAGGGCAGCCAAACGTATTCATTTATTCCCTTTGCATTTTTTTACAGCAAGTATGTTATGCCCGCCGTTTGTCCGGTTCGCGATGTAGAGAGGAAACCATGATCATGCCGGCGCTGCCACGTCAAGCAAAATTAAGAACAGCTGTGCCTAGTTAAACCAATATAACCATAGACAAGCCGTATTAAGCCATGTTGAGCATTGTAAAACCAAATTAACTACGCATAACTAAGCTAATGAAATGTCACCTCAAAAAGCCCTAATTAAGCCGAGCGGAGATTCTTGTGTGCCTAGTAATGCCGAACTATGTAAGATGCTTAGTCTAATACTAATTAAGACTGAATATATAACTAGTGGTAACTCGACTAATTAGCTCATTAAGCTTACCTTGACATGGGGTGCAAGATAATCGAGACCAAGCCTCGAATTTCCAAGTTAGGCCAATTTATCTAATTAAGGTAAGTAAGGTACTTGGTGCTGTGATTGCTAAGCGAATCCCAATGGAACCCGATCGATATGTAGCCAATACTCGTGAATCGCAATGTGATCGCGTGAAGATTTCGTGCATGGGCTTGTGAATGAACCTGTGCCTACTCAAGCCAGGGCCAGCCGAGTGCCGACCAGCTCTGCTCTGCCCCATCCTTGCGCGATTCAGCGCAAGCTGCGCAAACTTTTTACCGTGTCGAAAGGCTCGGCCGATAGCAGATCTTGAAGGAGTTAGCGCATATTTAATGACTTAACAGTCGAATGATAGGATTTCGCAATGTTGAGTTCTAGGTTACTTAGCTTGTAGCGTCTGCTTACTTTACGTCCCCGTGTTTTTCGAGCTCTTTCCTACTGCTTAGGCTTCTCTGGATGCACAGAAAGCGGTTATACTTCTTATAATAATTGTTGGAGCTTTGCGTCCAAAGAACGCGATATGAATGTGAGCGATGCCATAGTGGAGGGCCCGGATAGTTAGACCACGTGTGGTTCTTTAACGTGCACCTAAATCTGAGCACATGGGCTTCTTGCAAATTGCGTCCATCGAAATACAGCCTCCGCGTCCGCAATTCTCTTCCGCGAACTAACATGGCGCTACTAAACGTGTGGTTCAAACTGCAAAGTAAGGGCGCGGCGGCCGCATTTTCGATGGAGGCAAAAATGCTTGAGGCCCGTGTGCTTAGATTTAGGTGCACATTAAAGAACCCCCGGTGGTTGAAATTTTCGGAGCCCTCCACTGCGGTGTCTCTCATAATCATATGGCCGTTTTAGGGACTTAAAACCTCAACAATTACTATGACTATTAAAGTACAAAGTAATCGTTCTAGAAGGTGTTCGCTCGCGGTACACACAAATCGGCGCATAGCGCATATGATGACGCACGTGTGCTACCGCTACAGATTTGCTGGTCACCGGCTCCAAAAACACTACCTAAATATCATCAATCGAACGCCCTCTGGTATATGATTTCTTTAATAAACGAAAATTTATAATCGTAATAGTAATAATAGTAATAATAATAATAATAATAATAATAATAATAATAATAATAATAATAATAATGATAATATTAGCAATATCTGGGGCTTTACGTGACAAGACCACGACATGATTATGAGGCCCGCGGTATAGGAGAACTCCGGAAATTTTGATCATCTGGTGCTCTTTAAGGTGCTTTGACATCGCACAGTACATGCGGTCCTCTACCATTTCGCCTCCATCGAAATGCGACCACCGCGGCCGGGATCGAAACTGCGCCCTTTCAGGTCACCAGCCGACCTCCATAGCCGCTATACCGTCGCGGCGGCATATCTACGGTGTCTCCACAGCCACCATTGTCCCCCATGAAAAAAAAAAAAAAAAAAGCACGGAATAAATTCCAATAAACAGTCTAAGGCAGGGAGCTACCATCTCTCCAATGCTATTAGCCGAGTGTTAATAGGAGGTTTTCAGAGCGTTGGATTGCGGATAGCATGCGATAGCAGTTAATAGGGAGTAGCTTAGTACCATGCGATTCGCTTATGATATTTTCATGTTGAGTAACTCGGGAAAACTATTGTAAATCATAATTACTGAATTAGACGGGGAAAGCAGAGCGGTGGGTCAGAAAATTAATATGCCGAAAACTACAGTAATGTTGAGCAGTCTCGGAAGAGAAGAGAGGTTTGCGATGCCTATCGGTAAAGGAATACGTCTGTTTAGGAAAGGTAGTGACCGCAGATACGAACCAGGAGAATGAAGTAACCAGAAGTATAAGAATGTTGTAGTGTGCATTTGGCACGTATTCTGAGATAATGATTGGCAGTTTACCACTATCTCTCAAGGGAATGCAGCGACAAGGCAAGATAACTGGTGGCAATTGAAAGTAACAGCGGGGATTTCCAACAGAAGGCATGCGCTCGAACGGGAGGCATAAATTTAAATGGGCAGATGAGATTCAGATGCTTCCGGGGCCAACGTGGGCGCAGCCTACACAGGACCGGGTTGATTGGAGAAACATGGGAGTGGCATGTAACCTACAATTAGCGAACTCATGTTGCTGCTGCTGCTGCTGATGGTGATGACACACATTGTGCAACGTGAATGCGAAAAAAATCATTTCAACAATATATATATATATATATATATATATATATATATATATATATATATATATATATATATATATATATATATATGTTATACGTATTGTTACAGCGACAAAAAGTGTGTCAAGAGGCCAATCAGGTTTCGCCTTAGCGTTTTAGTAAATGTAACGTGCTTAGATGTTATTTATTTGTTTATTTATTTATCTCAAATGCACTCAAGCGCTTGGGCAGTCTAGAGGGGAGTAGGGTGCATGTGTACAAGAATAGGAAGAATACCGATGTTTCAGCGAACACTTTCTAAAAAATTTAAAGGTTGGCTGTTAGGTATTGTACAATTCTAGCTCGTCAGCTGGTCGACGAGAAGAGGTGGAAATTATTACACAAAAAATTTAAAGGCATAGTCGACTAACTAACGAAAATTTACTTAATTTTGATCTTAGCTAATTGAATTATTGCCCACATTTCATTTCGCAATGTTCAGCCGTGGAGTTCGCAAGGCGACCTGGAAATAATTCCTATGATGCCACTAGTTTCGAGATTAGACCTGTGCGCCGGACCCAATATTGCCGGCGGCGGCGCGCCGGTGTTTCCACCTCCGGCGGCGGCGCGTCAACGGCGTGGGGTTCATCGGATCGGCGGCGGCGCGGCGCGGGGGGGGGGGGGGGGGGTACATTCAACAGGTGGTGGGGAATGGAAGTTTGTCCCTTGAATTAAGAAAAAAATCTGCTTCCCCGAAAGGGCGAAGCAGTGGATGCGACAGCAACATGTCGTAATGTTATAACGAACTAAGGCTATCAGCTCATTTTCATCCGATCTCGCGAAACTGCAAAACAATTATTTATTTATTTGATTTGCATACACAGATACACAAGGACACAGAGGAAAGAGAGAGCAAGCTGGCAACTGCCACCTGAAGGGGCACAACGCCTGCTTACTCTTTCGGGAAGAGGGAAGAGATAGAGGAGAGAGAGATAGGAGGAGAGAAAGAGGGAAGAAGGGAGGGAAGTATAAGAAAATTTGACGAAGACTTAGACAAGCATAAAAAACACGAAAAAAAAGTCTACAAATGGGTGGCGAGGTCCGTTTGGTCCATAAAAGTCAATAGAGCTCGATGGGCCTGGTCGCGTCGAGAAACACAACCTTTCGGAAAGAGGTAATCGTCTAGTATCGCGCACTTCACTCCAAAAAATTTATATTCCTCAATCTGCAAAACACTGGTGTATGGGAACACGGCAGCTCCCGGGAGAGGAGCGGTTCTCATGCAGTTTGTCGTATCAGTAGTCACAGCACGAAGTGGTGAGATGATAGCGCGTAGAAGGGTATAGGCTACGAGACGCGTTTGCTGATGCCTGCCGAGATAGCGCGCGCTCCAGCACTCGCGACCGCGCCCTTATAGTCCAAGTTCACAGGTGCGGATATCGAGCCAGGCAGCCCCCTCCCCCCCCCCCCCCCTACTCCGACGTCCCTTCATGCTCCTTCGTCCAGTGAAAGACGGACAGGGCTTCCTTTCTTGTTGAGGAGCGACCGACGGCAGGCCTCGCACGCGGTGTGATGTAATGGCATGCGCCCCACGTGCGATGGAGATGGGCAGCTTGTTTCATCTATGCTTCAGCTGTGTTCCTCGCTAGCACTCGCGAGCTTTTACTAGCGGATACAGCATACGATGCTCGTACAAAAGTTATCGATTTGTAGCTTTATACGGAACATGACGGCGACAATGAAAACCTGCACAGTGTCCATATAATTGTTATCGCAATAAAAAAAAATAGATAATAACTGTCGAAGCGGGTTGGCCTATTTATTGGAGAGCTGGATTGTCTTCGCTGTAAAGAGTTCGTCCGTTGGAAGAATCAAATAATCCGGCGCCTCTTCCATTCGTTCCATTCCATATCTCCTCGACACTTATTTCTTTATAAAGCATGTGTACAATGGGAGCACTAAGCGTTCAGCCCATCAGAATTTCGAGCTTGTCGACTGCACTCTGTTATTTCGCCTTGCGCAATCGGAAACTCACAAAACAGTGTGAAATAAGTTCATAGTTGACGGTAATCATGTGAGGTGGGGAAGAACGGGTGAGCGAATGCATGGCAAAGCAGGGTAGGAGACAATTCACAACTGATATTTCTCGTATATCGACCAATCGAGAATATGTGCCCTAATCATGTAACGTGAATTACCGCTCTCGCGTCACGAGGAGCGCAAAAAAAAAACGAAAAAAAAGGAGAAACGCCAAGAGAGAATAACGCGCTCAATTTTGTATTTTCAGAGGCTTGTTTGGGGCCCTTAAAAATACAGGGCGTGCAAACAAGGAGAAGAGAGTTGTCAAGACACCGCGAACGCCGCTAACTGAAAAATAGTACAGCGGCGGAAAAGCAGATAGACAAACAAACAAAAAAATTAACACAGCTTCGCACTAGTGGTGCCAATCCTGAAGGAAGGGCGGAGTTGGGCAGCCTGCTTTGTTTTTTTTTTTCTTTTCGGTTTTCTCTTTAGTTCCTCTTCTCTTTCTTTCTTTTTCTCTGTTTCCTTTTTTTCTCTTCTTTTTTTCTGAATGTTTACTGATTTCTTCCTCTCTCTTCATTTATTTCTTTCTCTTTCTGGCTCTTTTTATTCTTCCTCTTTTTTTTTCCTGTCTTTCTCTCTCTATTTTTTGCTCGCTTCATTCTTTTTCTATTTTTATACATGGTTTTGCCTGCGTTACGCGAAGCGACGACAGCATACGACAACCCTGGCCCCCCAAACTGCTCCGCACTCAATATCATCATCAAGGCGCTCAAAGGACAAGAGGAAGCAGACTTCTCCTTGGCGCGAGCGTGCGCTCAATATGCGACAGATGGCTATACTATTCGTGGTTTTTCCTGAGTTACGCCAAGAGGCGATACCTCTCAGTAAGTTGCGCGTGATGGTCTACGTGAGCGATAACTGGTCACTCTCTTGACTTCCCCCTTCTGTTTTCACGTCGTGTCTTTTCAACATGAATACCTACAAACTAGCTCAGCTATCGGTTATTCTAAGTGTTTCATTGCCTTTACTTCTCTATTTATTTATCGACTTACTCGAGTAAAAAAAGTAAGGGAAAAGTGCTTTAAACCGTCGTTATATATTACTTATGTATTTGATTTATCTATGCACAATGTAGTAGGCCCGAGACTCCACGAATATGTTATCCAGCGAGTTGGGTCGTCTCCCTTTAAAGCTGTAGGACGCCGCAGCGTTAAGGTCAGGCAATACTCTTGAGACTTCTCGGAGGAAAGAAATATATATGACAACTTCCGGGGAGCTATTCTCGATGTGTCCATCTGAAGAAGATGTCCACAGTCCATTTCGGCAGAGTGCATTCAGTTACTTCGAGTGTTTGCTCTTGACCACGTCGATGCGTCCCCAGCGGTGGCGTAGCGGTTAGGGTGCTCGACTGCTGACCCGAAGGTCGCGGGTTCGATCCCGGCCGCGGCGGTCGCATTTCGATGGAGGAGAAATGGTAGAGGCCCGTGTACTGTGCGATGTGTCAGTGCACGTTAAAGAATACCAGATGGTCAAAATTTCCGGAGCCCTCCACTACGGCGTCCCTCAATCATACCGCGGTTTTGTGACGTTGAACCCCAGATATTATATATATATATAAATATATATATATATATATATATATATATATATATATATATATATATATATATATATATATATATATATACCACATCAATGAACCGAACCCGTCAGCACATTCCCAGCGTAAGAAGAATGTGGACAAAATTTACATGAACAGGAACGTGTCAAGTCTGAACTTGTTTATGAATGTGTCCCACATGTTTGAAAACCATGCAGGGAATGCGTACCGACCTTCGCACGTGCGTTAGACGGGCGGCAGCATTTAACATAATTCGATGGCTTAGGCAATCAGAATTTATGCAGAGCCTCCGAGATGTACGCCCAAAAGCTGATGCCTGGGCGCTGCGTTCGTTGCGTTGAAGCGCATTCCGTCCCTCTCATTAGTGTCGAGAGTTGTGAAAGCTTTGTGACATCAAAATTGACTTTCCGGAAGAAGATCCGAAAAACAGGGAGCGCACTGGTCACCGCACTCCAGCCAATCAGCTGCGGCCGAAATGGACAGTCTACTAGGGGGACACATTGAGAATAACTCCCCAGCCATAAAAAATGAAACAGGAGCATGCTGGAAACTTTGACCAGAGCTTAGAGCACGAGGGGGGTAGTGGCGTCGGAGGAGGTTGGTCTGTGGACATGAGGCGCGTGCTCTCGTGAATTTTCTTTTACTTACTCATGAGTTCCCCAAGAAAAAGGAAAACAAAGGAAAGCATGATGGTAATTGCGACACGAGCACATAAGTGGTAGTGGCTTCAGAGGAGGTTGACTTATAGATATGCTAGGCGTGCTCTCGACTGTTTTTTTCCCCTCTATGGTTGAAGCGCATTCCGTTCCTCTACTTTGAGTCAAGAGTTGTGAAAACTTCATGACGTAATATTGACGTTGAAGAGGAAGAATCGGAAAGAGGGGGCACGCTGCTGGCCGAGCTTCCTCCAATGAGCGGCGGCTGAACTGGGGAGTCCATTACACCGACACATTGAGAAAAGCTTGCCCAGTGAAGTGATGTATTTTATGCCCCAATTCCCCGTTCGGGTTAAAATGAAAGACTACCGGCGGCGCGCCGAAATTATTGCTCGGCGGCGGCGGCGGCGTGGTTACTCTGGAAACGTCGGCGGCGGCGCGATCGGCGTGAGCAAAAACAGGCAGCGGCGGCGGCGCGGCGCGGCGGCGCACAGCTCTATTCGAGATATTACCTAATTCCCGAACATTACAGAGAAAGGCGTTGCCATCCGAATTGATATTCCTAACAAAACGTCCTTTCATGTATTGAAGCCCAAAATTAAGTCTAACACGATGTATTTCTTCGACACTGATCTTCACGCTCCTCAGCCTAAGTGCGCATATCGTGTGCCAGCCACAGTGCGTCGCAACATCGCACAATTGACACGGCTCCACACGGCGTCATACAGACCTCAAACAGCCGATGTGTCTCACCTGTCGATATTGTAAAAAACACAAAAAAACTTCCCCATCTCCCGCTAAAGGGGACCATCTGTGGATGCGAAGCAGCGGAAAATGGTTAGCTTGAGCGGGAGAAACGTCGCCGCTCTCGTTTCGCGGCAGCGGCCCGGGCGCATGAGGCGCGCTCCGTCATTTTCATACCGCGGAACTACCGTGGTGCTCCCAGCGGAGTATGCAGCTGTCGCACCACCTGTCGTGCGCGCCGCTCCGTAGAGGATTCCTAGAGGAGAGAACGGGGGGGGAACCGTAGGAGAGAAGAGAGAGGGGACGCGCATGCGCTGTGGGACGCGAGAGCCGCTCCTTAGAGAAGGGCATTCCTAGAGGAGAGAGGGGGAGAGGACGCGCATGCGCTGTGGGGATGCGGGCACCGTAGAGTAAAGGATTCCCAGAGTAGAGAAAGGGGGCGAGCGTAGGAGAGAGGGGGAAAGGACGCGCGTGCGCTGTGGGGATGTCGGACACGGGCGCCGCTCCCTAGAGTAGAGCATTCCTAGAGTAGAGAAAGGGTGTGCGCGTAGGAGAGAGGGGGGAGAGGACGCGCATGCGCTGTGAGGATGTGGGACGCGGGTGCCGCTCCGTAGAGTAGAGCATTCCTAGAGTAGAGAAAGGGGGGTGAGCGTGGGAGAGAGGAGGAGAGGACGCGCATGCGCTGTGGTGGTGTGGACGCGGGAAGGAAAGTGGCCGGACGCGGGATGCCGGACGTGGGAGGGCGCTGGACGCGGGAGGGACGGACATAGCCCCGAGCATAGGATGCTTCGCATCTAAAAAAAAAGACGGCTCAATTACCTAGTTTTTGCGTAGACTATGGCTTGCTGAACAAGATCACACGTATGGACATCTATCCCTAGCCACTAATAGACGATGCCGCGACTGCCGGCATGGAACATAGTTCTTTTTTTCTGTTTTCTCTATTCGTTGGACCTGCTCTCCGGCTGCTTGCAGCCCCGATGGCTGAACTTGACCATCGCAAACCAGCCTTCGTTAGATCCGATAGCTTATATGAATTTATTGTGACGCGATTCGGGCCGTGCAACGCGCTTGGAACATTTGAACGCATGATCGGCATTCTTCGCGGCTTCAAGTGGCAGACGAATCTCTACTACCTGGATGGTACTCTGATCTTTTCAGACGGCTTTGCGACCCATCTACAAAAGGTCGAAGCTGTCGTCACTAATCTCAGCCCTAATGACATTGAAGTATACTTAAAGAAGTGTTGCTTTGGCGTACGAAAGATTTCCTGTGCCGTGTTCTTCCGAGATGGCGTCCTTGCGGATCCCACGACACTTCGTGCTGCTGCTACGTTTCTTAAACTGGCAATGAAATACCTTCGCAGCTTTCTATGCCTTTGATTCATTTTACACGCTTCATTCGCAGCTTCCCCGCAATTATAGCGCATTTCACTGACCTCCGCAGCGGCCGCGACCTTTGAGTGAAATTACATGTGGCGATGCATCCAGAAAACTCTGATGTATTCTTACGCCGCCTCCAATCTTGCGACATTTTGAGTTGGTCGCCCCATATTAAAGAGAGAGAGAAGTTTAATATGAGGGAAAAGCTGAGAGCACCCCAAATGAAATTCACAAGGACCCTAGCGGCGTTGTCTTCGGCGCTGTGCTTGCCCAGCGTAAACGCGGATTTGTCGAGTTAGTTGTTGCTTATGCCAGCCATGCACCTACCAAAGCACGCACGAGCATACAGAAAGACGGTTGAACCTACCATTCCTGAGAAATAAGCCATCAAACATACCATTTCATTCTTCGCGACAGTTGATCTACTATCACAACTACCTCTATGATGGACGCAAATGGCTCTTATTCCGCGTCATCTACGTTGACATACGCGCCACCTTCAACGCTGACTCACAGTGTGCACACGCCGAATAGTTGAAGACTTGCACTTTCTTCCAGCTCTGCTACAATCAACGCAGAATGTACCGCTTCTTCTACCGCTACATTTGTTGCGTCGAGCAGAGCCGCACAAATCCCCCCTTACCATTTCCCTGCTCCGTAACAACCACTGACTTGCCCTCTCCGCCCCTTGGACTACGCCGGCGTTGATTTGTATGGACTTCTTTCCATCACTCCTGCTACCAACTGATAGATAATTGTTGCCATCGATTACACGCTAAGCAGAGACTTCACCAGTGCCATCTGCATCGGCTAGCAATGTTGCCTCTCATTTCACACCACGTCATTCCACAGCACGGCGCACTACGCGAGCCGCGCATAGACCGAAGGACGTGTATTTCATTCGGTCGTTGTCAAGCAATTCTAGAGGAATGCAAGGCCTTTCACCACACCACATCTTACAGTCATAAAACCGAATGGTTTAACAGAAACATTTAATCGAACATCAGCTGATATGCTGACAATGTACGTCACTTCCGGTTACTAAGACTGGAACCATGTCATTCTCTTCATTGCGTACGCCCAAAACACTGCTACGCAGGCCACGACTGGACTCTCTCCTGTTTTCTACCTATAAGGACTCGAGCCTTCCTGCACGTTATGCACAACAACTCCTTGCCACGCTTATGTGAGTGAGTCTACGACAGTTCCCAAGCTGCTAATTCGCTGAAGAGGGTCGCCAGAGAGCCCGATCTAACGCCACTGTCGGCAAGCAGTGTCAAATACACTAACGAGATGTCTCGAAGCCTTTTAGCGTCGTATACCCGTGACCGACTTGTGTGGCTCTGGACTCCTTGAGCTAGCCCCGGTTGGTCAACGAAACCTCTTTCGAAGTACCACCGCCCGTATCGTATGGTCTAGCAAGCCTCGTACTTGATCTACGGCGTCAGGCCACTTGAGCTTTCTTCTATTTTACACTCTAAGAACAAAGAGAGTCCTTTGATTCCTTTCGGGCAGTCCAGGATTGCCACGTATATGACTGTCTTTAAAGAGGCACGCCAACTCTCTTCAGGAGACATCATACTCTCTTCTGAGAGCCATGTGACCCTCAAGAGAGTTAACGTGCCTCTTTAAAGAGAGTCGTATACGTGGTAAGTCATGACTATCCCGAAGGAGTCACAAATACTCCTTTTTTTTTAGAATGTAGTAATCAACAATGTCGAGGCATCAGATTGCGCAGTGGACCTAGGTGATTCCACGAGAGATCGAACATGCATGTCCGGTCGATATCTGAGAGCCGCGATGAGGTAGACCAAGCATTTCTTGAGGAACCTGAAGCGATTAATATGTTGAATAGGTACGTCCACCTTTCTTGTAGGCTGGTAGGCAGGTTGCAGGCTGCAAGCTGTGCACGTGTAGCACTTTAGAGAGCGGAAGTAGCCCGACCCCGCACATGCTAGAGACAAATAAAATCTGAGAATGCATTTTTGCTGAACACAGGCTACCAGAGTGAAATTTCGCCGCAGCAAAACAATTAGTACTGTAGATTTACGCACAATGCAAGCTGATAACAGCCATCAAAGCCACTGAAGTGAGAACACACAGCAAAGGTCATTTTGGCCCTTTATGTCTCGTTAACAAAGAAAATGAGGACATTTGATATTGAAACAGTGCATTGACTGACATAAGCGCTCTTCGGTAAAAAACTTTTCCTCAAAATTGACACCAAATTCTTTTTATTTTGTTTCTTGAAAGTGGGCTGTTTTGAAAAAACTTGGTTTTTAAACTATTTCTTTCTTTTTTACGCTGCTTGTAGGAAAGCGATCTCTCGCAGAAATATTTCAAATGCTTTTTTTCTATATCTGATACAGTTTTGAATAGACCTGTGCGCCGGACCCAAAATCGCCGGCGGGGGGCGCGCCGGTGTTTCCACCTCCGGCGGCGGCGCGTCAACGGCGCGGGGTTCATCGGATCGGCGGCGGCGCAATGGGTGGGTGGGTGGGTGGGGGGGGGGGGGGGGGTAGATTTGTGATTCAAGAGTTTGTGGGGATATTAGTCGGTCTGTTGAATTTTGAAAAAAAAACAACTGTTTCCCCGAAAGGGTGAAGCAGTAAATGCGACAGCAACATGTCGTAATGTTTAACAAACTATAAGGCTATAGCAGCTAACTCTTTTTCATCCGATCTCGCGAAACTGCAAAACACTGGTGGATGGGAATACGGCCGCTCCCGGGAAAGAAGCAGTTCTCATGCAGTTTGTCGTATCAGTGGTCACAGCACGACGCGGTGAGACGCGTTTGCTGATGCCTGCCGAGATAGCGCGCGCCAGCGCTCGCGACCGCGCCCTTATAGTCCAAGTTCACAGCTGCGGATATCTAGCCACGCAGCCCCCCCGACGTTCCTTCGCCCAGCGAAAGACGGACAAGGCTTCCTTTCTTGTTGAGGAGCAACCGATGGTAGGCCTCGCACGCGGTGTGATGTAATCGCATGCGCCGTATACGTACGGATGGAGATGGGCAGCTTGTTTCATCTATGCTCCAGCCGTGTTCCTCGCTAGCGCTCGCGAGCTTTTACTAGCGGGTACAGCATGCAATGCGCGAACAAAAGTTACCGATTTGGGCTTTATACGGAACATGACAGCGACAATGAAAACCTGAACAGAGTGTCCATATAATTGTTATTGCAATCAAAAAGTATACAGCAACCGTGGAAGCGGGTTGGCCTATTTTTTGGAGAGCTGCATCGTCTTCACTGTAAAGAGTCCGTCCGTTGGAAGAATCAAATAATCCGGTTCCTCTTCCAATCGTTCCATTCCATATCTCCTCGACACTTATTTCTTCATAAAGCACGTGTACAATTGGAGCACTAAGCGTTGAGCCCATCAGAATTTCGAGCTTGTCGGCTGCACTCTGTTATTTCGCCTTGCGTAATCGGAAACTCACAAAACAGGGCAAAATAAGTTCATCGCGCACGGTAATCACGCGAGGTGAGGAAGAACGGGTGGGCAAATGCATGGCAAAGCAGGGTAGGAGACAATTCACAACTGATATTTCTCGTATATGGACCAATAGAAAGTATTCGCTCTAATCATGTCACGTGAATCACCGTTCTGGCGTATATAATGCCAAGGGAGCATACCGCGCTCGATATTGTATTTTCAGAGGCTGTACTGGGGCCGTTATAAAGACAGGGTGTGCAAACACGGACGCAAGAAAGTAGTCCAGACACCGCAAACGCCGCCACCTAAAAAATCGTACAGCGGCGGAAAAGGAGGATAGACAAAAAATAAAAAATAAAAAAATGAACACCTTTGCACCAGTGGTGCCAATCCTGAAGGAAGCGCGGAGTTGGGCAGCCGGGCAGCCTTCTTTGTTTCTCTTCGGTTTTTTTTCCCTTTCCTTTCCTCTTCTCTTTCTTTCCTTTTCTGTTTTTTTTTTTCTGAATGTTTACTGATTTCTTCCTCTCTCTTTATTTATTTATTTATTTTTCTTGCTCTTTCTATTCTTCCTATTTTTTTCCTTTCTTTCTCTCTCTTTCTATTTTTTTGCTTGATTCCCTTTCTTCTATTTTTATACCTGGCTTTGCCTGCGTTATGACGACATCATAAGACAGCATACGACAACCCGGGCCCCTAAACTGCTCCGCACTTAACATCATCATCAATGTGCTCGAAGAACTAGAGGAAGAAGACTTCTTCCTTAGCGCGAGCGGGCGCTCAATATGCGACAAATGGCTATACTATTTGTGGTTTTTCCTGCGTTACGTCGAGCTACGACAGCATACGACAGCATACGACAGCATGCGATGACTGCATACGACAGCCCGGGCCCTTAAACTGTTCCGCACTTGAAGCACTTATGTGCGCATTCCTGGGCAAGAGGCGATACCGATCAGTCACTTGTGCGTGATGGTCAACGTGAGAGATAACTGGTCACTCTCTTGACTTCACCCTTGTGTTTTCACGCCGTGTCTTTTTAACATGAATACCTACCAATTAGCTCCGCTATCGGTTATTGTAAGTGTTTCATTGCCTTTACTTCTTTATTTATTTATCCGACTTACTCCAGTAAAAAAAGTAAGGAAAAAAAGTGCATTAAACCATCGATATATATTACTTATCTATTTGATTTATCTATGTACAATGTAGTAGCCCCGAGACTCCACGAATATGCTATCCAGCGAGTTGGATCGTCTCCCTTTAAGGCTGTAGGACGCCGCAGCGTTGAGGTCAGGCAATACTCTCGAGACTTCTGGAGGAAAGAAAAAATCACGCCATATCCACGAAGTGAATTATGATGAGTGGACGAAGCTCCGGAGGTAATGTGGTGAACCGTCAATCCCCGTAAATTTTGCCCACTCGATCATCACACAAAGACCTGACACACAAACGCGGGGGGTGTAGTGGGATTATACATACACTATATACACAATGTTTCATTATTTACATATTGATAAAGTATATACACAATGTTTTATTATTTACATATGGGGTAGATGATGATTTTGTTCAAGAGCTCTACGGACCAGAAGGAGGGGGTTCCCCTGATTTTGCTTTTCCTCATATATGACGTTCAAGCTCAGGGGAACGTTTGTTGTCGGCGTTGCCGTTTTGCCTTTCGAGGGCGAGAGCGCGTTCACGATCGTTTTCAGCCATGGCAGAAAGAGAATGTGTGGTCTGGAACGCGCTTATACTTCATGGTCATCATCGTCATCGTTATCACGTGTAGTGGGTACATTCCACTATACTGGAACGCGCTTATTCTTCATGGTCATCAGGCGTCATCGTCATCTTTATCACGTGGAGTGGGTACATCCCACTATACGTGGCTACCTACTACTACTACTACTACTACTACTACTACTACTACTACTACTACTACTACTACTACTACTACTACTACTACATACTACAGAGGAGGGACAGACCCACACCCTAAGGAGCTTCGCCCCTAATATATATACGACAACTTCCGGGGAGATATTCTCGATGTGACCATCTGAAGAAGATGTTCACAGTCCATTTCGGCAGAGCGCATTCAGTTACTCGAAAAAAGTCACAGTTTCACCGCAAGGGTGAAGCAATGAATACGATAGCAAAAAATTGTAATGTTATACGAAGTGAGGCTGGCAGCTAACTCTTTTTGGATCCGATCTCACGCAACTCTAGAAAACGCTTGTTTAAGAGAATTCTCTTCGCGTTGAGAGCGCAGCACGTAGAAGGGTACACCGGCCCCCCCGCTGTCGGCCGCAGGGAAGGGGAGATAACGCGCGCGCCCGCGCCCGCGCTCGTAAAATCGAACGTCGCCCCCCCCCCCTCCCCCCCCCCCGCCCGCTGTCGGCCGCCGAGAAGGGGAGATAACGCGCGCGCCCCCCGCTCGTAAAATCGAAGGTCGCTCGAGGGACCCCCCCCCCCCTCGCGTCTTTTCACGCTCACGAACGACGGGCGGGGCCGGTTATATATATACATATACTGCAAATGACGCCGACGCCGACGCCGACGGCGAAAACCAGCCGCGAGTGTCCATATAATTGCTATCGCAATAAAAGCGGTTGGCCGTGATGTTTGCTCTTGACCACGTCGATGCGTCCACCACGGTGGTGTAGCGGTTAGGGTGCTCGACGACTGCTGACCCGAAGGTCGCCGCTTCGATCCCGGCCGCGGCGGTCCCAATTCGATGGAGGCTAAATAGGCAGAGGCCCGTGAACTGTGCGATGTCAGTGCACGTTAAAGAACACCAGATGGTCAAAATTTCCGAAGCCCCCCTACTACGGCACCCCTCAATCATACCGTGGTTTTGGGACGTTGAACCCCAGATATATATATATATATATATATATATATATATATATATATATATATATATATATATATATATATATATATACCACGTCAATGCACCAAACCCGTCAGCCCATTCCCAGCGTAAGAAGAAAGTGGACGAAATTTACAGGAACAGGAACTTGTTTGTCAAGTCTGAACTTGCTTATGAATGTGCCCCAGATGTTTCAGAACCATGCAGGGAATGCGTACCGACCTTCGCAGGTGCGTTAGACGGGCGGTCGCATTAAACCTACATAATTCGATAGCTCACCCAATCAGAATTTATGCAGAGCCTCCGAGATATACGCCCAAAAGCGGATGTCTGGGCGCTGCGTTCGTTTCATTGAAGCGCATTTCGTCCCTCTCATTAGTGTCGAGAGTTGTGAAAGCTCTGTGGCATCAAAATGACGTTCCGGAAGATGATCCGGAAACAGGGAGCGCACTGGTCACTGAACTCCAGCCAATGAGCTGCGGCCGAAATGGACAGTTCACTAGGGGGGACACATCGAGAATAATTCCCAGCCATAAAAAATGAAACGGGAGCATGCTGGAAACTTTCACCGAGACCTTGGAGCACGAGGGGGGGAGGGGCGTCGGAGGAGGTTGGTCTGTGGACGTGAGCCGTTCGCTCGTGAATTTTCTTTTATTTAAACATGAGCTCACCATGAAAAAGGAAAACAAACAAGAGCATGATGGCAATTGTGACACGAGCCCGAAGTGGTAGTGGCTTCGGAGGAGGTTAACCTATGGATGCTAGGCGTGCTTTCGACTATATTTTCCCTCTATGGTTGAAGCACATTCCGTTCCTCTAATTTGAGTCGAGAGTTGTGAAAGCTTTGTGGCATCAAAATGACGTTCCGGAAGATGATCCGGAAACAGGGAGCGCACTGGTCACTGAACTCCAGCCAATGAGCTGCGGCCGAAATGGACAGTTCACTAGGGGGGACACATCGAGAATAATTCCCAGCCATAAAAAATGAAACGGGAGCATGCTGGAAACTTTCACCAGACCTTGGAGCACGAGGGGGGAGGGGCGTCGGAGGAGGTTGGTCTGTGGACGTGAGCCGTTCGCTCGTGAATTTTCTTTTATTTAAACATGAGCTCACCATGAAAAAGGAAAACAAACAAGAGCATGATGGCAATTGTGACACGAGCCCGAAGTGGTAGTGGCTTCGGAGGAGGTTAACCTATGGATGCTAGGCGTGCTTTCGACTATATTTTCCCTCTATGGTTGAAGCACATTCCGTTCCTCTAATTTGAGTCAAGAGTTGTGAAAACTTCATGACGTAATATTGACGTTGAAGAGGAAGAATCGGAAAGAGGGGGGCACGCTGCTGGCCGAGCTTCCTCCAATCAGCGGCGGCTGAATGGAGAGTCCATTACACCGACTCATCGAGAAAAGCTTGCCAAGTGAAGTGATGTATTTTATGTCCCGGTTCCCCGTTCGGGTTAAAACGAAAGGCTACCGGCGGCGCGCCGAAGATATTGCACGGCGGCGGCGGCGGCGCGGTCACTCTGAAAATTTCGGCGGCGGCGCGATCGGCGTGAGCAAAAACAGGCAGCGGCGGCGGCGCGGCGCGGCGGCGCACAGCTCTAGTTTTGAAGTTTCTGTGTAAAATAGCAAACGGGCGCAGACGCATCAAACTTACAAACATTTTCGATTTGGGCCGTGTGTGCCATTTTTTTTTTACATCTTTTCCCCTTGGAGGACAGCATAAAGAAAGCATGGATGTAATTCGCGGTATTCCCTATTAGAATCAACACCAAAAATTTTCGTCGCAACGTTTATAGTTCGCATTAAATTCGGCTGCGAAATCCCAAAATATTGCGGTGACCAAAAAACAAGACGCCCGCGCCACCACTTTCAAATATTTTTTTCGCGCGCTCGAAGCGTTTTTCGGAAATAAGATTTTCGGTTCCCTGCACTTTGAATGTGCATGCACATCACATAAAAATCCCAGACAAAACAAAAATATCGACCGGACATGCATTTTCGATATTTCGTGGAATCCCCCTGCTAAAGCGTTACTATCTCTGTGCCGTGGTATTCTGCCCGTAATTCGCCAGGATGGCTTTGTTTCGGAAGGGAAGTAAATAGAGAGTTTTAGAACACCGTACGCAAAGCTTGCGGGAGTTGCGGTTGTAGCGTTAGCGTTCGTCACTTAACGGGAGCCCGCAAGAGGTTAGCGTACGACGCGTGCGCAACGCAAACGCATAGCTTTGCGTACGCTATTCTAAAACTCTCTAAAAGCGCCATTGCTTTCAGAAGCAGAGAACGCTGCTAATGTAGAAACGCTGCTAATGTAGACGATTCGGCAGCGCAATCGCTTTGCGCTGGTTCGGCCATTGCTGGTCAGTCTCTAATAGTACAGTGCTTATTTCAAACGCTTCATTATACTATCAATAGCTTCCCTCATGCTTTCTTTGGATTCGAAATGTGTTGCCTTATTGAGGCTGCGGTGAACTAAGATAGGCCCCGGGTTCCCCTTCCTTTGTTGTTTAAATAATGGGTTGCGTAATAAGAACTAATAAAACATGAGATGTTTACTTGCTCCATTTCCAGAAGCGAAACCGGCACTGCAGCAAGATTCCGGGTGCAACGCTTTAACGAAAAAATAAGCAACTAAATCTTCAGCAATGACGCACTAGTAATAATAATTGCTGGAGCTTTACGTGCCAAAACTGCGATATGTTTATGAGGCGCGCCGTAGAGGAGGACTGGACTGGAAAAATTATGTCCGACAGCACGCGCTTAGCGCGTAGCGGGCGTCTCCCAATCCCTGTTGCGGCAGAGGAGGGTGCCGGAAATTTCGACCACCTGGGGTTCTGTGACGTGAATTTACACCTACGTACAAGCATCTAAATCTAAGTACTCCAAGATTGTAGCCTCCTTCGAAAACGCTAGAGCCGCGGCCACGATCAAACCCGTGTCCTTCGGTTCGGCAGCCGAGCACCGTAACCACTGACAGGAATTCTGTAGAAAAAAAAAGAAAAAAAAATCTAACCAATCTTTTGGTGATTGGAACCCCCGCCGCTTCGACCACGCGCTAGCTGGCAGCTCAGGCGCTCAACCATCTCGGCCACTACGCACGCCGGTTGCGACGCGATAAAATGGGTGTTATCAAGATACCATGGCCAAAGACGGTAGTCAACGACGCGACTGTGTTGTAGGAAACTTCATTTTGGAACGTGTTTTTCTTCACACAGAAACACGATTGCGGGCTCAAATGAAAGCTTCGTCTTCGTACTACTTAGATCTCCGAGAATAATAATAATATCTGGGGTTTAACGTCCCAAAACCACACTATGATTATGAGAGACGCCGTAGTGGAGGGCTCCGGAAATTTCGACCATCTGGTGTTCTTTAACGTGCACTGACATCGCACAGTACACGGGCCTCTACCATTTCGCCTCCATCGAAATGCGACCGCCGCGGCCGGGATCTTAGATCTCCGAGAAATTTGCAGGTTTCCGTCTAGTTTTTTCAGACGGCCCATTTTTGTCTCGAAAAACAGGGCCGGATTTCAGCCGCTTCCATAGGATCCCATTGTTTAAACTTTAAGTCGTCGTGGGAACAGAATGTGAAGCCCCGATGTTTCCGATGCTGCATTTGTTAACTGCGGTACAGCTCCTAGAACGTGCCCCTTTAAGAAGTTTTGGAAGTTGCTCCTCTACGATTTTTTATCGCCGAAAAATGACCCTGTTCCATTGAAAACGTGAGAGCTTCCAGAAGTGGCCGCTAGGAGCGCTGATCATGCAGTGTCCCCGAAAGCTGGATATGTTATTGTTGGGAAACTTTTGAGGCATCTGAAAAAGTTGCCCGACTTAGATAACTCACAGCTACGTTAAAAGTAGCTCCGCACCGCACATCATGTGGCGCAGGGCCGGATTGCGATGGCGTGGTTGATATCGGATGTACGTGGAACTGAACGTGTTACCTGTGAAGTATAGTTATCAATGATATCAGTAATTGCAAAGTAAAGCTTAAGCTAAGTGTTGGCTCTGAGTTGGTGCGCGAACCTTTATATTGTCAAGGACGTGTGGACAGTCCGTTGTGTGCGTCTTGTGACTGATGTGAAATACTTGAGCGTCTTAAATGACACTGTCCCGCATTCGTTACGCAGC
Source organism: Rhipicephalus appendiculatus (assembly GCA_030522465.1). Classification (NCBI taxonomy): domain Eukaryota; kingdom Metazoa; phylum Arthropoda; class Arachnida; order Ixodida; family Ixodidae; genus Rhipicephalus; species Rhipicephalus appendiculatus. Next base: position 1,364,551 of record JALIZH010032946.1, on the reverse strand, counting down.
GGGCTTGGATTTAAGAGCGCTGCCATTTTCCGACAGGGTGTGCTTCTCGACGCCCATCGAGCTCCGCTGACCTTTAAAAGGGACCGAACGTATCTGGTTAGCCATTCATAGACTTTTTTTTCGCTTACTTTTGCCCAAGTTTTTGTAATTTTTTCTTTAATCTCCTATCTCCTTTCCTCTTTCTCTCCTATCTTCCTTTCAGCCATCTCTTCCTTCCTTCTGAAAAAGTAGGCAGTCACTGTGTTCCTCCAGGAAGCAGCTGCGAGCCTGCTTCCTCCCCCCTCCCCCCCCCCCCCCCTTCAAAAAAAAATAATAATGTGTGCAGTCTTTATAGTAGACGTCTCAAATATGTAGTTTTAGGAGTCATGCAGTATATGCATGGTCCATAATTTGCATTTCAAAAGTCAACTTCGCTTTTATTCTTCGCTTTTATGGCTACACGTCAGTCGGAAGTGCCTATGCCGTAAGTGCTGAAAGACCGCGCCTCGTGCCTGGTGGCGCTCCGAAGCCGTCCTCACTTAAGAACAGCTAGTTGCGACCGCGCCAGAAAGCTGTAGCTACGCTTAGTGCCCTTCACAAATGTAGAGAACCATGTTCTACAATTAACTCACTCCTTTGACTTTACTTTCTTATTCCCTGTTTATAATTCTATATCGCCTCGTTTTTTACAACTTCTTTCGCATTTGCTGTATATTGCGCCTTGCGCGAAGCCGTCGTTTTGATGCAATGGTTCATTCCCCATTCTGAACCTCACAACGCGGCTTCCCGTCAGAATGCAACAGCCAGGAACTGTGGCTAATTACACTCATTCTGAGCCATAGACTGCACAACACCACAGCGTACTGCAAAAGCCATCGTCACGGCTGCAGCCTTGTGTGACGCAATGAAAAATAAAAGCCGCACGCGTGCTCCCACTACAAATCGGCGGCCTCACTTATAGCCCGGCAGCGTGTATGTCTTCATCTGCGAGCTTTGAGTCATGACTGCTGCGAGTCTCCACAGCGTACTGTCCTGCTATAACGTCAGAGCGCACCCTCCCCGTGCGATCCAGTCAATTTCAGGGCCTCGCACCATGCTTTTCGCGGCTTATGTTTCCGCTTACTTCAGATAAAATGAAGAAAGCGCAGCGCATCGCGCGCACTTCTTTTGTTTCACGTCCGCTTTCGCTAAGGTCTCTGAGAGCGTGCGAGATCGTGACCCGCCTAGAAATACCGCCATCCGGCGTGGACGAGTCGCGCGGGCATTCTTTTTGTTTTCTGCTGCTACCAGCTTTGTACATTTCATTGTTTCTTGGAAATAAAAGTTGCCTTCCCGTGACCGTAGATTTCCCGGTAGGTTCCTTAAACGATGCCGTTTCGCTGACCCGTTTGCGGGCAAGTAACGATGTTGTGCTAAAAAGTTAGTTTTGCCGCAAGGGCGACGCAATGAATGCGATAGCAAGAAATTGGAATGTGACATGAAGAACGCCAAGCAGCTCGAAACTTGCAGCGCGCCGCTGCAGCACAAAGAACGACGCTCGAAAATAACGCACAGGTATACACAGGCCAAGTGCGAACTAACAACTGTCACAATTGCTACGTCTTTGTGTTTGAGCAGCTCGCTGCAAGTGTCGTCTTTATAGAACCCGACACTCCTAGATATTTCTTTTTCTTTTAAACTGTGGCGCGTGGAGTGATCCCTCTGTGTCTCCTGCCTCGCGGGGGGGGGGGGGGGGGGGGTCTGACCATAAGCGTGCGCAGGGTTCCCCTTCAGGGGGGGGCGAAGGTTCGTCGCAGCGCCGCCCCTCCTATTACGTCAATGTATGGGGCTGACTTTGCGCCCCCCCTGTCGCCCCCCCCTAAAATGTAATGGGCTGGCTTTCCGCCCCCCCCTTCTCGCCCCCCCCCCCCCCCGTGCGCACGCCTATAGGGTCTGACGCAAGGTGTGCTCAACTGCTCTCAAAGCACGTGACTGTGACAAAAATCACAGAACACGCCACGTGCCATGCAAGGAAGCTGTCGTGTACCAGCTCCCCTTGTCATGTGGGAAATCCTACGTGGGGCAGACGGGGCGGTGCCTCAACGACAGGCTTAGAGAGCCCAAAAACAATGTTAAGAAGGGGGGGCGACGGTTTGTTAGCCGCGCATTGGCGCACGTGTGGGTGTTCACCTGTTTTTGATAAGTGCTCGGTGATACGCATGCACAAAGATGAAACTACGCGGTTGATCGTAGAATCGGTCCATGTCACAAATGAGCACGTGAACCGCCCTCAAAAGCGCGTCATAACAGACGGCGCCAGCCGATCACGCGTCGCGACTCAAGGCGCCAGCAACGGTCGCTTCTCCAAAGCGTACACCACCTTGCCTCCTCTATAAACAACGTACGCCGTGAAAGCGAACACCACGCAACATCGAGAGAATTCGAGAAGCCAACGCGGCTGCCACCGGCGCGCGTCCGTCTACGCAGTAGAACCTACTAGAAGGATCTACCCTGTTCCCTGGCTTTCGCTGTGCTGCGACCACGTGAGCGGTGTGGAACGTTCTCGAACTCGTGCGCGGCCTGATATAAGCGGGCGACGACGGAGAGTCAGGGGGGGCGGTCGGTGAAGAGCGGCAAGAGCCATGTGACGGAGGGAACAACAACAACCAGCGCTGGAGTCTGCCTGTTTCCTAGAAGAGAAACGTTGGGTCAGGAATTGCTGGAGTGGACGTTATCGGTGAATATGTCAAGACCATGAGTGTTCTGAAGATTTTGTAATGCATGACATTGCATATTTAGCGCGAGTTGTTTGTTTGTTCTCGTTGTCCTGATCGTATTGTGAGTTATATAGTAAACCGACTTGCCGAGTGTAGCTATATGAATGTATATCTGTATGTAATGATTCATTGCCCTAATTAAGAATATATTCTGTTTTGTTGTCAACTCTTGGCTCTGACTCGGTCTTTGGACCACAACCGGCGTTCGCTGGCGCACTAAAGGACCTACCCTCAATTGTCCGAGCTTTCGTGGTGCGTTTCGGGGGGCCGATACGTCAGCCCTTGGAATCTGCCCGGCGATTGCCTTCCCATTTACGGGATTAGTGACAGTCCACAATACATCAGCTAGGCCAGGAATGTGTCAGCGCACCATCATTATCATTATCTAGAAAAGAATTGTCATTTCTTGATGCCACCACATTTGCGCATGCGTGAGTGTGCGCCATTTTATGTATATATTCAGTGATCCGGCTTCCAAAAATCATTGTTGAAAGTTAGTGCTCGCGTGTGTTCTCCCTGTCCCGTCCTCGTCACTTCAGTGCCGCGCTTAACTTTATGATCATGTTACACCAACAATCTACCCTTGCTAAGTCTGCTCTGCGTTCTTTTTTTTTTTTTCGTTCCACATCGCGGGTGGGTACAGAAAGGGGCCACTCTTTCGTGCCCGTCTCAAGGGCCGTTTTCCAACTGAAGAAAATGTAGGAGAGTTGCGTAGTAGAGAACACGCTTAAGCACCTCCGAGATCTGCGTAACACCAGGGGAAAATGGTGTATATAAATAGCTTGCCGTTATCACGCCTGGAGATTCATGGCGCATGGTAGAATTGTCTAACGCGGCGTGCTGCGGAGGGAGGGGTCGCTGGTTCGAATCCCCTGTCGGGTGCCCTGGATTTTCCTTTTCACATTCATTTTTTGTACCTTTTCTATATATACGTATACATATACGGGACATGACGGTGACGGTGATGGCAAAAATCCGCCGAGAGTGTCTATATAGTTGCTATCGCAATAATTATCGTTAGCACCCTACGCCTGTTCGTGCGTTTATGAATGTCCTGTGTTCGAGTCCAAGACAAAAGGAACCCTTTTGTATGTCGGAGATATGTATGAAAACAAGAGATCGTGAGAGGACATCCGCATAACTTCGAGGTATTCAGAAATATGTTGCGCTTAGCTTCAATAATGATGATATATGGAGTTTATTGGCGCAAGGGCCATGTGATCGCCAAAGAGTGCCAGTACATGAGAAAAAAGATTTGGGCCATGGGTATGGTGACTGGCTGTACAGGGGCCTAAAATTCCTCGCGCTAAAGGCAGGTAAGACATATAGGTATTAAAATCATCAGAGTGGCATGAAACGTGTACAGTGAAAATGAGCGGCAAATGGTTATGATGATAAAACTGTGGTGAGATGATAGAGCACGAATGTCTCTTCAATGCCCTTGTGTCCAAGGGCCGCGAGACAGGTGCTTTGTAATATATCTACCACAGCAGCAACCTCTCTTCAGAGGTCCTGCTGCAGATTACCAGGGTAGATAACGGGAAAACTGTGAACAACTCTTAAAACGCGAACAGTGACTCATGTTTGAAGAGCGGATCCCTACCGATGAACATCGATAGATGAAGTGGTGTTTGCTCTCGATAGGGTAATGGGAAGTGCTTTTTCGAAGCGCGTCTAATTCTTTGCACTGGATTAAATGTGAAGCATGGAAAGTGGCTCACCACATTTCTCGCACATGGGTGGGTTACCACCGGACAGAAGGTATGAATGTGTACTGTGTGTGTGTCCTATTCTTAGCCTTGTAAGTGTTACTTCTGCGTGGCGTGACTTTGATACTGGCAGCCAATTACCAAGGAGCGGCTTGATAACGTGTAGTTTATTTTGTGTGTGCCTATCCCATGTGCTCTGCGAATAATATTTGAGCTTTCGTTTAAGGAAAGGTTTTAACTCAAGCGCAGGGACGGGCGGGGACGTATCGGCAGTGCTCTGGTGGACGGATGCGGCCAGCTGGTCCGCCATCACGTTACCTTGGATCTCGCCGTGCCCTGGTGCCCAGCACACTACGATATGCTGTTTGAATGTGTAGACTGTGCATAAAGATGAGTAAAGTGATACAAGGACGGGGTTGTTGTGTTTGTTAAGTGTTTTCAGAGCTTTTACCACGCTTAGTGTTTTCAGAGCTTTTACCACGTAAATTACTGCCTTTTGTAGTTTTAATTGTTTAATGTGTTTAACAGCCGCAAGTATCGTATAAGCTTCAGCGGTGAAGATGCTTGCATCAGGATGCAGAACGCCGGCATCCGAAAAGGATGGACCGACCGCTGCGTACGACACACAAGTGCGAGACATTGAGGCATCTGTAAGGAATTCTGGACGTGTGTATTTGTGTTGCAGTTCCAGGAAGCATGTGCGGATATGTACAATGGGCGCGTGCTTCGTATCCTCTAAGAAAAAAATGCCCCCCACCTCGCCGAAGGGAATCGTGAGGAAATGCGAATGCAGTTCGCGCGCGCCTGGTTTTTTTTTTTCTTTTTTTTCGCGGTAGCTCCGCTGAGCTCCCGCGATGCGAGCGCCCTCACGCGCCAGAGCGCGCTCCTCCTCTCCACTTTGCTAGGGGCGAGGATAAGCGCGCGCGCCCGCGGCTTTTGCTATGGGAGAGAGAGTGAGAGCGGAGAGATAACACCTGCCGGCGCGCGGACACCTCCTCAACCTATCCTCCTCCCCGCGGACAACGCCGCCTGACATAGCCCGACTAAGAAATGCATTCGCATTTAAAACACATCGCAATCTATAGTGCGCCACTGCCACGGCGGCAGACATGCTTCGGGAGCCATCAAACGGTGTTCAAACGGCACACCCGTTTCCTCAGCTAGGCCCCTCACACGAAGTGAGTAGGGTTGTCTCAACTTAGGCCGGTTTTCAAATAGGGCAGCACTGGACATACTGCTACGTATCTGACATATCAAAGACGACAACGAAGAGGGCTGGTCTGTCCGCTGTGCGTGCTGTCTTCCATCTTGGTCGATGCCACACGCATCAGCGTAAATGCAAGTGGTAAATAGTCACGCCTCGTGTTATTTTTGAAGGGTGTTCCTTGTTTGCGTTCACTTTGAGGTAATATATAAAGGACATGTAAGTTCTCTGCAGTTGAAGCGACCACTCGTTCGATTCCACGTGCAGGCTTTCTACGGGGCTAGTGCGAAAGCACCCGTAGAAAGACGAATGTCTAGATGGTGAACAGGGTCCAGCATTTCTATGGCAGTTGGTGTCGCAGACTGTTAGAGCATCGCCCCGTAATCTAGGCGCGTGCTTATAAGGCTTTTATATAGGTTCGTCAGACACTTTTTGTCATTACCCCACGTAGTGCGTGACAACATTTTCGGGATATTCATGGTTTCTAAACACCTGATTTTTATATACTTGATGTGCTCTATGAAGGTTAGTTTGGTATCTAATATTAGACCCAGGAACTATGCTCAGTTTTTACAGACAGACGTTGACCATGCTGGTCAATGTCCGGATCGCGATGAAGGCCTCTCTTGCTGGAGAATAGGACACAAGTGCTCTTCAATAGGGTACGCATTTGGGCTGGTTGGTTCATGATTTCCTGTATAAAACAGCGCTAAAAGACGGGACGAAGAAAGGACACAAACCACGGCGCTGACTAACAACCAAATGTGTTTTATTCAACCAGTCCGCATATATATGCTCCACCACAATCGCAAGAACAGAAAGAAATCGATGATCAGCCTGCGCAGAGGCAACAAAAATACTCAATTGGACAGAAATGTTATCTCCTTCGGGAGGAGGGAAATCGACGGTTGGCTAACACATGCCTCGCCGCCGTTATAAATCTGATAAGCTTCAGAGATGAGGCGCGCGCGTTCATCATAGTACTTTGACAGAAAAATTGAATCTTTAAAAGATGGCTCACAACCGCAATCATTACAATGAAGAGACAGTTGACTATCTCTAGCTTGTTTTCGGACCTTATTCGCGTGCTCGCGCATGCGGTCATTGGCGCACCGGCCCGTTTGACCAACATAGTAACGCCCGTAAGAAAGTGGAATCTTATACACCACAGCATCGCAACATTCAACAAACTTTTGCCGGTGCTTCTTACTACACCTTTCCGTCTTGGTCTCTCGATTTACTTGCTGACACAAGCTACCAAGTTTATTTCTAGCAGAAAACAACAACCTGACGCCTGCCCTGCTGACCACTTTCTTAAGATTATGTGCCACCTTGTGCACATAAGGTATGACCGCTACTGATTGCTGCGGGTGTGTCGCCGATTGAACAGCTGTTGAGCCCTTGTTCTTAAAGCCAGATACAAGGCCTTCTGCGATGCTGGTCAGAAGCGTTTCTGGGAAACCTGCAAGCTTCAGACGTGCTACTTGACAAGAAAAACTCGCTTCAACCTGGTGGTCACAGGACCTCTCAAGCGCCGCCTTCATGCACGCCCTTGCAATGCCGCGCTTCACTATCTTCGAGTGCGCAGAAGAAAAAGGGAGAATGCTCTTTTGTGACCTAGGCGCATACCCCCCAACAGACATGGTTGTTTGAGAACGAGAGTTCGAAGTCCAAGAGGCGAAGCCTATTGTCTGAGGGATGCTCAGTGGTCAATTCAAGTGGACTTAATTCCGTGAGGAATACGTCGAAAATTCCAGCTGTACGTCACGAGAGTTAGTGCTATAAAAAATTAAAAAGTTGTCCACGTATCTCATCACTTTTATCGTGCTAGTCTGTCTGAGCTTGCTGTCGAGATTACGGTCATAGCTGGCTAGTAAAATATCGCTGAGAACAGGGGCGATGCATGAGCCTATGCAGACTCCTTTCCGCTGAATAAAAAGCTTATCGTCCAAACTGATGAAGGTGGATTGCATATAAAACTTTAAAAACTCTAAAAACTTGTCGACAGTGGTTCCACATGCGTTCTGAAACTTAACAACACCGTATCGGTCAATGCAATTACTAACTTCGGCGCACACATCATTCTGAGGCAACGAGTAATATAAGTCCTTGATATCGACTGAAAAAGCACTCACACCCACTGGACAGTCATCTCGAAGATAGGCAGAAACAGTACCTGGGGTCCTTATGAGGTAGGGGTCGTCGATGTCAAGGAGGCACAAAAACCTTTGCAGGAACGCACCAACTTCTCGCTGCCAGGTTCCGCGTTCAGAAACGATGGCCCGGAACGGGCAAAGTTCCTTATGAGTCTTGGCGCTGAAAAACGCTGAAAGGCTGGTTCCTTTGCAGGCTTTCACGGATGATGCCAATTTCGCAACTCCTGCTTTTTCGCAGAGCTGAACAGCCCTTGTTTTCACTTTCGTGAGGACCACTCCTTTCACTTCGTTGAAGTTGCCGTTAATGGCCGCGTCTGCCTTTTCCTTGTACAGACCACAAGGCACCACGACAAATCCTCCTTTATCAGACAGGAGCAGCTTCAAGCCGGCATCCCGAAGGACAGCAACCGCTGAGCGGAGCTTGACCGTGTTGCCTTTTTTAAGCCGCTGAGGCAGGCAGTCAACTCCTTCCCTGATGCACCGGTCAACTTCATCTGTCCTTGCTTTACCAGCAGCTGTTCTGACGAGGCTGAGCAGTTCCATCTTGTCCAAATCGGGGTGCTCACAAAATTTAGGCCCGAGCTTTAGAAGGTCAGCGACGTTCTTCGGAACTGAGGCATCTCCGAGTATCTTGACGTCTTTACCTTGCTCCGGATACTGATGTTTGCTCCTTGGCAGTCGAACGACCAAGTTGCCCCAAAGGAAGTCGGCAGTCTGACACGCCAATCGAAGGTCTTGCAGAAACCTCTTCTGTGCACTGGGTAAAGGCATTTCATTGTAGTTCACAATCTGCAAGCAGTCCGTGAAGAAGCGAGCCTGTCGACAAGCCTCTGACCGCAAGATGCGGCACATTCTTTTGACGTGGCCTTCTGAAGGCATCAGAGCCCCAAAAAGCTGGGCCACTTCCGGCGGCAGGTAGGAATGCTTGAGCGAGTAGGTGTAGAGACGAGCTCTACAAGTCGCAGTGGCGAGCAGATTTATACAGACGACTGAAGAACGCAAACACGAGAAAGGCGTGAAAGAAGAAAAAGAGCCCGCTGTATTAGAAATGAACTGCAATAGGGTACGCATTTGGGCTGGTTGGTTCATGATTTCCAGTATAAAACAGCGCTAAAAGACGGGACGAAGAAAGGACACAAACCACGGCGCTGACTAACAACCAAATGTGTTTTATTCAACCAGTCCGCATATATATGCTCCACCACAATCGCAAGAACAACAGAAAGAAATCGATGATCAGCCTGCGCAGAGGCAACAAAAATACTCAATTGGACAGAAATGTTATCTCCTTCGGAAGGAGGGAAATCGACGGTAGGCTAACACATGCCTCGCCGCCGTTATAAATGTGATAAGCTTCAGAGATGAGGCGCGCGCGTTCATCATAGTACTTTGACAGAAAAATTGCCCGTTCCGGGTCATCGTTTCTGAACGCGGAACCTGGCAGCGAGAAGTTGGTGCGTTCCTGCAAAGGTTTTTGTGCCTCCTTGACATCGACGACCCCTACCTCATAAGGACCCCAGGTACTGTTTCTGCCTATCTTCGAGATGACTGTCCAGTGGGTGTGAGTGCTTTTTCAGTCGATATCAAGGACTTATATTACTCGTTGCCTCAGAATGATGTGTGCGCCGAAGTTAGTAATTGCATTGACCGATACGGTGTTGTTAAGTTTCAGAACGCATGTGGAACCACTGCCGACAAGTTTTTAGAGTTTTTAAAGTTTTATATGCAATCCACCTTCATCAGTTTGGACGATAAGCTTTTTATTCAGCGGAAAGGAGTCTGCATAGGCTCATGCATCGCCCCTGTTCTCAGCGATATTTTACTAGCCAGCTATGACCGTAATCTCGACAGCAAGCTCAGACAGACTAGCACGATAAAAGTGATGAGATACGTGGACGACTTTTTAATTTCTTATAGCACTAACTCTCGTGACGTACAGCCTGCTGCTGGAATTTTCAACGTATTCCTCACGGAATTAAGTCCACTTGAATTGACCACTGAGCATCCCTCAGACAATAGGCTTCGCTTCTTGGACTTCGGAACTCTCGTTCTCAAACAACCATGTCTGTTGGGGGGTATGCGCCTAGGTCACAAAAGAGCATTCTCCCTTTTTCTTCTGCGCACTCGAAGATAGTGAAGCGCGGCATTGCAAGGGCGTGCATGAAGGCGGCGCTTGAGAGGTCCTGTGACCACCAGGTTGAAGCGAGTTTTTCTTGTCAAGTAGCACGTCTGAAGCTTGCAGGTTTCCCAGAAACGCTTCTGACCAGCATCGCAGTAGGCCTCGTATCTGACTTTAAGAACAAGGGCTCAACAGCTGTTCAATCGGCGACACACCCGCAGCAATCAGTAGCGGTCATACCTTATGTGCACAAGGTGGCACATAATCTTAAGAAAGTGGTCAGCAGGGCAGGCGTCAGGTTGTTGTTTTCTGCTAGAAATAAACTTGGTAGCTTGTGTCAGCAAGTAAATCGAGAGACCAAGACGGAAAGGTGTAGTAAGAAGCACCGGCAAAAGTTTGTTGAATGTTGCGATGCTGTGGTGTATAAGATTCCACTTTCTTGCGGGCGTTACTATGTTGGTCAAACGGGCCGGTGCGCCAATGACCGCATGCGCGAGCACGCGAATAAGGTCCGAAAACAAGCTAGGGATAGTCAACTGTCTCTTCATTGTAATGATTGCGGTTGTGAGCCATCTTTTAAAGATTCAATTTTTTCTGTCAAAGTACTATGATGAACGCGCGCGCCTCATCTCTGAAGCTTATCAGATTTATAACGGCGGCGAGGCATGTGTTAGCCTACCGTCGATTTCCCTCCTTCCGAAGGAGATAACATTTCTGTCCAATTGAGTATTTTTGTTGCCTCTGCACAGGCTGATCATCGATTTCTTTCTGTTCTTGCGATTGTGGTGGAGCATATATATGCGGACTGGTTGAATAAAACACATTTGGTTTGTTAGTCAGCGCCGTGGTTTGTGTCCTTTCTTCGTCCCGTCTTTTAGCGCTGTTTTATACTGGAAGTGCTCTTTTGTGGGTTCAGTTTAAACCCATTTTCGTCTGCCCATTTAGAGACCTTGTTCAAACCTAATTGAACCTGCCATTCACACATTGAAAGGTTGCACGATTTAAAACCGACCTGAATATCGTCGACATATGTGCAATAAAACATATTGCAGGGGATGGACAGGCGCAAGGAATTCATTTTGATAATAAAAAAGTCACAGTTTTTATTATCACAGTGGTAATAAAAAAGCCACAAGGCGAAGCAATGAATGCGATAGCAACAAATTGGAATGTCAAGCGACGAATTTCAAGCAGGTCGAAACATGCAGCGCACTGCACACGCACACATGACGCACGAAAACAACACGCACAGGACGAGAGCGAACGAACAACGTTCAGAGCTCGGCACCTAAAACTTGCTGCTCAAACAAAAACGACGCACGAAACGTATTCACAGGTACAGACGAGCGCGAACTAACAAGTGTCACAGTTGTTACTTCGCTGTTTTTGAAAACCGTGCTGTTTTCGCAAACGGGGGGGGACTGCAGCGAGCGAAGTGACCTTCGTGCGCTCGGTAACTACAAGGCAATCGTTCCGGCGAAAGCCCAAGATTCTCCCCCCACCGCGAGATGAGCGCGCGCTCGCACGGGCGTCTAACCCCCCACGGGGCAAAGTACGCGCCGGAGAGGAGCGCCTGAGAGCATGCGTCGCGACAAAGCGGGGCGCCGAGCCCCGGTCGAGCGCGCCCTTTGCGCCATCTCGCTGGTAATGCTGAAAACATGCTGAAAAAACGCTGTATATAAATAGCTCACCGTTTGAACGTTGGAGGAGGAGCGATTTCATGGCTCGGCGGTTAGCGCCGCGCGCTGCACAGAGAGAGAGGTCCCTCGTTCGATGCCGCGCGTCGGAAACATTTTTCTGAATTATTTTTCTTTGTGGCTTTTATAAATATATAGATACATATACATATACGGCACATGACGGCGACGCCGACGGCGAAAACCAGCCGAGAGTGTCCATATAATTGCTATCGCAATAAAAGTGTACAACTCAGGACACCACCTTGCGGCACTCCTGTTTCTTGGACAAATGTTCGCGACAGAACAGTGCCTACTCGAACACGGAATGTCCGATTGGACAGGTAACTTTCGATTATGGTTAATATTTTGCCCCGCACACATATATATGTGAGCTCTCGCAATATGCCAAAGCGCCATGTAGTGTCATAAGCCTTTTCCATATCTAGGAACACAGAAAAAAAATTGGTTATGGACGAAAGCGTCACGAATCTGTGCCTCGATACGTACAAGCTGGTCAGTGGTGCATTTAGCCTCTCGAAACCCGCACTGGCATGGGTCCAGTAGATTGTTTGTTTCAAGGGAGTGCATTAGTCGGCGGTTCACCATCTTTTCAAAAAGTTTACACAGGCAGCTTGTTAGTGCGATGGGCCTGTAACTGGTAACGGAGGATGGATCCTTGCTTTGCTTTAGAATCGGAATAGCAATGGCCTCTTTCCAAGGCAGAGGGGATCTCGCCGGAAAACCAAGCAGCATTATACAGGGAAAGGAGAGATTTTTTAGTTTCACAGGGCAGGTGTTTTAACATTTCATATACTACACGATCAGAGCCTGGGGCGGAATCATTGCAGCAGTTTAGCGATGCCTGTAGCTCAGCTAAGACGAAAGGTTCATATATGGCTCGTGCTTTCTGGATTCGCACTCTAGTTTCTGTTTTTCGATTCTTGTTTTGTATCGTTGGAATGATGTAGTATAGTGCGACGAGCTGGAGACCTGTTAGAAGTGTGCGCCGAGAGACGTTGCCTGGTCTTCCAAGCTGTCGCCTTGTGTGTTTACTAGAGGAAGTGAATGTGCTGGTCGTCCTGCTACCTTACCAACCATGTTCCAGACTCTCGCCTCCTGTGTGTATGAATTGATTCCGGATAAAAACTTCTGCCAGCTCTCCCTTCTAGCCTGTCGGCGGATTCTTCAGCCTTGATAATTAATATTCTTAAAACTGTCAAGATTCTCGGCTGTCGGTGAGTTCCGAAGCAACCTCCATGCTCTGTTTTGCTTTTTTCGTGCATCTCGACATTCATTGTTCCACCATGGAACACGTCGCTTACCGGGCAGTCCAGTTGTTTGTGGGATACAATTGGTTGCAGCTTCTATCAGAAAAGCTGTAAAGTACTCTATGGCTGCACTTATGCTTAAGCCACACATGTCAGTCCAACTTAAGCGAGTAACTTTTTGAAACTGTTCCCAATCGGCTTTGTCTGTGTGCCATTTGGGAACCTGTGGAGGACATTCATTCGATATTGGCGCGCTCAGTACTACAGAAGAGTGGTCATTTCCGTAAGGATTATTGATGACCTTCCATGTGAGTAGTGGTAGAAGCGATGGAGATGCAATACTAAGATCTATGGACGAATAAGTATTGTTAGCGAGACTATGATATGTTGGCTCTTTCCGATTCAAGAGACATGCACCGGAAGGGAAAAGAAATTGTTCAATTAGACGACCTCGCGCATCACAGCGAGGGTCCCCCCCATAGACTGCTGTGTGCATTCAAGTCTCCAAGGACGAGATAAGACTCTGGAAGTTGATATATTAAGGACTGCAATTCATGTTTTTGGAGCCTGTAGTGTGGATGTATGTATAGAGAGCAAATAGTGACGAGTTTGTTCAAAAGAAGCGCTCGAACAGCCACTGCCTGAAGCGACATTTGGAGTTGTAAGTGTGTACATGCTATTCCTTGGTTAACTATAACGGCTACACCTCCCGGACGATGCCATGGCATCCTCGCGGTCCTTTCAGAAAGTAACGTAACTGCGTAGAAAGTTGGTGTGTTTGGATTTTAAGTGTATTTTTTGTTCACACAGCACTTTTGGTGAATCTTTGTGTAAAAGTTCTTGGACGTCGTCGAGGTTTCTAAGCAGTCCTCTGACATTCCATTGTATAATTTGTGTTTGCATATTGGAAGTAAAGTAGTGGTGTGGGTACGAAAAGGAAGTAACTGTTGTTTATGCGGAAAGTTGGAGCTTAGGTAGCAGGGCCGTCATCGGGCCCTGTTATCGGCTTTTTAGTTTTCTTAGCGTGCTCCAAGGAGCTCCGCCGCTCTTCCGGTACCAGGGGTACCGGGTTTGTGTCCATTGCCTCGTGCGAGGCACTGGACGCCCGCGTACGCGAGCTGCTGGTTCGTGTTTGCGACCTCGCCTGGCGAGACGTGGTCGCGAGACCCGACGACTCTGGAGTCGCCGGGATGCATAGGCGGAGAGTACGGGGGGTGCTGAGGGGCTCGGGCCCCCCTCCGGACGGTTTCATGGGGGGGCGGAGCCCCCCCACCCTGAGGCCGGCCCGGGATATTTTTAAGAGCTTGCAAACTCCAGCGTCCCAAAAGGTGTATAGTCGTAAAAAATGGTATTTTCTGCCGTCTGAGAGTTATTATTGGCCGTCTTAAATTGAATTTAAGGCCATAATTAAAGCTTCCTCTGCCAGCATTAGCCCGCTCTCTCATGTCTGATCCATGCTTTGACAAGTAAGTAAAGCATGACAGTGAAAAAGCCGGCAGATCCCACGCACTGTGGGAATCGATGTAATGCGAAGCAGCCAGGAAGGAGCAAATCCTGCTTTACATAATTTGCATGTCATGTTTGACATGTTAGGACCTGTCATTTATGTTCGTCATACAGTCACGTCGCGCAATACCAATTTTGGTGTATATTAAGCTAGCGAACTGGACGCAAGCGCACCATGAGCGTGGCATGTAAATGGGGTTGTAGATGACACGCATGCCAAGATTTTCATGTTACCACCTGCCACTTATGTTCGTTATACAGTCGTGTCACTCAATACCAAATTTGGTGTATATCCAGCTAAGGAAACGGCCGCGAGAGCGCCATGAGCGTGGAATGCAAGTCATGTCGCTCATGACGTCATGATTTCCATATTACCACTTGTCATTTATGTTCGTCATACAGTCACGTCACTCAATACCAAGTTTGGTGTATATCAAGCTAACGAAACGGCCGCGAGCGCGCCATGAGCGTGGAATGCAAGTCATGTCGCTCATGACATGTCATGATTTCCATATTACCACTTGTAATTTATGTTCGTCATACAGTCTCATACAGTCACGACACTCAATACCAAGTTTGGTGTATATCAAGCTAACGAAACGGCCGCGAGCGCGCCATGAGCGTGGCATGTAAGTCATGTCGCACATGACAAGTCATGATTTTCATATTACCACTTGTCATTTATGTTCATCGTACAGTCACGTCACTCAATCCCAAATTTGGTGTATATCAAGCTAACGAAACGGCCGCGAGCGCGCCATGAGCGTGAAATGCAAGTCATGTCGCGCATGACATGTCATGATTTCCATATTACCACTTGTCATTTATGTTCGTCATACAGTCACGACACTCAATACCAAGTTTGGTGTATATCAAGCTAACGAAACGGCCGCGAGCGCACCATGAGCGTGGCATGCAAGTCATGTCGCACATGACAAGTCATGATTTTCATATTACCACTTGTCATTTATGTTCGTCATACAGTCACGTCACTCAATCCCAAATTTGGTGTATATCAAGCTAAGGAAACGGCCGCGAGCGTACCATGAGCGTGGCATGTAAATCATACTTTTCATGACAAGTCAGTCATGATTTTCATGATATGACCAGCCATTTACGTTCGTCATAGAGTCATGTTATGCCATACCAAATTTGGTATAAATCCCATTAACGATACGGCCGGGAGAGCACAAAGTCGTAGGCGGCTAGATAGATAGATAGCTAGATAGATAGATAGCTAGATAGATACGCTCAAAGTCGCCGAAGTTCGCTAAGAAATGCTTCGCATTTAATAATTAAGCATATCCCATGCATTGTGGGAGTCGATTTTATGAGAGGCAGTCAGCGAGTAGCATCCTATATGCGCTCTTTCGCTTTGAGCCAAGCGTTGCGAGGTAGAGCGAGGTTTTTGCGCAAATTGAAAAATAAATCTGGAGTCTGCCACTAGAGACCATTTAATTTGGGAGTCGGATTCTCCCTCTCCCTCTTTCGATATATATATATATATATATAGAGAGAGAGAGAAATGTGGAAGAGCATGTCGGGCCCCGCCCCCCTCCGGGAAAATGAAAACTCTCCGCCTATGCCGGGATGTGAGGCTCAGTAGGTGGCACAGACTTGGCTGCTGCCACCACGGGGCAGCCGCGACGGCCGAAGGCTCACTTTGCGTGGGCCTCGGTAGTGGCGGAGGGCGATGCGACGCTGCCCCCTGACGCGCCGCATCAGCATAGGTTGGGCCGGGAAAGGCCGAACACCTTCTTCGCGCTCCTTTGAACGAGATGTTTTCTCGGACCTTCAATGATATTATATCCTTTTCCTTCTTCCAGTTTGGGCAAGAACGTGAGTATGCGGCGTGGTCGCCGTCGCAGTTCACACAATGTGGTGTTTCGTTACAGTTGTCAGAGGCATGGCCCTCGACACCACATTTCGCAGAGGTAGGTCGACCACGGCAGCTCTGAGAGCCATGGTCAAATCTCTGACATTGAAAACATCGGCGGGGGTTTGGAATGTATGGTCTGATAGGTGTCTTTGTGTAGTCCGTGTCTATGCTTTGTGGTAATTCACTAGTGGCAAATGTCAGTATGAGATGATTAGTAGGGATTTCCTGGTT
Organism: Rhipicephalus appendiculatus; assembly: GCA_030522465.1. Lineage (NCBI taxonomy): Eukaryota > Metazoa > Arthropoda > Arachnida > Ixodida > Ixodidae > Rhipicephalus > Rhipicephalus appendiculatus. Next base: position 1,348,065 of record JALIZH010032946.1, on the reverse strand, counting down.
GTTTATTCGGATTACAATTCACTTTATATTCGTCACATTTTGTACTTCCACCCTTCCAGAAGTTCGGTCTCAGATAGGTCTAGGACAGGGGTCTCAAACTCACCTCAGCCAGCGGGCCGCAGTCACGCTAATTACTCCCCGCAGGGGCCGGGGCAGTGAAGGATGTAGGTAAGAGCGGGGGGGGAAGGGGGGGGGTACTTTGTTGCAAGAAAACTTTCCCATATCTCATATAGCGGTCAGTTCTGAAGGAAATTGGTGCCAGGATTCCAACATGTCGATACCGATCTGGACGCTGATTAAGAAATACAATTTTTGTTTTACTGTTTGTTTCAAAACAAAGTGACACATGGGATGCCTCACAGAGTCAATGCTTTAAACCAGTCACGTCTGTGTATCTCATAAGCATACTTAATAAGAAATTGTTAAAGAAATGTGTGGTGGAGACCGTCATGTGCGGGCCGCGGGCCGCATTCGAGAGCCTCGCGGGCCGCATGCGGCCCGCGGGCCGCGTGTTTGAGACCCCTGGTCTAGGAGATCTGCGTCCGATACGACTCCGCGTGCGGAGTTCATGGATCGGTGTGGTGTGACGGTTATCGGCATGTCGCCAAAAGTATTGAGGTTCTTCAGTTTCTCGAATTGTACCTTGTGACTGAGTTCAATAAGGAGGTCTCTACTGACCATTTTTGTGACTTTATAGCCAGCACCTAAGGTGGCTGTCATGGATCGGGATACTATGAAGGGAGATGCGGTTATAGCTCTTTTGTCAGATTTCTCACTTTGTACAACGTGGTAGTGCGGGAATACTTCTTTGGGTCGGCTCAAAGAGGTTATGTCTTCGGTGCGTACGCGCTTTGAAGCGGCACGATCATTGAGTAATGGAAATGCTTTATGCATAATGGTTGGATTCGATTTGCCAGCGATGGCAGCCACCCACCACGGAGCCCAACATGGGGACACTACAAGATTTCTTATGAACGAAAACATGCAGACGTCAGCTGTACATCGCGCCTATAACCCTATGCGCATAGGCCAAGGTTGGCTAGTCGCACAAGGTTAACCCAGGTCGCCTACGAAAATTAGGCAGTAACTAAAGGGAGTAGAAGACAGGACAGCAAGGAAAGAGGACAGGAAAGGAAAAGATGTGAGAGGGGTATAAGAAAAGGCGACCGCCGATTTCCCTTGGGTGGGTCAGCCCAGGGGTGCCGTCTACGTGAAGCCGGGGCCAAAGGGGTGTGTTGCCTCTGCCGGGGGGCCTTTAACGGTCCAATCACCCGGCGTCGGCTCAACCCCCCAGGTTCCCCTTTTCCCCGGACACGGCTAAGCCACGCACGGCGAGGCGTGGGAGGGGGGTCGAAACTCCCCGTTGGCTCGGGTCCATGGTGACGCCACTCACCAAACGCCTGCTTCCGCAGACGCCCCTGCGGGAGCTTAGCTTCAATAAACCTGTTACACAAATACATGTTATTCTATCACCTTACGTGTATGTAAAATATCATATAGGCGGCATGCTTGTCAGTGAAGGATCCTAGTTTTGTTAATGGTGAGGCGGCGTTGTGTGCTCTTAATGTGCATCTCGATACAGTCATCCGTGCTGAGGCATGAGTCATCAACCACCTATAACGGTAACACAGGCCAATTTTTCTGAACAGCTCCACGCCATATTACATAAGGAAGGAAGGAACAGGAGGGAAAGGAAAGGCAGGGATGTTAACCAGTCTAGAAGGACTGGTATGCTGCCCTACACTGTGGAAAGGGACGGGGAGTCTTGAAGATATTGAGGAAGGGGGAGGGAGAGCACGCACGCAAAGAGTCACACACCTCCTTGTGTATTGATTAAGGCGAAAGCCTTAGATGCCTCATGAAACGCAAAAATCGACCGTCGGCGTCGGTGTCCCGCGTCGGCGGCGTCGGGACAACACGAGTGAGGCAAAAGGTCATCATCACGTGATGGCGTCACCACATGACGCCACATGATGACGGCATCGCATGATATCGCAGGCGGGCCGATCCCGGAGGCAGTGCAAAGCCAGGTGAGGTGCCTCCGATCCTTGAGGCAATGTAACAGCACGTTAGGTGCTAGAACACCTTCGTAAGGTGGCGGGCAGGGTGAATACATAGACTGCGAAGGAAAAGAAGATGGCTTTCGCCTTCGAGTTGTCTTAGGTGGATGCTTAAGAGACCCTGTGGGTGTTTGTGTGTTGTATCACATGTTATACATTTCGAAAACAGGTACCGTTTAGTGGCACCCTAACTGAAGCTACACAAAACGACAAGAATATCTGTATAATGGCGCAATGAAAAGGCGTTGGTAAGTATATGGAGTACCAGCAGTTTCATATTCGAACCGTTCAGTAAGCTACATATACGAGTGAAAATAAATTTATACCGAGAGAAAATGCGGAATGCAGCTGAGAACTACTTTTGAAAAAAAGTAAACATTATTTATTTATTTATTTATTTATTTATTTATTTATTTATTTATTTATTTATTTATTTATTTATTTATACGTGTACCTACAGCGCCCTCTGGGGGGCATTGTTGTAGGGGGGGTTTACAAATCAAAAGCACATACACGTCAAAGAAAACAAATTCCGCGGTACAAAACAAAACAACAACAAATCAAAATAGGTAAATCCCAGCATACAATATATGCACAAAATATATAGGCTGGACATTTCCGCCATTGCTAAATGAAAAAAACGTTGACAACTGTTCACTGTCTCGGTCTTTCCCCACTCATTACATTTCCCCCCCCTTATGCCCTTGTTATGTCAGCACCATTACATCGTTGCATCGCGCTTACGCGCCCATTTCAGCGAGGCATTTACAATTCCTATTCCATTTTTTTTTTCGTTCTTTCGTGAAGGTGCTTTCTTCACTGCACTACACCGACCGCGGCAGGGGCCTGGGCCTCGTCAGCGCTTTTTCGCAATAAAATGCCTCTTTACTCTAACGACGTTTTCAACGTGGAACGAAGTACGTGACCAGCGAGAACGCATGTTTTGCTGCAGCACCGGAACCGCGAGAGCCCATTACGGAGCGCAGTTTGAGCCCCAGTCCTGTCAGCGCTTTTTACTTCTCAACCACAGCCTCGTTTCTTTCATGTTTTTTTTTTTAAATTATTTTTACGAATGCCACTAAAGCGGTCTGGTCCGGGCGTTTGCGTTTCTGTAATATCTTGCATATCAGCGAGACTTTTAAACAAGTGCAACGCACATAAATAAATACTTAAGCGCGCAGGAAAGCAACATAATTATTGCTCACAACTGAGAAGTATTCGCTAAAGTTTGCCAAGCCACCTTTTTTTCTGCTTTTTTCTCCTAGCAGCGAATTTACTTTCTATAATAGCATGATCAACAACAGATCAATAGCACATTTGCATAGCGAAACCGCCGTTTCAGATTCGGCGAGTAGAGTGGCAATGCTACATATAACATACACGGTGCGTTATACTTAATTATGCTGTCACGGGGTCATGACGTTGAGGAAGGCATGTTATGATCGGACTTTATGGCTTGGCGCCCGCCAGTCTGCCCTGCTTTATTCCCGGGTCAGCGTTCCCCGAAGGGCACCTGTAGCGGCGACAACACGGCAATCCTGCTCTGAATCCTTCCGGGCCGTCGGCGCACCTCGTCAAACCCCTTTCGACTCACCCGACCGACTTTGACGCTTCTATTGCCTGGGAGGGGTTGTTTACAGGCGAGGCTGCTTGCTTTGTTAATCGTGCTGCTAGACGCACCGAACAATCAGCCGAGAACTTGGCAGACACGTTTCCCACACTCCGAGGGTTCCTTCGTGGCAGCCGCCTGGGAGGCACTTGCGTCGCAGCCGCTGTCGAGGAGTCATCGCTGCACCCGACTACACGGCTGGTTTACAGGAATGTGCGTCACCTCGGCCAGGTCATTGTGCAGTGCAGTGCGAGGCCGTATTGCGTCCTGTGCACTCCTCTCCCTCGCCGACGGGCGAACTGGGCGTGCCTCTTCCCTCTTTCCAGGGTTGAGAAGGAGGCGGTGTTTGATCTTCCCATTTTGGGGCGGAGTTGAAGACATCGTCTCGATTGGACTATCCTGGACTTTATTGTTTTCCCGTGCAGGGAATCTTGGGAAGGCTAAGGCCATAAAACGCGAGCGTCGAGACGCTCGAATCATCATTTTCCTGCATCATGTACAAACACGCTACCATGTAAATAATGTAAAATAAAACGTTCCTGTTGTCAGCTCCGGCTACTCTGCTCGACTTCTCCCTGCGACTTGGCTGGCTCCGGTCCCATGGACAGACCCCCGACTACATCAACTGGTTGGCAGCGACGGGATGTCCCATGCTTGACTGGGCCTCAGCGATGGTGAGTGCTTGACTTTCTTTTGAGATATGCCAGGTTTTAGCTTTTATGTTCTTCTAAAACTGGGTGTGAACTTCTGGGCGTATGGACTTTGTATCTCGCTACCATACGTCGCAGCTATCCACCAGATTTTAGCTAACCTCTTCTAAAACTGGCACTAAGTTTACCGGGCGTTTAGGCTTCGCTTGTTCGCTTCCTAAAGTCACGGCGTGTAAGAAAGTCCTCGCTCGTAAAACCATGTATTTGTTGGCCAGGCTAGGGAAACCAGACCTCTCTGGCACATGCAGCTGTAAGGATATAGTTTTGAGTTTTTTTTTTTTGTTTGATTCATTTTACTCTTTGAACCACGATATTAGCTTCAAAGTAAGAGTAAATGTTGTAGGAAGGCATCACGAGGAACGAGATCGCGATGGAGAAGGGTCACCTTCAAATTTGTGAGGAGTTGGGCGTTTACGCCGGCTCCGCAAAAACAAGGGCAGCGATTCTCGAAGTGATGGAGGAAGAAGATGTCACGTTCGATGAAGCTGAGGAACTTTGGGAGTTGATTACTGACATAAGGCTCGAGGCAAAACAGCGCGAAATGTTTGAGCGAGCAACTGAGCAGCGCAAGCGTGAGGCCAGGCTTCTAGGGCGCACGGAGCTATTGGAAAGCTTGGAGCGCGAACTGAGCGAGAGGGAGTCCGACTATAAATTGGAAACGTATAAATGGTGGGACGCACGAAAAAAGCTCCGCGTTTTCCAGATAGGTGAGGACGTTGTTAGCTTCCTCGCTGATTTTGAGGAAGCTTGCGAAAAACAGGAGGTCAGCCGAGACTACTGGCTCCAAAGACTGATCCAGTTGCTCCCGCAGAATGTAGGATGCGTTGTGGAGCGCATGTTTGACTCGGGCAATCGAAACTTCGATGAAGCTAAGAAAGCTTTGTTTGGTCACATTGCTACTGGGAGGCTGGTAGACTGTGAAAGTCTAGACGACGAGGCGCTTCGCATAGCGCGAGAGGAAGAGGCGCTTGGCGTGGCGCGAGAAGAACAGGCGCTTCGCATGACGCGCGATAATGAAGCTCGCCAAGGAGAGCAGGGGGGCCGACTTCGAAGGCCAGAAAAAAGGGGCTATTCACAGCATAGATAGATCCCGGGGCATGGAAGGAGAGAAATCTGATGGCGAGCCGACTGGCTTAGAAAGTGTCGGATGCATCGTTCTGCCAGAAGCGCAGACAGCTAGAAATGACCCCGAGGATAAGCTAGTTGAGCCGCCTGGAGTTTTGGCATTTAATGTCGAAAGCAGCGTACTTGTGAGTACTAGTGACGAGACTGTGAGTGTCCCGAGCCGTCCCGAAAGAAAAAGGCGCCGGCAAAAACGTAAGGCGAACGCGAAACATCGAAGTTGCCACAAGCGGGCTGAAGTCGCTAAGCGCCAGGCCTTGGGCTCTCAGAACGTCCATCTCAATGTTAGGCCGCAGATCGTGAAAAGGCCCACTGGGAAAAGATTGAAGTTCAGGCCGGAGACCCCGAAAAAGCATGCTGGAAGTCCAAAGTTGAGGGTCCCGCTGAGATCGAGATTAGGCTTCAAGCGCGTCGCGAAGCAAAGAATGTCAGAGAAATTGAGACTTCGAAGTGGTCGCCTGGTCTCATTTCCGTCAGTGCAGACTAGACGGAGGAGCAAAGCGAGGTGTCGCGTACACGGGACTAATGACAAAAGCCGCACCCCACCATGGCGAAAGGGTAACTTGACCTGGCGGCATACAATGGGCAAGCGAAACTGTCGGTATGCCTGTTTGTCAGAGTTTGGGGCCCGCAGAACAAAGGTCACCGCCACTGAGTGCTTCGGACAGATTAGCTCTTTGTCCCTCCGTCAAGATCTGACCCCTCGTAAACTGTGGAATGCGCGACCCCCCCAGAGCTCGCCTGAAAGGGTGCCGCATACAGTTGAGCACAGTATAATGAAGGATGCTAAGAATTTCTCTTGTATCCAAATTTTCCTAATGGTTTTGATTTCTAATGTTTGGCCGTCTGCTGATGAGCAAGGAATACGCCGATTGTCTGTAAGTTTAATTTTCCTCCTCATCCTAACAGCAGATATTCAGATATTTGTTACTTTATTTGTGTGTTTGCTTATATTTAGCAACACCTAGCACTCGAGAAGAGGGTTTCGCGCTGATTTTAACAGAGAAGTAGGCTGAATGTAAAAGCCTCTGTTTAAACCTTTCGATATTTTTGGCAGTATACGCGTTCGTATGCGCATCAGGGTAGGTTTTGTTTCTCTGTTTGATTTGTGGTAGACGCGCAAGTTTGAGTTTGTTTTACTGATATAGTGAGAAGCCTTTTGTCTCTTTTTGTTGTAGTGCTCATTCGCCAAGTGCATTGAGCGAAACCGTTAATTTTAGCGGATGCTCCGAACCTTTGCGACTGGTGCCAAAGCGCAAGATCTAGAAGCGCGCAGTGTTCTGTTTGTAGTTTGGGGGCAAAATTGAGTCATCCTCAGCAGCTTCGATCGCCCCCAATCTTCCCATGTATCACTTGAGAATCGCTCGCGAAGCAATTCTAATTTATTTTAGCTGGGTCACGCACTGACACTTAGCTCTTGAGAGGGATTCAGAGCGTTGGGTTACTGATTTCCTTCGTGCTTATAGTGTGTCTGTTTCATTGGCTTTGCTGATTGATCCGTGACTTTAACGAGCGAGAGTGAAATTGTAATTTCTGAGGGAGTTTTTACCGGAAAATGTAGCCTGGCATTTCTCAAGGTCAGTTGAGTGCTCTCTGTTTGTTGTGCCTCGGGTTTTGCTTGGTTCATTTCCGGTGCTTGCAAGCCGTTGCTCAGGTCCAAAGATGGGGTCAGCCTACGTGTCAACGAATTCAAGAGAGCAAGTCTGCGGTCTCTACGGAGTGCTTTGTTGCTGCATCCCCTTCGAGACCTCTTGGGGCGGCGGACGGGCTGTTATGATCGGACTTTATGGCTTGGCGCCCGCCAGTCTGCCCTGCTTTATTCCCGGGTCAGCGTTCCCCGAAGGGCACCTGTAGCGGCGACAACACGGCAATCCTGCTCTGAATCCTTCCGGGCCGTCGGCGCACCTCGTCAAACCCCTTTCGACTCACCCGACCGACTTTGACGCTTCTATTGCCTGGGAGGGGTTGTTTACAGGCGAGGCTGCTTGCTTTGTTAATCGTGCTGCTAGACGCACCGAACAATCAGCCGAGAACTTGGCAGACACGTTTCCCACACTCCGAGGGTTCCTTCGTGGCAGCCGCCTGGGAGGCACTTGCGTCGCAGCCGCTGTCGAGGAGTCATCGCTGCACCCGACTACACGGCTGGTTTACAGGAATGTGCGTCACCTCGGCCAGGTCATTGTGCAGTGCAGTGCGAGGCCGTATTGAATGAATGTGTGGTTGAAGAAGAGGAAAAAGGCACTATTTTCTGCAGCCCTTGCGGGAGCACGGCTCAGCGCCTTGGGGGGGGGGGGGGGGGGTTGGCTGGGATGAAAGAGTCTAGGAAGAGGTAGGAGGAGAGTGTTCGGGAAGCGTGTGACGGCCATGGCAGGAAGAGCGGGATGCGGCTAGACACCGGTGGCAGGGCGGTCCGGGTCGAAGACCTGGGAGTGTGGGGCTGAAGGGGTCACTGAATGGTCCTACAGCTTGGTAGATAGCCCCGTTGAGTCCAAGTACTCAAGGAGGCTCTTGAAGGCAGGTCCCTGGCAGGTCGCAGGAAACAGCATGTCTTCCTGGCTTCGTGTCGGAAGGCCGAGGTTGCGGTACGCCAGGAGGAGTGGGCCTCGCTGCGGGACATGCGTGGGGCACACAAGCAGCAGGTGTTCCAGGGTCCCGACCTCGCCGCAGGTGGGACAGTCCGGCATGGTTGCAAGACCGAGTCTGTGCCAGCGGGCTGCTGCGCGATGGCATCCTATGCGCAGACGCAGGAGGAGGCCACGCTGCTGCCTGGTGAGGCCTCGGTCTGGTAGTGGTGGGATTGGCCGCCCCTGGGCCACCCGTGCATCTGGATGGCAGGCCTGGAGGTGTCGGCACAGCAGGCTCCTCGAGAAGTCGCCAGCAGTGACGGCTGCGCTGAGGGGAGGGTCGGTGTGGTGTGCACCCTTGGCCAAGGTGTCTGCCTCCTCGTTCCCCGGGATGCCCACGTGTGCCGGCAGCCAGTGCAGGGAGACCTGACAGCCTGCGTCCTGGATGGCAGTCAGCCGTGTAGCCAGGAGGGCGGTCCCCATGGTGGCCTTTTCCCGGGCGCTGGACGGACAGCAGGGCAGCCTTGGAGTCGCAGTAAATGGTCACAGGTCCACTCGGCAGGTCCTCCAGCACGATGTCGACTGCCAGGTGGAGCCCCGCGATCTCTGCAACGGTAGAGCTGGCATGTGGTGGTACCCGGCAGGTCCTGCTTTTCTGCAGGGCAGGAACTGTACAAGCTGCTGTGGAGGAGCCGCTCGTGGGGTTGACCGACCCGTCCACGTAGACCTGTAGGTGGTTGGCGTGCTGTTCCTCCAGCAAGGAGGCCACGGTCTGCCGCAGAGCACAGGTGGGAGAGCGGCGCTTGGAGACACCCTGCAACTCAGTGACGACCGGAACAGGAGCCCTGTGTGGTGGTGGAGGCTGGATGGCATTGGGTGGAGGGTTTCCGATCACCTCCCTGTAGAGGGAGCACAGCTTCCCCATGTGGGAAGATGGTCTGTTCTCCAGTCTCGCCAGCAGGTAGCGGCCTCCGGGAGCGTGGTGCAGGCGGTTGATGTGGCTCAGCCCCTGCTTGAGCAGGATCAGGGACAGGGGCCAGGTACCAGCCTCAGCATGGGTGGCCGGAATCTGCGAGGTCTGCGGGACTCCCAGGAACATCCGGAGGGCTCCACGATGCCGGACCTCAAGTAGCTTGAGGCGACTTGCTGGCAGGGCTACCAACGGTAGTGCGTACCGTAGACGGGATGTTGCGGCAGCGTCAAAGAGTCGAAGGGCCCACCTGGTTGAGCAGCCGTTGCCACGTGCCTGGATGCGGAGGACTGCCCTCCTCGCTTGGGTCGTCTTGGCCAGGAGGACCTTGGTCGCAGGCACCCATGTCAGCCTGTGGTCAATCCGCAGGCCCAGGTACGTCACAGAGGTACGCCAGGGCAGCAGGACCCCGTTGAGCCGAAGCCGGGCAGCAGAACGGCGGGCGGTGATCTGTGGGCTCATCAGCAGGGCCTCCGTCTTGGGAGCTGACACCGTCAGCCCAATGCTGGTCAGGTAGGCAACCGTGCGGTTCAGGGCAGACTGGAGATCTCGTAGAACTCGTCGGAACGAGCTACGGGGCGCCCGTACCCACAGAGCGATGTCGTCCGCATAGAGAGCAGTTTCTATGCGGAACTGTGGGTCGGCCGGTAGTGTTGCAGGCAGGCGGGCCAGGGCCAGGTTGAAGAGGAACGGGCTGACCACGGACCCCTGGGGCACGCCAGCCAGTACCGGACGAGGAGTGCTCTGTGCTCGGCCGACACGAACCCGGAAGGTCCGCTCTTTCAGGAAGGCCAGCAGGAACCGCCGCAGCTTACCGGAAATGCCCAGGAGGTCGAGGCCCTGCTCGATGACTGCATGCGGTAGGCCGTCGAAGGCCCCCTTGATGTCGATCAGGACCAGCAGCACCACCTCCCCATTGGCCCTGGCATCCTCCATCGTTGAGACGACATCGGTGATGGAGTCGGCAGTACATCTGTGGCGCCGGAACCCTGACTGCTGGTCTGCAAGGAAGCCTGTGGCCCTGGCTATCCATTCAAGGCGGACCAGAGCGATGGCCTCCATTGCTTTGCATGCGGCTGAGGTGAGGGACACTGGGCGGTACGATGAAAGCTCCCGCGCAGGTTTCCTGGCCTTGAGGATGGGTGCCACGATGGCGAGGCGCCACGAATCTGGAACCTCTCCCGTCTGCCAGACCTGATTGAAGTGGTCGAGGAGGCGCTGTTGTCTGCAGGCATCAAGGTTGCGAAGCATCTGTGGTGTGATGCCGTCCGCTCCTGGTGCACTGCGACGCCTGGTCTTCTGCAGGGCAGCCTTGAGCTCGTGAAGGGCCAGTGGTGCATTGCAGATGGTGGCCACCTGTTCTCTAGTCCAGGTGGGATGGTGGTTCTGCAGGCAGGCATGTTGGTGCATCTCTGGGATCCCACAGGGAAGGAGGACAGCTTCTCTTGGTATGGCAGGAGCGAACATGTCAGCCAGTAGCTCGGCCAGGGTCTCCTCGCTGACACCCAGGGCGATGGCCACGGCCAGGATGGGCTTGCGGTTGACCTTTCTGCCGGAGAGTGCCTTCAAAAGTCGCCACGCCAAAGGGGCTTCCTATGCGGTCGCGGATGGTGGAGCACACACTGGCCCAACTGTCGTTGCCCCTGCAGCGGGCCCGCCGTCGACAGCAGGCATCCAGACGCCGGAAAGTCGTCCAGTGCTCTGCCTTGAGGGTGCGAAGACCTCGGCGTTCGGCCTGTCGTCTGGAAGCCTGGAGGTTCAGCAGGCATAGGTCCGGAGCAGGAGTGTTGGGTTTCACAGTGCATTCCACCGTGGCGGCTCTGGCGCAGGCCGCGATGGACTCAAGAAAGTCTTCTCCGTCGTCGACCTCGCCACAGAGTCGTCTGAACTTGGCCCAGTCCGTGACCATGTAGGTGCGCGTCCTTGGCTGTCTTCCGGGCTGGGGACTCACCACTATTGGAAAATGGTCGGAGCCCCACGTGTCGGGAGAGGTCGTCCAGGTGTAGCTGCTCTCAAATGATGTCAATGTCAGGTCGATGGCCGTATTGATTCCGGTGCCCCGTCGGATGTACGTTGGCTCTCCAGTGTTCAGCAGGTGAAGACCCGTGTCTGCTGTGAGCTCTGCCAGCTCTTCGCCACGGCGCGTCTTGTAGCGGCTGCCCCAGTCTGGGTGGTGCGCATTAAAATCGCCGCAGATGATGGCACGCTTGCCCAGGTGCTGGAACAGACGCTTCGTGCGTGTGGCATCCCACGACAGCTGGGGGGCGAACGTATACACTCGCCACGGTGGTGTCCACGCCTCCCATCCGGATGGTGATGGCAGAGCACTCCAGTGGGCCAGTGACGAGGGCGGTGACCGGGACCACTGCATGCACCAGGCTGCTCCGGACGTAGATGGCCGTCCTGGGCCTCACGATGGGGTGGCCTTGGGCCAGGCACGGTGCATCCTTGCATCTCTTCAGCGAGCAGGTGGAAGCCCCGGAGTAGCCCAGGAAGCCAGGAAGCCGGAAGTCCTCTGCTACTGCGTACACCTCCTGCAGCGCGAGGACGTCAAAGTCGTGCCGCAGGAGGTGCTCCTTCAGCTCCGCGTGACGCGTGCGAAGTGCGTTGCAATTCCATTGAAGGATGCGAGGGAGCTGGCAGCGTTGAGTCGGGGGTCGTTCAGCCATGATGTGGTGACATGTGCAGGGAGCCTCCTGCCTGGAGACAGATGGCTCTGAGGGGATGGTCTGCTGGAAGGGTTTCTCCCACGGCTCGCAGAGTGAGTAGGAGACTGGATATGACCTGGGTCACTTGGTCTGCTGCTGGTGGGGCCACAAGAGCAGGAGTCCCAGCAGGCTGTGTCGCAGATGCCGAGGTCACAGCAGCATTGGTCACGGCAGGCAGGGCAGCAGACTGGGCCATGGAGGTGGCAGCAGCAGCAGCAAGGATCTCAGGAACGGCATTGGCAGCAGGCGGGGCAGCAGGACTATTGGGCTGTAACACCTGGGGTGGCTGGCGGCGGAGCTTGCGTGGTGCCGGGACCGGTCTGGCAATAGGTACTTGAGGAGTAGTGTGGCCCTTCACTACACTCGCAAAAGTGCGAGCCTCCTGTGCTTCCTCTCGTACTGCTGCTGTCACGGCGCGTCTTGAGAGGAGGGAGGTGGAGGAGGCCATGATGGTTGCAACCATCCGCTGTTCTTGCCACCGTGGGCAGCTTGGGGTGTCTGCAGAGTGCGAGCCACCGCAGTTGACGCATCGTGGCTGTCGGCAGTCCTCATTTCCTGAGTGGGCCCGTCCGCATCGGATACAGCTGCCTGGCCAGCTGCAGCTCTCCCTCACGTGGCCGAAGCGGCCACACTGCCGGCACTGCATGGGGCGTGGCCTGGCTGGACGCACCGGAAACCGCACCAGGAAGAGGGTCACGTGCTCTGGGGGGAACAGGTCCTGCAAAGCGAAGCGTGACCGTTCGTCCCTCCCTGGTGGCAGCCAGTACAGGAACAGCAGATTTGATTCCAGGCAGCAGGCTTTCAGCTGCAGGCTCGCCATCAACTCCGTGTAGGAACCCAGTGCTGGTCTTGTGGTCAGCCGGCTCCCTTGCAGTCACGGGAATCCCTCGCAGCTCCTTGATGGTGAGGAGCTGCTCAAGGCACTGTCGGGAGGTTGCGTCCGCTGCCACAATGTTTCTTTTGTGGTTGACGCGTATGGCTGCAACCCCGGGCCGCGAGGAGAGTGCCTGAGCAAGCAGGAGGCGAGGGGAGCCACTGAAGGTGCCCCCCGGGAGCCGATGGCCGGAACAGCACCGTGCCCACGATGGTCTTGTCAACAGGGAGGGCTGCGGCAGCAGCAAGGTCCCGTGCACGACGGCGGCGGGCTCCTTTGCTCATCACCTGCTGAAATTCCGCCATGTCTGCTGAGCCTGCAGGGGGGACTGTGGTGGTTGGCCAGGCCAACAGTGGTGGACTCGCGGGGCAGTTGAAGAAGGGTAGGAGAAGTGCCCTGAGGAGCAGCGGACTGCTTCTTCTTGCGGGTGGTCTTCTTTCCCTTCTTTTTCTTCCTGCGGTTGGTTGGTGGGGCTCCTGCAGTAGAGGAGCGGAGGAAGGAGGCTGCAGTGAGGGCAGCGGCCCTCTTGGTACCGTCCTTAGCAGGGGGGGTTGGCTTCTTGCTGAACCTCCATCTCTTCATTGCCAGCAGGAGGGAGGTTGTCAGCTGGTTGGTTGGTCCTGGTGGCTGTAGGCGGGTTCTTGCTTCCCTGGAGAGTCACTGCGTCCTCTGTCTGTGTCTCAGGGGACCTTGAGGGCAGGTCGGGCGCCGCAGTGCTTTCCGGTGAGGCCGCAGTGGCATCCTCCTCGAAAGGGGGGTAAACAATTTCTTCGTTGTCAGAGTCTTCTGAGGAAGAAGGGGTGAGGTCTGCAGGAGCCTTTGAAGCAGTGGTGGTCTCGCTGGTAGCAGTCGAGGGCGTGGAAGTGCTCTCCTGTCCCTCGGAGCTCTGTGAAGAGTGGTCTTCATCAGAGGTCGAGAAGGACGTATTGCGTCCTGTGCACTCCTCTCCCTCGCCGACGGGCGAACTGGGCGTGCCTCTTCCCTCTTTCCAGGGTTGGGAAGGAGGCGGTGTTTGATCTTCCCATTTTGGGGCGGAGTTGAAGACATCGTCTCGATTGGACTATCCTGGACTTTATTGTTTTCCCGTGCAGGGAATCTTGGGAAGGCTAAGGCCATAAAACGCGAGCGTCGAGACGCTCGAATCATCATCTTCCTGCATCATGTACAAACACGCTACCATGTAAATAATGTAAAATAAAACGTTCCTGTTGTCAGCTCCGGTTACTCTGCTCGACTTCTCCCTGCGACTTGGCTGGCTCCGGTCCCATGGACAGACCCCCGACTACATCAGGCAGCAGTTGGCCTTCCTCAACGATGAAACTGTTTATTTGGCCGAACTTTTGACCGGGAAAAGGAAAGTCAGACTACAGCAATACGCACTGGCACTGGTAGCGACGAACAGAGCGTCGGCCGTCGATAGAACTGATCATCGTTGGAACGTGTCGTCTTTGATACATCACGCATCGAACTTTCCAGTCTTATCTGTGGTGGTAGCGCAAGCTCTGGAATTAGCTTGACTGTTCGCGTCCTGCGCACAATCTTAACGACCTACTACGATCGCGAAGCTTCTCGAACATTGAGGCACGGTCTGCGTTGAGCATTGCTGGCAGTGTTTGTGGGTGTAAACTGAATACAGCAAAATTGGAACAAGAAACGCGCGTGGCAATACGATGTAATTCGTGATCACATCGAAGAACTTAACCGGCTTTTTTATACGTCTTGACATACATGGCGCCGGAAAATTTTAAAACGGGATCATGCATGGTCATGGAGGCATTACATGACGCCACCGCTGCGCTTGTTAGCGATTATTCGCGAGTGGCCTACGTTGTGTATCTTGCGATCACTCACGGTACATGTGGCATCCGTTTTCTGCGCTTAGTTGTAATAATAATAATAATAATAATAATTGGTCCAGTTTTACGTGCCAGAATTACAGGTGTAGTTACTTCGGTCATAGTGCGGCCGAAATAAAGCTTTTTTTAAAGTGCGGAGAGGCCCGGCTTGTCGTCCTTCCATACATCTCGTGTGGCGTGATCACGCTCGCAGTAAAGCGCTCACAACAGGCCATAAACAAGGAGAGCAGTGCTCAAACCCGAATTAAAATGAAGGCACAAAGTCTAAAATAATATTTTGAACAGATGTAGCCAATAAGTAATCGCACTAATTAAACTAAAATCGCTGAAATGTTTCGCAAAGATAGGTTTGACTCCAGCGGGGCACGAGAGAGGGCGCCACCACCTCGCTGATCGACCGAGCGAATGGCCCACCCTCTGCGCCGCCTCTGCGTCGGCGCTGCGCTGGCGCGGCGTTGAGTCGCTACGTGACTGCATACGAGGGGGAAAGCAACCTGACGGAACTCGTTGCAGACGACGCCGATCGCAACTGCCGTAACAAGCAGGAAGGGGAATAAAGCGCAGCAAAAAGTAGCTCGCATGTTGCACGCTGAGTATGTTAATCTGTCTAGCAAGATTCTACTCGTGCCGGTGTTACCCTACATGCTTACCTCGAACATTGGCGTCATTGACGCTTTGGTAAACGGTGGAGTGGGAACTCTACGAACGGATATCCCCGTTCTACGAACGGAGTGCCCGACCGACACGCTTCCTCACGTCTCACAGCTTTGTAGATGCCATACGTTTTCTTTTTTTCTTTTTTTTTTCTGGAAGCGCTCTTTTGTCATTGAATGGCTGGCATACCTAATGATATGCTCAGAGTCGCAACTAAAGGACTAACTTCACGTTCGCAACTAAAGGACTGAATTCGCAACTAAATTCACGTTTGAATTGCCTAAAGACAAGTGGATTCAATATTTAGACGTTCGCCTTTCGTTTTCTGATAATGAACACACTTGCTTGTGCTAAGCCCAGGAGCGCTAAGAATGTCCTTCCTTTTGATAGTGGCAATTCAAAGTTAATAAAGAGAGGAATTGCCACCACCTGCAATCAGGCCGCCCTTCAGAAGTCATGTGAGCACAAGGCTGAGGTCAGTTTAACAAACCAAATTGAAAGATTAAAAGATGCTGGATATCCCAACAGCGTCATCATACCCGTTTACGAAACGCCCTGCAGAAAGTAAAGTGCAAAAATTGGCAGCCGATCCACGAAGTGAATGCTGGTGATGGAGCGAAGCTCCATTCACGAAATGATAAATTATATAAAGAATGTTTATGAAATCCATCTGTCCGTCTGTCCGTCCGTCGGTCCATGAATGGACGGACGGACGGATGCATGGACAGACGGGCGGACGTATATGCACGGACGGACGGACGGACAGATGCACGGACGTTCGGACGGAGATGGACGGACGGGCGGATGAACGGACGCACGCATGCACGGACGGACGGACAGGTGCGCGGAAGGACGGACCGACAGACAGATGCACGGGCGGTTGGACGGACGGATGGATGGACGTGCGCACGGACGGACGGACAGATGCGCGGACGGACGGACCGACGGACAGATGCACGGACAGAGTACGGTCTATGGTTTCGCGCGTTCGCCAGTTTGAGGGAAGAGGGCAGAGACGACGAGGGAGAGGGAGACAAGTGGGAGAGGGATGCCGACGGTGATACGGTGGGGAGCTTTCGACGGCGGCGACGGCGACTGCAAGGTTCGGGCCTAAGGAGCTTCTAAAAACTTAATTATAGGAGCGCAAACACACGACACATTCACACACACGCACAGCCACACACCTTACCCATGCCTGGGTGTGTGTGTTTGTGTTTGTGAATGTGTCGGGTGTTTGCGCTCCTCTAATTAAATTTTTAGAAATGATCTACCAACTAGCCCAACAACAAGTTATAAGGAGCTTCGCTCCTAACAAAACAGGACCAAAAGGAAAACAAAATGATCAAAGACCATTGAATGTTATACCTTACGTACAGTCGGGATCACACTTGTCTAGAGCGCCCAGCCGGCCGCTGCAGCTGCCGTTTTCTGAAGAAATATGCAAAGACCGACGCCGTAATGATACCAAAGATGGTCCTACCGCATGCTAGGCCTTTGTGCTATAATTCAAGCATGAACGGAAGCTTGTAGCTAACGCGAGGTAGGAGCTGCGGCGAACAACAGCGTCGACAGCCACGCGCTCCGCTGCTCTAGACAAGTGTGATTCTATCCGTACATAAGGTGTCTCACACTTTAAAGAAAATAGCGACCAGATACGATATCAATTTGTTGTTTTCGGCCCCTTTCAAGCTGTCAAAAGTGTGTGTCCTAAATAGGAACAAGACTAGTCGACCATGCAACATTGGTTACGAGCATAGGTTTACTGAATGTCATTCTGATGTTGTCTACGAAATACCGTTGACATGTGGAAAGATATACATAGGACAAACAGGGCAATGCTTTAATGATCCAAGCAAGACAGCATGCACACAACGTTAAGAATTGCTATGGTAGCCACATGGCTGTAGTCTGCAAAAAAATGTAAGTGCAGTCCTCTATTTCACGAAACAAGGTTTTTGAAAAAGCGAGAACGAATAATGAAAGAGAGATTAAAGCAGCATTTTTTATCAGGAAGGCCATGGATCGATGCATCAGTACACATCGCTTCACCTTTCCGAGAGAGAGTATTCTTTTCTGAATTAACAATGTCATGCATAGTCACACATGTATTGTCGTGCACTCGCACTGATCTTGCACCCTGTATAAAAGCGACCGGAGCACCTTCAATAAATTCAATTGAAAGTCAGTGCTCTTTCCTGTCCATGTTGTTCCTTCCTACTGTTGTCACGCTGTAACTATGATATAACAACAAAAGGACGTTTACGACGTTTTTATGAATGCGGACCCTGAACCAAACCGTCGGCTCCCGCACACGGCACCCCATGAAATGGATGCGTCCCTAGTATCCAAGCATGGTAGCATTAGCAGCTATTGAGTTCCACAGGTTGAGTAATTGCGCGGGCAATGCTCATTGTTGTCAATTGCTCGGTGAACGCTTCAGAATCGGCAGTGCCTCGACTTGGAAGGAGTAAGTGTGCATTAATGTTGCGAGCGCATTTTTTATTAGGTCATACATCGTGAGGGTCGTTGAGCATGTCGCAGGCCACGCGAGCGGCAACGTCATTTGACCAAAGTGAAATACGACAGCCTTATTTCCCATTACTGTGGTGACATGTTACGTTCCCTTGCACTGTGCTATGTTCCTTGAGATTTGCAAAGTTATATCGAATACTCTCCATCAATGATACGTTAACCAAGCATATAGCAACTATATGGATACGTTCGGCGGGTTTTCACCGTCACCGTCATGTTTGGTATAAAGTCAAAATCGATAACATCGCCCCCCCACCCGTATAGAATGCTCTACGCGCCAGTAACAGCTCCTAAGCGCTGAGGACAAACGCAGCTAAAGCAGAGATCAAACAAGCCGACCACCTCCGTCGCACGAAGGGTTCATGCAATAAAATGGGACCGCATGCAAGGCCTGCCGTCGATGGGTCTGAAAGGGGAGAGTCTATTTGCACCGCAACAGCTCGGGGTAACGTGACCCGAAGTTGAAACGTCACGTATGACGTCAATGGTTAAAGCGATTGGCTTCTACTGGCTATGTCTTATTGTGACTACGTCTCGTAAAGCGACTCTGAGGCCACGTGATAAAAAAAAAAAAGGAAGGCGCGTTTTGTTGTCATCACCGTTCGCGTGCACGAGTTCAAGTTATCTTGCATTCTTGTGGTCGTCATCTACGCTGCGTGGTTCGTTGGTTGCTTGATTATGGCAGATATTGATAGTTCGCCATCGCTAAGCCATTAAGCAATCGTACGATCGCATCTCCTGGGCTTTGAGAGCGACGAACACAACTGGCGTGGGTACGTAAAGACAGATAAAAATCTAGAGCACCTAGAAAGGGCCCTTCTCGGCCTAGGAGTGTCACGCAGGCAAACATACCTGTTCCTTGCGGACGGACGGACGGACGGAAAAAACTTTATTCAGAAAAGCACCTGCAAGGTTGCCGGCCCGGGCTCAGGTAACCCGGGGATTGTGCGCGGTGAGGCATAGCCTTTCCACCACTGTCCGGGACCGCTGGATTGCCCACAGTTGGTCGCGCAGGTCTGAGCGGCACGTGATTCATAGCGCCACACAACTAGGGAGCCTACATGATCGATCGACCGTTCATGTAGGCTCCCTACACACAACACACTTGGCACTCCCCTCGACAGCACTCGTTAGTCTCATACCAACGCAACGACAGATCACAAGTCCATGAGCGACACAGTGGAATGACTTCGATTACGCGGGCTTCCTTCGCAGGGCTCTTTAATCCGCCAGGGCACACAGCATGGGAGCATGGATTACGATCGCAACATTGTGTAATCTTGAACTCGTGCACGTGAACCATGATGGCATCACAACGACACAACACGCCTTCCTCGCCCACCCCCCCTCCCCCCCCCCATTTTTTGGTTGGTCACGTGACCTTGAAGTCGTTTGGCAAGACGTAGTCACATTAAGACCTAGCCAGTTGAAGCCGATCGCTTTTACCAATGACGTCACGTATGTGACGTTCCGACTTCGGGTCACGTGACCCCGAGCTGTTGAGGTGCAAATAGACTCTCTCGTCTGAAAGCAGGGAGGTAACACCCCACCAGCGGGTGAAGGAGAGCGAAGGGGCGCCGGTAGGTGGGTGGGGTGGTCTCACTCGAGCAGCAACTGCGAACTTTTGATCAGGGTGACGCAAGCGCTATCTCGGCATACATCAGCAGACGGCTGGTATACGTGCTGTGCTTTCATCGCTTACCTCGCGTTGACAGGACAGACAGCACGAAAACCACTTCGCTTCCTAGAGCGACCGTATTCGCTTACACCATCGTCTTGTTGGATACGCGATATCGGATCCAAGAGAGTTAGCCTAGGGTTATTTCGTATAACATTCCAGTCTGCTGCTATCACATTCACTGCCGCGCCCTTGCTGAGAAACTTATTTTTCGTTGTAAACATTCCAACTTCCACCGTAATTTTTTTTCCTGAATTACGAATTGTTTCCCGGTTTTCGTGGAGCAACTCTAGTCGTTGTTGCGAATGCCACTCTACATTGCTGCGTTCTCCTCTGGCTCATACGCGCTTTTGTTTTTTGCTTTTCTTTGCAGACGCACGCGCCCACATACTATGAACCTCTCTGACGACAGCAAGAATCGTTCGCGTAGTTGGAATTTCACGTCTTCGCTACTCTCGCTCCTAAGCTCAGAACTAGAGCTTGCTTAGCCGACGCGGGAGGCATGAATTCCGGTCGCTTTAAATTGTTAGGGCGCAATAAAATTAAAAGGCCGCGTCTACGCGTTTCAAATCGCATTTCCTTTGGATAGAGCGGGACCATTATTGTTCTGTTGCACTCACGAGCATTCTTTAAAGGAATGCGACGCAACAATTTTTGGGTACTCTTTGCTTCGATACGAGCAAGAGAACATATTTAGAAACTTCTCAGAGACGACGTTCAGCATCTTTCGGTGAAATCCGAGAAAATGCCGAAGCGAGTGATAAGGCAAGTGAAAATGAACGTCACGCCGCGCGCTGGAATTCTTTTCAGTCTAAATGGAATTCTTGTATTGAGAATCATGACAAAAGCAGTGCGACAGAATGAGGCACTATATCATATAGCAATCGCATCGAGAATAACAGAGTTATTTTGTACAATTTTTCAAACTTCTTTAAACAAAGCAAGCTATCGCGGAAGAAAAGTTTCTCTCAAATAAGTGATGCCAGAATGTTTTACTCATAAGAGTTACGGAGAATAAGAAATACGCTTCGATAATGTTTAAACAGGCACAATGCCTCTTTCACCGTATAAGGAACCCTATTAGTTTCTGGTCTTCGCATTAGCCGTGAGTTGAGTAGTTCCAATATTTAAAGCATCTTGAGCTCAGCTGAAATAACTAGAGCGCACTACTACTTTTACGTCTTATTTTATCACATAATTAAGATAAGTTATGCATTTCGACAAAATACGCGTCCATGTTGGTGACTCCCGACCAGGGACGAAACAATCTTTAGAGAACACTGTGACGCATGGTGGTTGACGTCGCTGCGACAATGAAAGTTTAACAACGGTTAACAAAGTGAACATAGGAAAATCGGCGACTGAAATCTTTACGAAGAGCTGAGTGAACAAGGCGCATGCTTCCCACAAACAATCCAGGGAAGAAGAAAGTGGATTTAGGAAGGCAGGGACGCACACCAGGTAAGTGGGATGAATGGCCGGGGTTGGGGAGTAGAAGGGCTCCGGTTTTCAAAAGAAAATCGCGTAGTGGCACGCGAAGGAAGTGAGTGCCAAACTTGGAAAAATACAGTAAAGAAAGTTCAGCCACGGACTAAAGGAAGTTCGCGGAGTAAGCGAGGCAAGGCGCTCAACGTGACCTGCAGTGATAAGCGGAAGCAAAAAGTAGAGGCAGGTGAGAACGAAAGGGCGGAAGTTGCAGGAGGTAAGAGAAGATATGAGGAAGTGCGGACGTCGAACGGGTGGCGGCACTGAAGGTCGTCGGGCCCTGCGTTGCCTTTGGTGGACGGCATGATTGGGTTCGCGAAGGCCGAGACGCGCTCCAGAGAATGTAGTTACGACGACGCCCTCTTTTCCCTCCTTCCTCTCGCTGCACACGCTTCGCGACAGGGCGGCAGCTACTTCGCCCTGCTCGGGGACTCGAAGGCATTGACCGGAAGCATTCCGGAGAAGCTGCATTCGGAGCAGTTCGACTTCGTGGCTGGCAAAGTTTCGCTGAGGTCGAGGATATTGAGACACCGCCAGATATAAGAACCCTACCGTAGTCGCAGCCGTGGCTTGACGAACCTTCCATAGTTGGGCTTAACTGCCTGCCAACTGTGGGCCAACCATTTTTCTCTATATATGCTACCGCAAAATTATCTTTCATATTGATGCGAGCATGGTGACACGATTTTGTAGCAGACATCGAGGCCTTGTCATGAGGGCTACTGGCACAATAGAACTAAAAGTAATGTTCGCCGAGATAAGGGCAAAAGAAAACGAAGATGCCTTAGCACTAGATTGCTCGATGAGTTTCTTCAGGGAAACGTCTAGGTGAGCTTAAGGAACTTGTATTAACTATATTTCAGCTAGATAGGTGTTCATGCACTCATGGTCTCACCAGAAGACATTAGTGACTACATGATGGAAAGAAAACACCGCAAAAGACGGAGCACCAGAATAAAGGAAGAAACAAACAACAGCGTTGAATGCATCACTTTAGTTGAGTCTGTGGCACTTCACAACAACAAAATTCCGGCAGATCCCACGCACGGTGGGGACGGAGTTGATGCGGAACAGTCAGCGAGTAGCAGTCTAAGCCAAGCGTTACGTGGTCCATCCACGTATTTAGGTGAATTATGTAGTTGTGAGTATATCGTGGGCTTACCAAGCACCCTGGATCCTAAACGAGTAGCTTCTAATCCGACGTAACTTCGGTAGTCACGTTAAGGCATTGGCGTCCGTTTTATCGAAACGAAGTGCACACTACCGTGCGATGATGTGCGTATCATAAGTAGCAGTCAGTGGCGTATTCGTCGCGGGTCGAGCAACTCTTGACTATCTTGTTGACTCATAGGAGTGCATATGTAATGTTTATTTCATTGACATAAGAGCGGATAACAACACTGCAGCCTCAAAAGTCGTTGCCCCAACATGTCACATGTACAGGGTCTTTTGCCATAGCACTTACTAGCACTTGCTCGGCTCTTTGGTAGAACACTTTGGTAGTGCCACGCAGAATGTCTGGGTTCGATGCCGGCTCGAATCCTGTTTTTTTTTTCTCTCATTGTGCGCACAAGCTGCGATGGAGAACATCGCCACCAAAATCGGCTGTTGTCGGGAGCTCCTCACAGCTCACGATGTAAAAAAAATTAGCAGTGGCTTAGCTCGGCTATGCCAGGATGTACGTAGCGTGAGCTACGCACGAACGGATAGACGGATGGATAGACAGACGGACGGACTAGCGAGCTAGCTCACGCGAGTCAAGCGCAAGCCCGCTAGTGACACGTCCCTCCAGGAGCTTCCAGGCCTGCTCCGGCGCGCAAGCTGTGCGCCGTGTGACGGCACTGCTCCTCGGGCATGCGCAGCACGGCTCTCGATAAGCCACGCGGAACTGCTCAACCTTGGCCAGTGTAGCTTACGCTACAATAATGCAGTCCGGGCTTTCGAATATAATGCTCTCTCGGCTGTGCTAAATAGGCATGGCCCCAAAAATGCACTGTCGAGGCTGTGACGTAATTATTTTATCCCTGTGCGGCAGCACAGCATGGCGGCGTTTTTTATCTCCGATGAAAAAGTCTATAGTTTTAACAAGACGTGTTCTTATGAAAGACAACTGCACACAAGCTCTTAATAAGTGTCGCACTGCCAGTTCCAATTAGATTATAGCCCAGGATAATATAGGATGGCACACACAAGCAAGCGAAATAAATAAAATCGCATTTAAAGGGCCACTAAACCCCTCCGAGTTCAAAGACGAGAGAGTGGCTCTTTTTTCGCCTTCACTACCCTTCCTTAGGCGCTATCTCATCCTCGTCACTTACTTCGTCATAAAACACGTGGAAGATGTCAGCACCACACGATGAGACTAACAAGATTTCGTGCTTTTCGGCTGCACGCTGTTATCTCCACTTGCGCCGTCGAAAACTCACGAAACGAAGTGAAATCAGTTGATCGCGCGCGATAGCCACGCGAGACGAGGCACAACAGACGTGCAACGGCGTGGCAGAGCGGGGTAAGAGACAACTCATAGCTGTTATCTCTCGTACGTGTACCAAGTTCGCTCGTGATGTCACGTAAACAGACTGTGGGCCTCGCGAATTTTGCCGAAAAAGCGGGACGCGCCAGGGGAAGATAACGCTTTCGTTCTTCGCATTTTCAGAAGTGGTTTAGGGGCCCTTTAAAGAAGCGGCAGTAGAATAAAACGCAGTAGTACTCGGTGAGAGGTGAAATGCAGCGAATACAAAAAAAAAATCCATCGATTTCTCCGAAGTGAATCATGACAAGTGGGAGAAGCAAGTGGGGTATAGTCTCACATATTCATAGACGTAATTCATGAAGGCGCCTCTAGCGGCAACAAGCGCAGATTTGGAAGGATGATCTCAGCCGCTTGCACAGGGGAGCAATCGCGAACGACGCCTTTTCCGACGCCAATGCTTTTAGTGCTTTTCTCGCTTGGCCAGTGGTCAGAGCGACGGTCCGTCCGCGATCAGTACAATCGCTGCTGTTGTCTGTGTCAAGCAGCCGCCGAATTTGCTGCCGCGTAGGCCCGAGGGTGATAACTGATAAGCTTTGATCGTTTAGTGAGCGAAGCGGCCCGCGCTACGAGCGTGCTGTTCCGCTAAACGGGCTCGTCGCTTCTGTTGTCATTTTCGCCAAGAATTTGATGTGGCTGCGTTCGCCTGAGGGTGCACAAAAGCTGGCGTCTTTTGAAAATCTGCCGTCTTTTGAAAGCAAACGGGAACGAAAACGCCTCAAGCGAAGCACCAATAACGGCGCAGTGGCTTGCCGGCGCTTGCGTCGTCTGCTCCCGTATCACACCAAATCTGCTGCCGTGGCCGCTTTGGCGCTGGAGGCCGCGTGCGACTGTGGCGGCGCCTAACGTATGCACGGTGCCCATACCGTGCGTTACCCGAGCGTTGCGCCATATAATGTACATCGAGTGACATAAAGAGTCGACGACAAAGCTAGGTCCTAAGGTCGATAATGTCTACGTTGAAGTCGCCGACTAGTATAAAGGGTTTGTGCTTGTAGATGTTTTATATTGTTCTGTCACAAATATGAGTGATATTAGTCTATTGTTAAGCATTGTTTCGTGTCTCCCATCCACGCATCTCCCCGTGACAGCCAATGGACACCGTGGACGGACAAGCCTCGGCCCTAAGTTGCTTCGCCCCTATAAAAACAGAGCACGTGGGTGTTTCCTCACCGACATCACCGTTCACAGCTCCAATGGCGCAGGAAGCAGTAACGGAAGCGGCGCGCTAAGCCGACGGCGTCTGTGGTTGGCGCTAGGAGAAGAATTCCAATGATTAGAAAGTACGTGAAAAAACCTTCTCCCCTTCAAGCAACTGTTCCCGCTTCAACGAATACGCTTCCCGAGCAACCCGCTATGTTATTTAGTTCCACCGAGTGTAACGCATGTTTCTTTTTTTAATTTTTTTTAATGGCACAGAACGACTCGGGCATCAAGCAAAAAAAAAAGAATAAAAGTGCAATAGGAACAATGAACCTTTGTAGAAAAGTTTTGGATAACGACGCTAAAATGTTGTGAGAAGAAGGGGGCTGCTCTTTTAAAGGATCGTGCTATGGTTACGCACGCGCTCATATTAGCGTCGCACTTGTTGATTTGCGGTTTGCAGAAGAGCTTTGCGAAAAGCGCCCAGAGGGAAGTAAGGGATTAAGCGGACGGTTTTCTATTAGGAAGAAAGAGCTCGCGCCTGTATGGTGATCAAGAAGGCGGGAAGGGCCTCAAGGTGAACATAAGACGTACAAGTGCGCGAGTGCTCTTTAGAGATGTTTGCGGGCTAATGCGCTAAGTATAGCCGCTAAGGCCAAATATGACGTCTGTAAGCTTTTAGCCAAAGCAGGCGGAAGAAGCTTAACTGCGTGCATAGGTCTATTACTTATGCCGCTCCGTTTTCGTTTCCAGTTCACAGAAACGTCGTGGTGTTGAGCGTTACAAAAGATAACATTTGTTTCACGCTGGTGCACCGCCTACGCATCGGAAGAATACTTTATAGCGGTGTAAATAGAATGTTGGTGTGGACACACACACGCACACACACAACCAGATAGAGAGAGAGATACAATACTGATCAGGTCGTTTCAACGACGAAAACAATACGCCTTGTCGTTGTCATCACGGTGCCTGCTCTGAACGATACAAGAACCTTGTAGTTTCCAAGGGCAGGCAATGATTTGTTGTCTTAGAAATACTCCGTTACTTATGTGACTTTATATGCAGCCTGTAATGAAATACTTAGTCTCCAGCATCACATAGTTAAGCCTCACATGGCAACGACAGCCATTGTTGAATATTTTCAGCTATGCTCTCCAAACTGCACCAAACCGTCTACGCGCTTCCAATTTTTAGCGGCTCTATCAAATTGTCATGTGGCTTCAATCTGCTGTACTAAAAGCGCATTAGTGTTCGCACATGCGCGCATAAAACGTTCCGGAGCCTTCGAGAGCTTACTGTTACATGAAACAATCGATAAATGCAGTTGTGTGGTTTTAATCGAGGGTGTCATAATAAACAGTATCCGCGAACATAAACTAATTTAGTGCAGATTATTTACAAGCGAATCTATTGAGTTTCGTATCCAACTGCGATAACCGCCATTAACATTCTAAAAAAATTCCCCATCTCCCGCTAAAGGGAACCATGTGTGGATGCGAAGCAGCGGGGAGATAATTAGCTTGAGCAGGGAGGAACGTCGCCGCTCTCACTTCACGGCAGCGGTCCGGGCGCTCATCGCGGCGCTGCCCGGGAGAGAGAATGGGGCGCGCGCGCTCCGTCATTTTCATACCGCGGAACTACCGTGGCGCCCCCCAGCGGAGTATGCAGCTGCACACCACCTGTCGTGCGCGCCGCTCCGTAGAGGATTCCTAGAGGAAAGGAAGGGGGGGGACCGTAGGAGAGGAGAGAGAGGGGACGTGCATGCGCTGTGGGGGTGTGGGACGCGGGAGCCGCTCCGTAGAGTAGAGGATTCCTAGAGGAGAGAGCGGCAGAGGACGCGCATGCGCTGTGGGAATATGGGACGTGGGCGCCGCTCCGTAGAGTAGATGATTCCTAGAGTAGAGAATGGGGTAAGCGTAGGAGAGGATAGAGGAGGGGACGCGCATGCGCTGTGGGGGGGTGCGGGACGCGGGAAGGAGGGACGGACTAAGCCCCCCTCCAAACACATGCAAGCAAGATCAAGGAATGGGGTCAACCTGGGTGACAGACACCACCTGCCTAGCCATTGCTAAGCAACCTCTCTGTGCTCTCGGCGATCACTCTGATGGTTGTAGTAGTGGTTGACGGCCTTCATATTACTACAGTGTTCTGGTTCGCATAATGGGTGCTTCCTTACTTCATGAAAGTGGCCGGACGCGGGACGGGGGACGCGGGACGCGGGAGGGACGGACAGAGCCCCGAGCATAAGATGCTTCGCACTAAAAGACAGGGCGTGCAAACACGGACACAAGAAGGAAGCCAAGACACCAATAACGCCCACTAACAACTGGAGATGAGCAGAACGGCGGAAAAGAAAGAAGGCACGAAAACTTATCTGCGCATGCCCATGCAATATGCGAATAAATCTGGCACACGTGGGGGGTCTACGCAAAAGATAACTGTTAAGGCATTTGATTTCATCTTTATGAATTTTTAGATGCGAAGCATCTTATGCTCGGGGCTCTGTCCGTCCCGCGTCCCCCCGTCCCCCCGTCCCGCGTCCCGTGTCCCGCGTCCCGCGTCCGGCCACTTTCATGAAGTAGGGAAGCACCCATTATGCGAACCAGAACACTGTAGTAATATGAAGGCCGTCAACCTTACTACAATCATCAGAGTCATGGCCGAGAGCACAGAGAGGCTGCTTAGTAATGGCTAGGCAGGTGGTGTCTGTCGCCCAGGTTGACCCCATTCCTTGAGTCATGGCCGAGAGCACAGAGAGGCTGCTCAGCAATGGCTAGGCAGGTGGTGTCTGTCGCCCAGGTTGACCCCATTCCTTGATCTTGCTTGCATGTGTTTGGAGGGGGCTTAGTCCGTCCCTCCTTCCCACACCACCACAACGCATGCGCGTCCCCTTCCCCCCTCTCTCTCCTACGCTCACCCCCTTTCTCTCCTCAAGCAATCATCTACTCTACGGAGCGGCCCCCCGCGTCCCACACCCCCCCACAGCGCATTCGCGTCCCCTACGCTATGCTCTCGTACGCTCACCCCCCTTCCTCTACTCTTGGAATCATCTTGGAATACTCTACGGAGCGGCTCCGGCGTCCCACATACCCACAGCGCATGCGCGTGCTCTCCCCCTCTCTCCTCTAGAAATCCTCTACTCTACGGAGCGGCTCCCGCGTCCCACACCCCCCACAGCGCATGCACGTACCCTGCCCCTCTCTCTCTTCTCCTACGCTCCCCCCCGTCCTTTCCTCTAGGAATCCTCTACGGAGCGGCGCGCACGACAGGTGGTGTGACAGCTGCATACTCCGCTGTGGGCACCACGGTAGTTCCGCGGTATGAAAATGACGGAGCGCGCGCGCCTCATTCTCTCTCCTGTGCAGCGCCGCGATGAGCGCCCGGGCCGCTGCCGCGAATCGGGACCGGCGGCGTCTCTCTCGCTCAAGCTAGCCATCTCCCCGCTGCTTCGCATCCACACATCGTTCCCTTTAGCGGGAGATGGGGAAGATTTTTTATGAATTTATTCGCCCTGTCTTTTTATAATGAATACATACGAACTAGCTCAGCTCTCTGTTATTTCCATTAACATTTGCTTCCGCTAGAATACTTTGCGTTAAAGAGAATGTTAACATGTCTGCGCACTCATCGATAAGTTCGCGGGAACTCGCAGACCTCACTGAGTTATACCGGATACATGGAAACGCTAAGCTTTACTAAGCTGCGCTGGGTACATTGCACCGAGTGGTTCATATGACTTGACTATAATGCCTTCTTTACTTGTGGCAACAAATATCCGTTTACGTTAGCAGATCCTTCAATCGTAACCTTAAAAACACATAGTCAGAGGAGGAAGGAGCGCATTAGGATTTTGAATATAAGTGAAGTGAATATTTTGCCGCACCATAAACATAGTCCTGCAGATAATTGTTATTTTGCCTGTTTGGTTCACGAGATCATAGTTTATGTTTCGTTTCAATAATCAGAAACAATACTGACGCCGCCATCATTTGATACGACGCTAATCTTATGATTAAGAGCCGTCTCTCCATTTACATGCAGGTGTTTTCCTTCTTCCTAACAATGCTTATAGAAACGAGCGTAAAATAATCGGCGCACAATTACCTAATTAAACCCTTTTAACCTTCGCACATCGGAAAGTTTGAGATTGCTGAAGACATTAGAAATTTTATTTACGGGGGTTTAACGTCCCACAACCAAGATATGATTATGAGGGACGCCGTAGTGGAGCGCTCCGGAAATTTCGACCACCTGGGGTTCTTTGACGTGGACCTAAATCTAAGTACATGGGCCTCAAGCATTGTCGCCTCCATTGAAAATGCAGCCGCCACGGCCTGGATTCTATACCGTGACCTTCGGGTCAGCAGTCGAGCACCATAACCACTAGACCACCACTGCGGCTTAAGAGATTAGGGACAAGATGGTGATATATTGCTAAAATATTAATGATCGCGATGATGACGGCGACAAAAAAGTGCGCACCAGAAACGACTGACAGAATAACACGCGTCGGCAAGGCTAGCACAATATTAACATGCTGAGGTTCACGATGTGCTCAAGGAAATATGAAGGGTTGGTTGACAAACTGAACTTCGAGGTGCTGTGTTGCACGCGCGAGAAAGTCAATCATCATCCCGGACTGGGTCGTTCGTGTAACGAACATGCTTGACGGACAGGTGTCAGGTTATGAGACCTGTCAAATGCATGTGCTGTACGAGACTCGGCTTTATGACTAATTAACAATTCTTTATTATTAACCTCGCTCTAGTCGGTTTAAGCGGTGAACTTTGCAGCAGCGAGTTCAAATTGAATGCATCTGTAAGAAGGATTCCAACATATCATTTTAATAACTGGGCCGTAATTTATCATCCTAGAATAACGGGAACGCTGAATAATCGCTCGAAACAGACTGTTGTACTCAATGTCGGCATGTCTTTTTATTAAATCTAAACCATGGCCTCCGAGATGGCGGGCGCGCGGCGGGTTTCTCTCCGGCCGTCCCAATCGCCGCGCTCCCCAGCAAAAAAACGTACATCGCGTCGCGCGCCCGGCTACCGCGAGATGGCGCACTCACTTGGGATTCCGGCGGCAGCGGAGACCGCGGCAGAAAGCAGAGCGCGCGGGAAAACAGCATGCGCATGTTTTTCTTTTTTTTTTTTTCTGCGTACGAGGAAGCATTGCCGCCAGGATCTTCTGGATGCACTGAAGGCAAGTACTTTTTTTTCTGTTACTGCATTTATTTTGGTCCAATTTACGGAGAAAAGCACGGCAACTGCTGAATTTTCCTGATATAAATTATTGTAAGGAGGTATCAATTCGTCTGTGGTAGTGTTACTTTTTTTTCATTACGATCCGTTTTGTCTCGGCGGGAAATACCTTGATTTGAGAAATATACAGGGGTGTTCTAGCATTCTTCCTTTCTGGAGACGTGTATGGGTGAAAACTGGGCTAATTTTCGTCGTTGAATCATATTGCCCTCCTATCGTGACACATCGTTTTACTATTTGATCGCGTACCGATATGTATGAGTTGGTCAACCATGGTTACGCTCTAGATCAGGGGTCTCAAACACGCGGCCCGCGGGCCTCATGCGGCCCACGAGGCTCTCGGTTGCGGCCCGCGGCCCGCGCATGACTGTCTTCGCCCCAAAATTTTTTTTATTTTCTTATTATGTTCGTGAGCTACCCAAGCCTGACTGGTTTAAGGCATTGTCTCCGTGAGACATCCCATGCGTTCACCTTGTTTTGAAACATAAGCGTGAAACAAAAATTATATATTTCAGATACGGCACCCAGACTTGAGTAATTTGGGAGATCGGTAGCAACTTGTTGTTGGAATCCTCGCACCCCATATCCTTTAGAAATGACCTGTATATATATGAAATATCAGAAATTTTTTTTTTCAAATGGCAACGTTTTCTGGCAAACTGTACAACCCCCCCCCCCCCCCTGCGTGACTGCGGCCCGCTGGATGGGGTGTTTGAGACCCCTGCTCTAGATAACTGAGTGCCCTGGTGATGTCACTGAAGTAAGATGATAAGTAATTTTTCCGGAATATTGTTGAAGGCTTCGATTAGCCGACCTACATTTACTCCACACGTCGTTGACAGTGAAAGTGCCTGAGTTGTCATCGCCTCCTTTTTCGTCATCCGGATTTTGCTTACGTTTTGGTAGCACAATGGCAATATCAGTGTCGTGTTCATTTACTGTGCTCTCGACTGCATCCAAATCAATTAATCGATCATAGATGAAGAAAACGCGCCTGTAACCAAACCGTGGTCGTCGCAGAACCGGCGACTTTCAGTCTAGACCACGGTCTAGACGTGTGGCGACTGCCTGCAACCTCCTCCCTGTCTCCTGCGGCGCGACGGGAGGTAGTTGGAAAGGGAAACTGGGGAAGCCTCGTGGCGAGTGCGAAGCATTGTGCGCTATGCGAGCGCGGCTTTCGCGCCAGACTTGATGGCGCCGGCGACATCGCGAGGAGAGATCATGACGATTGCTGATGCCAAATGCTGAGTTTGGTCAGCTCAGTTAGCGTTCCCTCCAGCGCGCGCTCGACCTTATTTCTTTGTAACGCGCTCCTGCTGCGGCGTTTGCGCGGTTTTTATCTTGCGTGTTTGTGTCGCTGGCGTTCTGCGTAAAGACAAAATTTTGGCGAGGTGGTGGTGGTGGAACACATTTATTAAGCTATATACAGTGAGAGGTGTGGACGGGGCGAGCCGGATGGGCCCGCCCTTCACAAACACTAGGAGGGATCCCTAGTCCGGTATCCCTGTAGCTGCCGCGGCGGCCCGGGCTCTAGCCGCCAGTGCCTGTTGGGCTTGGAGGTCGGAGCAGCCGAGCAGGACAGCCTCCCAGTCCTCCCAGGGTGGGGTGGGGGGTGGGGTGGGTAGGTAGGTAGGATTGGAGGAGCATGCCCACACCATGTGATAGGTGTCACAAGACACCTACGCACAGCGCGGGCACGCGCCCGAGAAGGCCGAATTGAAATGTTTTTATACTGCCGGGCACAGCAGGGTAGTGGAAATGAATGTTTGATTCAATATATAGCAGTGATTTATTAATTGAAGTTGCAGACTACTTACGGCTATATAAGTGAAACTCTGTCAGTGCTGTCTTTTGTTGTTGTTGTTGTTGTTGTTGTTAGAGAAAATGCTGTGAGGTCCTGTGTCTTCTCTTTAATTTCAGGAATATGGCATACTGCTACGTACCCTTCTGCAAGTCGAATAGCAAAAAGAAGGCTTAGGATCAGTTTTCATAAATTTCCGGGAAATGAGACGTATCGGCAGGCATGGCTGGAAGGCTATATCAAGAAAGGATTCCGTTCCGAATGAAAATTTGAGTGCTGCTGTACGTGTGTTTTCATTTCGCTATATGTTGTTACACCGAAGGAAAAAATGCACAAAGGAAGCAAGCACCCATACTTGCTTTTTGCGATACTGCTTCCAAACGGACTGCTTCCGTGGCAGGCCTTACATCTAGCTTACAACATTATCAACATATCTATTGTGGGCTCGGGGCCCGTGGTCGGCCGAAGCCCTCAGAGAACACGTAAGCGACAAGAAAAACGCGTTTAATTTACAATGGCCCGGCAACGACTGATCGGTCTTTAGCGGCAGGGCGAGCGCGAGCCCGGGCGTCATCACGCCCAGCCTCATCATCGTTCTTTTTTTTTCTTCTCCTTCGCTAGCGCCCCCCATACTATACAGCCCGCAAATTTCGAAGTATAGTAAGTTTCTAGCGCATGCGGATCTCTTGCAGAAGCATCGCTTTTCTAAGTGCTCTAATAAAGGCGGCGCAAATCTACAGCAAAAAAAAAGCCCATTTGAGAATCGATAGGCCCCGGCATTGACTTGGCCTCTCGTACACCTTGACCAGACATTTCCAAATCAGCGCGAGGTTAATAAATGCGCAAAACCATTTTTTTCTTCGCCACATGCAAGCTGCGCCAACAGCGCGGCAGCTTTTCCGATCCCAAGTAAGTGCGCCGCGGTGCGGAGAAAAGAGCGGGCCACGCTTACCTCGGGAAATACGCTCTCTCCGTGCGATTGGGACGGCCGGAGAAAAACCCGCCGTGCGCCCGCCATCTCGGAGGCCATGTCTAAACTATGATATTCGCTGTAATTATTTAGTTTTAATTGGAATAAGAAATACTCTGCTAAAGAACTCTGCCTGAAATTCTAAGCTCCATTTTAATTTAATTTTTGATGAAATAAGGCAACAACTCGAGATATCTGTCGCGGCTGCTAGCTTTCCTGGAAGACAAGAATTGTTGCAATATTCATCACACAGTCATCCTCAGAATTTTATAAGAGTGCGTTCTGGGTCTCAAACGTCAAGGTAAGAAGGGGTGAGGCTAATTTGTCATAAAAGATGCGTGTGCCGATTCGAGCGGGAAGAGAGGCTTTGGGTGCGAGTACATGCAAAATTAAATTCAAGGCAGGCCGTGAATGTTGGTAGCGCGGGATCGAGTGGCTCAGTTCGTTTCGCTTTTCGCAGATGTGTGAAACGGAGCTTATATGTCGAGATGCGCGAAAATATAGTGCGCAGAATATAAATTCTCGCACTTGAAGCTGGTTTTAAATATTCAAGTTAACGCCATCCATCCTTAATGTGGTCCGTCTTGTTTGCGCTAAAGTTTTCACCTTCAATGCGTCATATGTAGTAAGTGAAAAAGTGATTAGCTTGAAGCTGCGACCGCTTATGTACTGTCATAATATTTCCTGTAAGGCAAGAGGCATTTTCTTAAATGCGTAGCAATTCTTAGCGAACATACGCAGCTGCCCACTCTGTTGACGCTTTTGCAGCTGATGATGATTACATATTTCTAAACGCTTTTTATAGGTGGGTTTTATAAAATACCCACTCGCTGCAGTTCATATGTTTTGACACATGGCGCGATTCTACGCTTTTGTCAAGCAATCTTACATACGTTAAGGAGTTTCTTTCTACTAAATGATACTCGCATAGTGTTTTTTAGATGCGAAGCAGCTTAGAGCGGAGTTCAATCCGGTGGTGGTGTGCATCCTGACCACTCTTACTGCGCATGCGCCTACTCTCTTTCCCACTCTCCTCCTTTACGCAGGTGTTCGGTCGCCTTCTCTCCTCTCTTCCCCCCCGCGCTGCAGCCTGTAAACCCACTCTCTCCTCTCCCTCCCCCCATTTCATATAAGCGCGTGCGCTCGGTCGAGGAAGTCTCGCTTGAATCGTGCGGTCGCTCCGTCGGTTCCCAGGCCGCTGCAGTAGTCTTGAAAGCCTCGCTACCCTCGCCGCAGACTCGCGTTGTCTCTCTGTAGCGGAAGCGGTAGCTCGACGCCGACGCTTGGTTTCGACGGCCGAGTGAACGTAAACGGAAACTTCGTGTGCACCCCCCAATGCTGCTTCGCATCCCCTCATGGTTCCCTTTAGTGGGAGATGGTGTAATTTTTTCCGATGCAGTTTCAAGCAATAGCGTAGCTGTGTGGTAGAACACCTGCTTGCCACGCAGATGGCCTGGGTTCAATTTTCACTTGAACCGGTGATTTTTATTATTTATTTCATTTGCACCTTTCTCAGTTTTTTGGGGACGAATATTATGATGATATTTCGCTCACAACCAACGACGCTGAAGACGACGCCGAGAGCGCAATTTCTGCAAAACGAGCTTTTTAACGCTATGGCGCTAAAATCTCTCTAGCTTATCTTGTACCTCACTGGTTACTCAAGTTGTCCTGCTCAAAAAAGACAAAAAAAGATAAACGAGAAAATACGTTTTTTAATGGGCACTAGCTATAAACACTAAATTGTAAATGCGAAAGTTCAACAGCTTTTACCAGTGTAGAAGAAGTTAGGCGTACTTATGAGGATCGAGAGCCTGTCTTCGAGATCAATTAATCAATGAGTCAATCAATCAATCAAAGGAGAATTTATTGCACTATAATATCAGAAACGTGTACAGAAATATTTGGTCCCATAACCTAAGCGGCTAGTGATGGTTCCAATGCAATAAAGGTTATAAGAATTAGCAGTCTTGACAGAAAAAAATAAACAATAGTGAAAGTATCATGATAAGTGACAAATGTTTTACATATTTAAAGAGCCATACTAAAAACAACGAACACATAATTACTACGAACACACTAAACATACATGAGAAATTTTTTAGAGAAAAAAAGATAATGAATAACGGTGAAAATATTATACATAAGTGATAAGTATCAAACATCTTCAAAGAGCCATACTAAATAACAACGAATATATAATTACTAGGAACACACTAATTATACACGACAAAATTTTTACGCGCGAATAAAAACTGAAAATGTCTGAGTAGAAACTAAGTATCGTTTGCAGGTAACGTCGAAATTTCTTGCGACATTTACCTCAGGGAGGCAAATTAGTTCCACAGCTTAGCACCAGAAAACTGGATTGGTCTTTCACCGTACACATTCGAACATAAAGGGAGGTTAAGATTACCGACGCTGGTGTGACGTGTATTTAACGACGGAAACGTGAAAATGTTACAGGGCAGAGGCGTGTTTGTGTTTATTATCCTATTTACTAAACAGGAAATCTCGTAGCTGCGTACGTCCGTAAACGGCAGTATAAACAGTCTCTGAAATAGAGTATAAGAGAGATAATGCACCGGGGAGGAAGTAATCACACGCAGAGATCGTTTTTGCAATCGGATTGGCGGAGTAAGGTATGCTATGTACGTTTGGACCCCATGACTCACAACAATAACTGAGGTGGCAGTGAAAGAGGCTGAAATATAATGTGCGCGTATGAGAGTGTAACAGCTGAATGACAGCTTTTTCCAAACGCTGTTTATTTGGTCTCTCCAGTTAAGGTTACTGTCAAATATAGCGCCTAGATATTTAATAGTTTGAACACTTTGAATGGCTTGATTGTTTAGTGATACGCTAATTGAAGCACAGTTCAGATCTTTCATTCATGACCGGAAAATAATATATTTGGTTTTATCGGTATTTAACAGCAGTTGATTGTCACAAAACCACATTCAAATAGTTAATAGTTCATTGGACACAGTGTGTTGTAATGTTTCAAACTACCTGTGAATAAAATTATGGTATCATCTGCATACATTCATGTTTTAGAAGACTGTAGTACTCGCTAGAAATCATTAACGTATAAAGCAAATAAAATGGGACCGAATACGGATCCTTGCGGTACACCGCATGTAACAGTCCTAGATTTGGACAGATAACCGTCAATTAGTACTTTTTGCTTTCGCGATGTGAGGTAACTGGAATAGAAGTCATGAGTACCATCAATAATAACATAGCACTTTAGTTTTTCTACTAATGCCGAGTGACAAATCGTACCAAACACCTTTTTTATGTCTATCAAAAATTCCAATTACAATATTTTGCGGGTTGAGGGCAGAGTTTATGATTTGAGATAAAGTAAGCACAGCTGTTGATGTGGATTTCCCTGGGACGAAACCATGCCGTTCCGGCCAAATTATGTTATTCTTGCTAAGGAATGAGAACTAACAGACAAAGATGCCAAGGAAAGTATAGGGGAAGCTATCAGAAGCAATTCTAATGTAAATGTGAAGAAAGAAAAGTGGACGAAAAGATAACTTGCCACCAGCAGGGACCGAACCTGCGACCTTCGAATAACGCGTCCGATGCTCTACCACTGAGCTACGGTGGCGGTCATCCCTCCGTCCACTTTATAAGGTATATATGTGTACTTAAACATCGGAGCGTCAGTCAGCGCCGCCTGTTGCCATTATGGCGAATGTGGAACACCCTTTTTTGCCTGTAGGCGTCACGTAGTACGTGACGCTACGTGGCAAGTTATCTTTTCGTCCACTTTTCTTTCTTCACATTTACATTACAATTGCTTCTGATAGCTTTCCCCTATACTTTCCCTGGCATCTTTGTCTGTTTAGTTCTCATTAATACTGTGTTTAACAAAGCAAACGAGCTCTTAAGTTTACAATTCTTTCCTTCTTGCTAAGGAAGTCCTTCAGCTGTTGGTCGATCAATTTTTCAAAGATATTTTTCACAATGCTCAATACCGATATTGGTCTGTAGCTCCCGTGAATATTGTGATTTCCCGTTTTGTATACTGGTACAACTTTCGTCATCTTTAATGCATCTGGATAGGAATTTGCATTTAACGAATGGGTAAATAAGTGACAAAGTGGATCACTCAAAACATCTGAATTCTCTTTGAGTACTCTAGCTTGTATACCATCACTCCCTGTGGCTTTGTTCACCTGTAAATTCTTTATCGCAGACATCACCTCCTCCTCTGTTACGACCTGAAAGCTAAATTTGTTTTCATTCTTTTCAACATAGGCGGTAGGTCGCGCCGCACTAAATTGCTTCACAAGCATTTTCGCCAACCGTGACAAAGTAATCGTTGAAATCATTTGTAAGGCTAGTTGTTACGTTGTCAGGAAGAACTTTTGTTATCGAGCCCTGTCGCTTCCTTGATTATTTGCCATATTTGTTTTTGTATCGCCACGGTTAACGAGACGTGTGTAGTATGCCCCTTTAGATTTACGCATTAGCCCAACTGTCTGAAGTATTTAAATTGAGCTTTGTAATATTCATTTGTTTTGTTTGTTCTGAGCTTATTGTAATAGTAGTCTGTTTTCTTCAGTAGTGCTAGAATAGGATGTGTTATTCAAGGACATATGGCGTGGTCATATTTACGTTTTATGCACGTATACGATGACCGCCTTATTGTATTCGTGATACTGCAAATAATGCTATCACATTCTACTTGCACATCGTCATTGTACAGTGTTGCAAAATGGTGCTTACTTTCGAATAACTGACACGCGTGTGATATCTCGGGGTCAAATTTTTGGTATTACGAGTACGATATAAGTAGGATTGAGGCATGAAAAGAAAAGTCGGGTGGTGATCAGCAATTGCATATTTATAAACAGCAGCTTCTACGTTAGTGTCCATACTGCACAACATGTGATCAATAAGTGAGGCAGAATATTCCGAGAAACGTGTTCGTTCGGATATAACATTTTTAAGCTTAAATGATTGTAGGACGAACAAGTAGTCATGACACTGGTCTTTAAGCAGATATATATTACAGCGAAAGCTGTTATGAGATCCGAAAGCTGTTATGAGAACAAGGGCCGTTTTCGCGCCGTAGTTGTCCGCCACCGCCGCCGGTGTCCGTAACCAGTATCGCGCGAAATAAGAAAAAAAAACTAAATAAATAAAAAATACCTGAGACAGAATGGGAATCGAACCCGGGCCCTCTGCGGGGCAGCCCAGAACTCTACCCCTGAGCTACGGCGGTGCTCGAAACTGCGCTGCAAACTGACCCTATGCAGCCTTCATGTCGGGTGAGGAATCGCGTTAACATGTGTAATAACGCGTTTTAGAACAGTAAAGTAACAACCAGGCGTCACACAATGCGAATTGCTTAACGAGTGAGTCGTTCAATGCTTAAAACCCATTACAAAAGCCTCAGGCATAATTCTTCATCGTCGTCAGCTATAGCATCGACAAAGTGCGCATAATGCGTTACAACTGTGTAGCGGATACAGCGCGTTTCCGAAGAATTACGAATAATGGCACAGTGGACGCTTCCCCACTACACAAAAATTATGATGATTTATGGCGTAGTGGATACCCTGCAAGTGTGTTCGTAGTAGTTGTCCAAGAGTGTTAAAAAAGCTCTAGAAAGGCCGCTCTTCCAGCTTCCGCTGTGTCTGTGCTGCGCGTTCCGCGCAGGCCTGGCGGTTTTTTGAAATCACCACAGATTATTATTTGGGAATGCGAGGTTTCACGGTGAATCAGCGCACTCTCAATAACTGATATGAAGTCATCTACGCTCGAACCTGGAGGGCGATAAACTACGCCAGCTACGACACCACATTCAAGATCTAGGTTCCTTGAATGTGCTTAGTGAAAATGTTTTTCAGGCTGCGCATCAAACACTTACGCAGCTGTTATGCGCCACAATATCTCAACCACGGCATTTCTCCGATAAGCTGCTATAAGCGACGCCATCATCGACCTCCACAACTGATGACACAAATGAGAAGAGAAAGCGCATCTAGGAAAGACAGAGATTATTCGCGAGATTTAATTAATATTCGTCGATTCTTTAATTACGCGGGAAGTAATCACTGTTGATAGAATATCTTCTTCGAATCACTACAACTCAGTAAAGATCAAAAATACTTGAAACCTAGCATTGGTGCAAGCGACTATACACTGGAAACATCAAGGACAAAAATAGCACCCTTCGCTGTCCTTCGTTTTATCCGCGTAGTTTTTCGCGCCAGCACTTCGTTTCAAGCCCGAACCAACAGGCCCCACATCGCATTCTGCTGAGGCTAAAATATTGAAGAGTCGAAGAAAAAATTGAAATTTACTTGGCTAGCTTTTCCCGTTGCTTTATTGAAATAGCGATCAAGTTTCCACTGTGACTTCGGAAAGAGAAAAGTTTTACCTTTTTTTTTTTTATCTTGACTGATTATTTATCGTTTCTTTCCCGTGTTTGGAGAAGACTTCTCCTTCGCCACTGCGCCGTCTTCTCAACAATTTTGTGCCAATACCTTTATTCTCAAATTGAACTGATAAAAAGCGTCGTCATGTCACAGTTTGTCGTTTTAATTACGCCCCTGATAAATCAAAGTATTCTCGTGCGTCATTACGCTCTTTTTCTTTTTGCTTGCACGGAGCAAGAAAGACAGTTAATAAATTACTTTTCAGCAAGAAAATCACATTTTTTATCTAATAAATGACATATTGATTAGGAAGCTAGAGCATTTTTTTAAATGAGTGCTTGATCGATAATCACTGTTTTTAAATGAGTGCTTGATTGAGCAACATTGTTTTTAAAATTTCTGTAAAGAGCAAAATTTCAAGACAATGCTCATGGCCCTCAATTGAAATGCGGATGGATGCCATTTCGCACGTCGTTGTGACTTGACGTTATCGTAAAAACCAAATGCCAACCTGCCGCACCCTGAGCGTAGTAGCAAATTAAGGTAACTGATGTTGCGGTCTTTTATATAGGCGAAATTCTTTAATGCCTCACCAAACACGAAAGTTGATCGACAGAGTCGGCCTCAACACGAGTAATGCGAAAAATCATCGCTTGATGATGTCAACATACGACGTCATCATGACGTCCCACACGTGACGAGGCAGGATGGCGCCATCGCCCTTGACATCGTCGCTCGGTCAAAGCTGCGCCGATCACGGAGGGAGTGCAAAAATCGGTGAGGTGCAAATAGTTTTCGGGGGTGGGGGGCGGGGGGGTATCAATACTGTAGAAGGACTGAAAGCTGGGCCAGTTGGTAACCGTACTTGAACATAATTTAACTCAGCGCACGACGACGCGGACACAAGAGAAGAAGGGAACAGACACAGCGCTGTGTCTGTTCCCTTCTTCTCTTGTGTCGCGTCGTCGTGCGCTGAGTTAAATTATGTTCAGGTATCAATACATCGGCTGAGAAAGAAAACAAGATGGCTTTCGCCTTCGAGTAGCCTTAGGCACGGCCTTAACTGGGACATTTCTTAACGCAGTGACAGAGAGAGAGAGAAATAACATTTATTTGCACCCGTCGAGATCGGCGTATTTTGAACATGGTGCGTTACATATGAACTTCCAAGCATCGCACGGGCAAGCCCGTTTTCTGAAGGGTAGCACATGAGGCTGAACAGGCTTTACTACAGCTAATAAAAGCAAACAAAAATCAGAGCGTACGGCAAAGAGTATCTGCTACCGCTTGAACGTCCATAGAAATCATAGATTTTTTTTAGGTAAAGTAAAGGAAGAATGTTCCTGCGACTATAGTCGCGTACAACATGAGCAAGAAAAAAAATTGTATAAGCTCCGTCCGCAGGAATCGCTGTCCCACACAAATAGAATTTGCGCAGATCAGCTTCGAACAAGAACTTAACAATTTAAATCGCTATTCGCTGTACTATAAGACGGCCGTACGTCGTACGTCCAATTAAGTTCTTTAATTTTCGTGACGTCAAGTTCTCCTCTGTGCTTAGAATGGTCGATTTTGCGGTGCAGACATGAGTTATAGAAATGTGTTTGATATAAAGAAAATCGGGTCGATGATCTGAATGATTTGCAGGGAAATAATACAGCTGGCAGTCGAACTATCAGCGTTGAAAATAATTACTGAGTGCCTAATTATTCATTTTTTCTCTATATCAGGTGAGTAGCACGTCTTACCAGTCACCTCAATGAACAAAACGAGAAACTATGCTTACAATTGGTCGAAATAAGGTGCATGTTATCCTTTATCAAAGAATATGCAGGATGATTGAGTTCTCTGCAGGAAATTACCAATGTTCCACGGCCCATTGTCAGAAGTTAGGCCATTGTCATGAACGAAATTCACACGGAATGATGTGAAGCGAAGTTGTTCTGATCTGTGTTAAAAAATTGAAGGACAGTTTGTGAATTCCAAAGTGTGTTCGGCGAAAGCCTGAGGCTATTTGACTGACTATGCCATGTCCTTTTTTCTTGTTTTTTTCCTTTTTTTCCCTTGTTTTCGTTTTTTCTTTCTCCATATTCTTCTCTTTTTTTGTGGCCGCTGTGCCATTACGTGATCGCTGCGATAGTGTGATGGGGAGAGGCCAGAGCAGGTACCGTTCCATGGGAGCACGGACGGACGTCGGACGCAGCGAGTATGGGACATTAAAGGCTTTCACCTTAAAGGGGCTCTGCAACAATTTTTGAGCATGGTCAAAAAACGCTGCCGATTGGTAGTCGAGGCTTCCGAGAACACGCGAGCCAAATAATATAGCGCAGCACGCTGCCTGGAATTTACAATAAATTGTCAAAGTCAGCTAAAAATCGCGTTCTTTTCTCTCGACAAATGGCGCTATACACTCAAAAATCAGTGCGTCACACGCCCAATTATCACACCATTGGCTGAGTTAAGCATGGCGCGCTTGGGAGTTACTGGGGCCGCCACGAGAAGCCGCGACATGTCCGCGCAGGCGCGCGCGATCGCACTGTAAAGCCGCGCGTTCGAAGAAAAAACAAAGAGAAAAAGTGCCCAAGGTCACGAGGCGCGCGTGGCGTACCTCCTTCCCCCTTGCCATCC
Source organism: Rhipicephalus appendiculatus (assembly GCA_030522465.1). Taxonomy (NCBI): domain Eukaryota; kingdom Metazoa; phylum Arthropoda; class Arachnida; order Ixodida; family Ixodidae; genus Rhipicephalus; species Rhipicephalus appendiculatus. Next base: position 1,306,500 of record JALIZH010032946.1, on the reverse strand, counting down.
CACCCTGCTTAGCTTCTAGCGCTTTCGTCGGGACGAGAGAAGAGAGAAAGCAATTGCAGCGTGCGACAAATCTTTGTAAGTCCGCTCGTACTGGACGGATCCTAAATTTTTTTTTTCGGCGGTCATTTCGTGAGGCAATAAGCTCCTTTAGCGAATCCATTCCTTGGCTACTAGGAAAAGTGTTGCGGGGCCCCTTTAAAAGCGTTCTGTATAAACGCAGTTGCAGTACCTCAGCTCCCCCTAAGATGAGCCACGTTGAAGTCCACAAAACAAACAAGCAAACTGACGTAGTATATGACGCAAACATTACGCGAAGTCACCATTATTTTCCCAGATATTGAGAATTTATTTTCTACGGTTGGCATAGTTTGCTCGCGTTGAAACACCAAAGCGAAGCGCATAAAATCTGCTCAGAAAACCGGATAGAATACCACGAGGGAAGCTTTGCGTTCTAGATGCAAAAAGGCTCTTCATTTCTTGCGTCCGCTAGACGAGGGTTAGGCCCAGATGGCAAAGTCGTAAAACTCTCGGGCACTCGAGTGTACGCTCTGAAATGTGTGTAGTCTCTGGAAAATATATCTTGTCTCTTCATCGAACAAGAAGAAAACAAAACGCGACACACAGGCTTAGACGAGGACAACTGTGCCCCGCACAATGTGCAAACAACATTCCCCATCGGAAGGCGGCGGCATTTTCCCCCAGGCGGGACGGGCTGCTGTCTATCCTCGGAGATTCCTACTTCCCGAATAAGGCGAGCACATCTGCCGTGGTCGTCTTCCTAGACGCAGTCTTAACACGGCGGAAACATATAAGTTAGGTTTAGTTAAACCTCATGCCACTCGTTCCTTCTCGCTCCCTGCATTGGCAAAGTGCGCCGAGGAGAAATACGTGCTCTTCGACGGCTTCTTTGGATTTCTCGGTTTTTGAATGACTCGGCAAAAAAATAAAAATAAGTATAGTAAGTTGATTGAATATATAGAGGATGGTTTTCTTTTAACAATGCACATTTCTGGTTGAAATGCTATAATGGTCAGGCCCCCCGTCCTTTTCGCGAACGAACACTACGTCGAGGCGCAGAAACGTTGCCGCACCTTAAGTAACACTCAAACGAGTAATTAACAAAAACTCCTTAATTAACTTTTAAATTATTAACTTTGACAGTTGTTTATACGGAAAAGTTGTAGGGCGTGACAGCTTATGGCCTGTCCTTCTTTAAAAATCGCAATAAAATGCACGCAATTCAAGATATTAATCCTTTAAATCCAAGGCTCCGATCCCTGCGATATCAAAACTGAACGCGCCGGGCGCGCAGGAAATGCGCCAGTTCTGTTACGTCACACCGAGAGTTCACGTGAACTAACTTTGGAAAAGAGGAGCGTCGCATAATCCGCTCGGAAAATATATACGGCAAGTCGTCCCAAATACCCAGATGGACTGCTTATTGTTTCGGTTTGGCGTGTAGTCCTATATACATATTTGGGCGGCCCTGCCCGCGACGACAACCGCCGTCAAGACGAGATCGTAGCCACCAGCGCTGTGTTCTTGTATGTTCTTCGCCCCGTTGCCTGCGCTGTTCTGCAGCAGTGATCATAGCCAGATGCGGACTTTCAACGACTTCCGGCCGTGCACGTTGTTTTCGATTTCCTGTCTATTCTTGTTTTTCTTTTTTTTTCTCTCTTACTTTCTCTGAAATGTCTTGGAGCGTGAGGGGGATGCAGCAGAACAAGGAAGTTCCGTAGCATTTTAAATCCTTATCTGCCGATTCAAGCAAGGAATATTCACCAGACGGGCGAAGCGTATAAAAAGGACCTGTAACGACACCACGTTCATCACTTGAGCAATCTAAAGGCAACTTTATTTGAAAGATATTACCGGCTAAAGAAGGCCTAAACCAAAGCGTGTAAACTAGATAAGAAATAAGCGCTGGCCAATGAGACTATATTCATCAGCCCAACTAACAGCCAACATTTTTGAGAAAATGCTCTAATGCGCTCCCGAACCTAAATAATATCCTCCGTAAGTGTTGTTCGATATTATCGAGCGACTAGCGCGTTAGAAAAGCGTTTTCCGAAGTACTAAGGGCCCTTCATCGCTGCTAACGTGGAATGCATTGTTTAGTGAAACACAATGACAAGATGTTGATGCCCCCCAACTGACGTATGACCCAGCGCAATACCACTGGCATAAATTTCACTGGCGTCACTAATATCACCGCTGTCGAGCCATATTCTGTTTTCCAACACGTGACCACTACCACCAACGTTGCGTGGTATCGCCGGCCCAACTTGTAGAACTACAAATGATAAAGCCATGTACTGCAAGGCCATTCTGGTAGCATCACCGCACCGATATCACAGGTACAGCTAGCGGTATAATAAGCGCAACATAAGACTGGTCGCAAAGCACCATCGCTGTGTTAAGTTCAACTATGCTCCTGATCGATATTAAGATAGTTCCCTAAGAAACCCAGAGGTTGAGCTAGGCGGTCTATGATAAGGAGTGCTTTGCTCTCAACAAATTGGAGTCCACATCCCGCCGTGTCTCTCGTCGTGCTGTTGGACCTTGCAGACGTCTATAATAAGATCGTTTCAGTCACAAAGCGTAAGTGTATTTGTCTAATTTTACAAATATATATGCGAATTTGAGTGCTCAAGAGGATATCTGGTATAATCTTATATCGGAAAAGTGAGAAATTGTTTTTTTACACAGTCACCAAGGGAATAAAGTTTCCTCGAATTTATACTGGAAATTTCTTTCTCACACATATGGTGCTATCCACGAAGTAGTTTTCAATTTCTGAGTGGCCGCGTTCAAGATATTCAGACGTCACGAACAAGATACACGCTGGGTCCGGAAAAGATATTGCTTTAGTAAAGCGCACTAACATCGTGATGTCCTTCGTGTGCTCTGACTCGTACGAAGCAATTAAATTTTCTAAGCTCTTCCCTCCGAGCATTTATCTTCTGAGATGCGCAAAACTTAATTACAAATCCATGGCAAAAGTAATAATAAAGGATTAAACGATGACTAGTCTCTCAGTTAGAATTCAATTACGAGAAACCAACATGCTCGACGTCTTCCGCGTTCTTCTTAATTTTGAGCCGTATACTGGGTGGACAAATGTACGGCACGTAAATGCGGTGCAAGTATAACGCCATGAAGCTAAATAAGAAAATGGGGCGTAGTTCATTAACTTGAAGTAGCCTACTCTTGTTGTCTCCGCCACGAACTTTTCAAAATGTGAATGCCTAGTCCGAGGCTGTGCTCTTCTCTGAAAACGCATCAACCTCATTTCGCCCCTTCTCAGAAGAAGAAGACGGTGGCCCAACAATCCCAAATGGCAACTTCACTGAAGACAGAGGCGGAAGGGGTGAACGGTGCACCTGTAAATGGCCCACACTAGAAAAAAAATCGCGCACATCTCCCCGTAAGGGAACCCTGAGTAGTATGCGAAGCAGCCATGGGAGTTCTGTAAAGTTGCTCTTTATTCATCTTCGTAGATGACATTAAGCTACGGAGAACGTTTCCCCTTGAGTATAACAGCCTTGTGGTCCGTAAAGTATAAAGTTAAGGGATATTGCTGCAAAGGTTGTAGTTTAAAGTTTGAGAAGGCGATGTCTATGCACGTTCCCCTGATGGTAGTAGCGTTAGCGGCCTGATGCTCATGAAGGGCAAGCGCCGAGCGATCAGCCGTTCGTCCACCGGGTTGAGCTCGGGCAGGTGATCCGGTTTCTGCGGGTAGCGGTAGCCGTACGTCACGCTCATTGCGGGGACATTGCCCACCAGCAACGAATCTTTGCACGTAGAGCAAACGGCGTACTCACTGTGATCATCGTCGGCGGCAAACTCTCGCTGCACAACAGCGATGGCGTTGGCGTGGGACTGCTCGTTCTTAATGCTGGCGATCTTTGTGAGATCGCCATAGTGGGTACATTCTATGTGCTGTGCCGTGATGGCAGAAAGAGAATGTGTGGTCTGGAACGCGCTTATTCTTCATCGTCATCAGAGTCATCGTCATCGTCATGGCGTATAATAGTTGCCGTGCATGTGCTGTGCCGTGATGGCAGCGTCATCGTCATCTGGCTACGGCGCACAACGATAGGGGGGACAGGCCTCATTCATCAGCTGCTTCGCATCTAAAAAATGTACAATGTTCTTGTTTCACTGATAGTCGGGCCGCTGCTAGGCGCTACTCGCTGAAAGCTCACAAGTGAAATATGCTCAAAAAACAAACTTCAGCGCTGATCTTCCTATCATACCACGTGTGTGTGTGCGTGCGTGCGTGCGTGCGCGCGAGGGTGCGTGTGCGTGTGTGTGTGTGTGTTCAGAAAATTGCAACGAATAGACAGAAACTGTTGGTATGATTTCGTTCATTCAATGTCATATTTCGGTTATTAAATTTACCAGTGCCACGTGGCCTGCCCAATACGGCTGGGGTCGACAGAGGAAGAGTGACAAGATCGACGGCACGTGCGCTGAAAGTGTGGCACACAAAAGAAATTCGTCGTTGTTGTGATAAAGATCTGGTAGTTTGAACAAGATTCATCCCATCATTGTACTACATGCCTAGAAGAAAATGCAGCTTCTGATTCGGGCTGCTAATGCTCGCGGCCGTGGATATGTAGCCAGCTGTATGTGCAGGTCTTCGTATGACTATGTTGTCCGTGACTTTGTTTCCAGCACTCTAGGCCAAGAAAATAGTGTTAAACGCGATAAATATGTGCCACATTATCGAAAGTAGCTTACGGGCACTGAACCCGGGCTAGCCTCCCTTCGTCGGACTGTACGTTGCTTATCCAGTGTTGTGATAATTAGGCAATGATTGCCTGTGATTGATGCTCCATCTTTGTGTAGGAAACCGGACTCTACCCCCCCATAGTTTCTTATCTGTCTTTCCCCTTTCAACATTCTCTCTCTCACACACACATTCTCGTCACGTTAATAGGCCCCTAACAGTCCCAATAGGTGCCGCTGTTAATGTGAACTTCTGCACGATCCTTCACTTGAGCGCGAGCGCAGTGTGAAGCGCAAGAGGGGATGCTACCTTGATTTAGCCGAATTATGGGAGGTATTTAAATATTTGAGGAATTCTTTTCTCTCGTTATCGCCCTGGTCTGGTAAACTGAAAAATAACCAGAAAGTTTCTTTATAATAGTCAACATAAGATTTGTTAAATGTCGACGCTTGCATGGTCTTTTTCTTCACTTCCGTCTGTCAACAATGCAAGAACACATCAATGTCTATGCCCACTTTTTCTTGTATGGAACTCGCGCCACTTGCCGCTCTTATAAATGGGAGAATAACGAAATAACATGTAGTTTCTGCAATTTCTTATTCCTTAGTTGCATTGAGGGTGCTACGGAAAATATATCGAAGGATCGAGAGCGAGCTGGACTTTTGGCACTACATAACATGAAGTCGTGAGGAGGTGGCTTCCAATGTAACTTCGCACGCCGCGAACAAAGCAAATGAAATTGTCCCGCGGCTGTCGCGGAGTCATCAAAGTGCGCCAGTCACTACGAATTAAAAAAGAAAAAACGGAATGCCGAAGCACCGATATTATTGCCGACTTTGGCGGAAGCTCGCAGATTGTGAAACCGAACTCTTTCGAGCGACGCCGGAAGGATTCCGTCACTCCTTTGTGCCTCGTTGCGGGGCGTCGATATCTTGGCGCACTAGAATATACGCACCATTGTAACTTCATGCATTACCCATCTGTGAGCGTCTAGACCAGCGAGTGCCAATCAAAAGCTCTGCACGCAAAGAGACGACTATGCAGTACAACTCGGGCAGCATCCGCCGACCAACGTGTCACGCAAGCTCTCTTCTTTTAATCCGATTTGACTGCGCTGTATCTCTCACCCTTTCATAACTGAATCGCTCGCGGAAGCTCATCTAGCGTATGCCTGCTTCGTCCAGCTCTCATTCAATCCTCTGCGTTGAATGTCTCCTATCTCTGGTTCTTCTGCGAACTTCTGTCGCGACCAAAGAGTTTCCTGTTGATACGCTAGAGGGGAATCTGGAGCTTGTGTCTAAGGGAGCCGCAACACACGGCGCTTCAGCCAGCCAGATGGGAATGATTGAAAACTCGACTTGCTGCGCAAGCAGAAGGAAAAAGGAGGGAGACAGGAAAGAGCGCACCATGGGAATGATGGGTAATGCACGGATTTTTCTAAACTTCGTTCTTTCGGCTCCGTTTGGCTGCGTGTGGTCTGCAGCCGTGTAGCCTGCGAACGCCGGATGCATAACACGTAGAACGCCGGACTCAGGAATTCTGAATTGACAGCTCCGCTGTTAATAGGGAATTCCTATCTTATTCTGATTTAGGTGCACTTGTAGCTGCCTTTTCTATAGACAGCACCTACAACCAGCACGCGGTCATACACTCTGCTTTTGTGTAGAATGCACAGCCCGCAGTGCAAGTAAAAAGTCGAATGCCAAACGAAAGGTGCCTGACCGAAGTCACGTATATGAACCGGACGAAAGTGCTTTAATGAGCTGTGCAAGGCATTTGAAGTCTTATCTGGATGTATTAATGCTGCCTATGACAAAACTGAGTTAAGGGGAAAACTTTATGTATCATGACACCCTGGCCTTTAATGAAAATCCGGCGTAAGCGAAATGAAGCATATATATATATATATATATATATATATATATATATATATATATATATATATATATATATATATATATATACAGGGTGTTTCAAGAAATGTGTCCACTATTTTTTAAAAATCAGCAAAATGCGATATTTGCTCTCTGTCTTCACAATTGCTTTTTCTGTAGCGGCAGGCATCTTAAAATGGTTGAAGACATCATTTGGGACAGTAATTAAGAAAGTTGAAATAATTAACTTTTTAATTAGTGGAGTTAGGTGGTTAAGTCCAATGGGAGAATTGAAGTCCTTCATGCGAAGAACCCATTTCAGGTTTGCGATTTCGAAAAAGCGGCCTGGATTAATTATTGTGGCGTAATGAAATCCAGGCAAATTCAGCGGCCAAACCGAAACCCAAGCACCGATGAGCGCAACAAGCAGACGACTCGAATGACGTCACTGTTAAAGAAAACGGTTACAGAGGTGAAGTGCTTCCCCGTTCGTTAAAGTATGTGGGTCATGCGTGCTACTACTGCAAGCGCAGCCCGCACACTCACACCAAGAAGTCAATTGATGGTTGATATAATGACGTTCACTCATTGTGGACGTCTCAGACGAAAGGGCACTTGCGCTCTTCCGCGTTTCGGTTTCGGTTTGGCCGTTGAATTTGCCTGAACTTCATTACGCCACAATAATTAATCGAGGCCGCTTTTTCGAAATCTCAAAGCTGAAATGGGTTCTTCGCATGAAGGACTTCAATTCTCCCATTGGACTTAACCACCTAACTCCGCTAATTAAAAAGTTAATTAATTTAAATTTCTTAATTACTGTCCCAAATCATGTCTTCAACCATCTTAAGATGCCTGCCGCTACAGAAAAAGCAACTGTGAAGACAGCGAGCAAATACCGCATTTTTTAAAAATAGTGGACACATTTCTTGAAACACCCTGTACGACGTTATAATGAATGAGACGTGGCGTACGTGGCTCATACGCCATACTGTTTATTCTAATCCACGCGCACTTCTTCCTTCTCGGCTTCTACTAACCATCACTGCCTCTTACGTCACAGGGTTCCCCCTCCCTCCGAAAGAATGCGCGAGCTACAAACTATAAAACATGAAGAAGGGCAGTCTCGAAGCACGAAATGACCGAACATGCAGCAGTTGCATGTCACACGGGAGTTCCGTAATCTTCACAGGAAAGGGCAGTCCGGTGATATCAAGCAGAACTCGGGTGGGCGAGGCTGGCTGTTGCGTTCTGGAGAACATGACCATGCCCTGCACGAGTGCACCGATGATGGCACATGAGGTGGACATGCCACACGTGAGTTGTATTGGAGCACCTTGTAGCGATGACAGCCTTGATGTCGTAGGCGCCGCTTTGTCGTCACCAATAGAAACGTTGTGCTTCCACTTTGTGTCTTCGTTGAATGAGGCGGATGGGGTGATGGCTGCGTCGTTCCAGAAAAGAAAGTAATTGTTTTGAGCCTTTTTCGTCGTTTTCTGTGGTTTTGTCGCAATTGTCTTGATGTGTGGCGCAGAAAACTTCCTTGACGGCGTTCCTCCCAGCCACGACGGAAGAAAGAGGCAGTTGTCAAAGGACTGCGTCAGCTCTGTTCCCGCGCACCTCCACACCAACCAGCAGGTAATTTCCTGATGGAAGCCGTCATCGATGATTGCCTCAGCACCTACTGAATATTCATGCGTTGTTTTATTGCTGTAGCTAAGAGCGCGGCGCGCCGCTTATCCCCGAGAGTGCTTCGTAATATACTCAGGGACCCGGACGCACAATGTGCGGAACCAGCTTTCTTTCGCTTCCTCCCCTGCTTTCGTTCCTTCATTTCGAGGGAAAAAAGCGGCAGCTTGTTCATGTAAATAAGGAAAATTTCCTTCATGGGAATTTCGCGTGTCGTTTACGCACAAAGGAGGCGCCAATGCATACTCACAAGATGAACAATTACATAAGTATAAAGCAGATTAGTGTTTGAGTTACGCCGTATAATACGTTTCTTAATGGTTGTCGAAAGTTTATCTTATACAAAATTTCCCAAAACGCACATTCGAATTTTCAAGCCTAAATGCGAAAATGAGCCCTTCGTCGTTTCATAAAGGAATTTCGTTCTCGCATTGACAATACTGACCACGTCCCTAATTCCAGTCACATGTTGCTGCGTCATGTAGCAGAGTACTTTAACCAATGCGGCACCTTCGAGGCCATGGCATGTTTATACAGGTAATATTACCACAGTAAAGCTCTTGTGTGGTCTAGCTGGTGCATTCTTGAACAGATATACCAGAGCTGCACGAAAAAAAAAAAAAAAACTTGGACGAAGAAAGGCAAGTGCACAGGACTGGTGCCAACTTTTGCTGTAATTGATAGAGCCAAAGCAGTCCAATATGAATACACATCCTCCGACACGTTCGTGCAACAAAAGAAGATACAGTATCAAAAGACTTACAACGATTATCATAGACGATGTCATGATAGGAATATCTTTTTGTGTGTGTGTGATTTGGCTGAAGAAAAAAAAAGGACAATTCCTATCATGGCAGTGTGGCTGAAAATTCTTAAAAGTTATTTTATACTGTTTTTTTATACTGTAAAACGCTAGAGGCGCACGTAAAACGAAGTGAAATTAGCGCAAATGAAGACGGCCACAAAGATGATGGAGACAAGGGCAGATGCTTCCTCGTCTGTCTCGTCTTTGCGATGTTCTTCATTTGCGCTAATTTCACTTCATTAAAATGCAAAACCAACTGGCCCAACAGTCTGTACTAGTTAAATTAAAGGTACAGCGCAAAAAAAAAAAAAAACACAGCATATCCACGGAGTGAATGATGATGAGTGGGCGAAGCTGCGGAGGCTCATCGGTAAACCGTGAATCTTCCGTGAATTCTGCCCGGTACATCATCACCGACGTGAGATCGGGCGCGTTTATACTAAAGGGTCGATGAGAGTTATGGGGACTGAAGCAATCATGGTTACACCGTGAAATCTTCAGTGGTTTCGCCCAGCAGTAATCAAAGCGATAGTGTGTGTGAAATTTTATTCAAACTTGAACGACCGGTCGTCGTCCATGGTCCGCCAAGCAGCACGATCCGGCAAGCGCACTCGTACTGCTCGTACGGCGGTCCGCGCAATCGGAGAGCAGCTGCACCGCCAACGCCATCTAGCGTACCTTCACCCAACCGCCATATTGTACGCATGTCTATAGGACAGCGCCCTCTCGGAAACGAGACGAGAACTGGAGATGACGACACCATACCCACGGAGTGAATCCGGTAATCTTCCGCGAATTCTGCGCAGTACATCATCAACGACGTGAGATCGGGCGCATTTATACTAAAGGGTCGATGAGATTCATGGCGACTCGCAGCTCACTTTAATTTTACATGTACGTTGTGAATTTTTTTATTGTTTAATCACGCACAGGAGACATCTCACACGGGCACTACCTTGGAGGTCGAAATCCAGTACCTACTGGCTACTCAGAGTGCATGGACAACCGAGGACCGCCGAGGTAATGCCGTAAGGAGCTTCGCCCCTAAATATATTCATCATATACAAGAACTAAACGAGAGGTGGCTACATACAACGGGGACGCACGACCCACGGCTTAAGGGGCCTCCTCCCTAAAAAAGACAGAAAGAGGGACATGAAGACGGGACGAGCAGCCAGGTATGAACGGCAGTTATGACTAAGGATGACTGCTAGTTGGGCATGTTGGTAAATGTTTATGATGAAACAAGCGCAAAATGCACGAAGACTTAGAAAGGACACGGGACGGAGCGCTTACTAGCAACTGAAATGTTTTATTACGGAAAGAACGTTCTTATATAGGCATCACACAAATCCACGTCACCACAAACTACCCTTGTTATCACGAATAGTGTGAATCAACGAAAGACCGCTACGATAAACGATTGCATACCCCAAAAATATCAAGAAAAGAAATGCACTGAGTCATGTCACATCCAAAAAATGCAAATTAAGAATCTGTTAGCAGAACAGACGCCTGACTGACGCGCTTATCACCTCCTTTCTTAATTCGAAAAGCTTCAGTTATTTATCTTGTTGTTCGCTTCTTGTGCTTGTAGATTATTTTTGTGTCACAAAGTTTTGGCTGGCACTTACTTATATAGGCATCATAGTAAATGAAAAGTTTTATTACGGAAAGAACGTTCTTATATAGGCATCATGTGATGCCTATATAAGAACGTTCTTTCCGTAATAAAACTTTTCATTTACTAGTAAGCGCTCCGTCCTGTGTTCTTTCTAAGCCTTCGTGCATTTTGCGCTTGTTTCATCATGAGTTATGACTACCTGAAAATGTTCTTTACAAAAGCGCAGGAAAAAATCTGACTGCGCTTGCATTGCGATGCACTTCGAGATGAAAACTTAGATGCGGTGTTCAGTTTCTCCAATGTTCTCTGAAATTTTCTGTCTATGCAGCTTGCATAAGTACCACATGATCCGCAGTGTCAGACTTTATTTCAATAATTCTCAAGCTAAGAGGAAGCTTGGGATGTGTTTTAGGACTGCTCTCGTTTATTTTATTCCGGTGCGTTTGAGTTCGACTATTTTTGTGCCTTTGATATTGCCGTCAATGCTGTCTACGGCGCAATTTTAAAATGTGTGTCCGTCGCCGGCGAGACCGGTTATGAAAAATGAGCTGTCTGGGATCTGGAGCGTAGTTTATTAGACAAGAAAACAAAAATGTCTCGACGTTGTGTTGCTCAGTTTTGCGAGGCAACAAGCACTCCGGATAAAATCAATAAGCAAGTAAAGAGAAAGAGAGAGAGAGAGAGAGCGAAGCAAGGACAGGCAGGCACGTTAACAAGACGAATATCCGCTTTGCTACCCTGCACTGGGAGAAATAAATGGGCAGAAACAGAGATTGAATAAAAGAAAATCCACGCAAATCCACGAAGTGAATGCCGATAACGGGGTGAAGCAGTGTGCATCCCATCATGAATCGCGGCCTTCTATTTTGTTCTGGTTAACAGCCTTTTATATTGTCCTTGTTAACGTTTTGTTCTGTCATGTGCTTTGATTGATGGGTGGTTAAATGTCGGTTTTTTACGGCGTTGTTGCCTTTTATTTTGTTTGTTCTGGTTAACAGCCTTTTGATAACCTTTTTGTTTTTCACAGATGTCGCGGTTTCTTCGCATGTTGTTGGCGTTGCCGCTTTGCCGTTTTTATGGTGTTGTGGCCTTCTATTTTGTTCTGGTTAACAGCCTTTTATTTTGTTCTTGTTAACCTTTTGTTCAGTCACATGCTTTGATTGATGGGAGGTTAAATGTCGGCGTTGTTACGGTGTTGTGGCCTTTTATTTTGTTTGTTCTGGTTAACAGCCTTTTGATGACCTTTTTGTTGTTCACAGATGTTCTGGTTTGTTCACATGCACCTGCGCTACATCGGCTGTAGACGCCGGACGTCGACTGATGGACGGACGGACATCGTGCGGTCTTAAGGTGCTTCGCCCCCCTAAAAAAAGGCACATTGAATCACGCTTTTTGGAACGCATCCAGTCTTCACATGGTCGCAGAGACCCGTAGACCGTTTTCATTGCCTTCTGCGCCATCGACGCACGTTTCCGTGGTCCGAATGAGAGAGAGAGAGAACGGCAAAAAAGACAGGCAGTTTAACCAAAGGAGATCTCCCGTTGGTGACCCTGTACTAGGGAAGGGGGAAGGGTTCGATTCCTAGAACTGGCGTGCACGCAAGCGTTTTCCTAATGGGGAGACAGGTACCGAGACCTGGCGCTCGTGTCCTCAGGTAGTCACATCTCGAGAAAGTGGCTTCTACCTTCCGCTTTCTTCCTTCACTAACCATCACTGGCCTTCCCTATCCTTCGAAAGAAATAACCACGTACCTTCTTGATCTAACCACAAGTCATCTCTGTCCTGGTTATCTTCCCAGCCACTCATTCATTTTTTTTTCGCTCTTTCTTTCCCATCTATCACGCCGCATGGCTTTCTACAAGCCTCCTCTGCCCCGATACTCTTCTAAAAACCGCCCCGTCGCCACTGCGCGGGTGAAGAATTGGAGCTTTTTCAGTAGGCAAGAGTGTATAGTTACGGTTAGCATCGAGCCTGGACACAACGCTTTATATTTGTCTCCCCATTCAGCAGAGTGTTTTTTTTTCTTTTAGTTTCAACGCGCAGCTTTTGTTAATCTAGATACCACTTAGCTTGAACCGATACTTTATCTGCAAGGGGGGAGCCTTAGAGGAACTGGTAGGAAGCAGAGTAAGCTGTAAGAACGTGCGCTAAAAACAGCTAAAGCCGCAGTGCCGAAACTCGGTCGTGACCCAAGCTTCACAAAGCGCAACACAATTTGTAATTAAATCTTGATCATCGTCCGCCAAATGCTTTAAGAAAGTTCGTTGCGGTAAAACCATTGATTTCCTACATTTCCCACATATGTGCTTGCTCCTACCAGATTAGGAAAGCACAGCTTTAATGAGACGAACGTGGTCAAAACGTAACGAGAATTTTAAGGCGAAAGCCTTTAATGTCTCATGCTCACGTCCGTCCCTCCGTCCGTCCGTCCGTCCATCCGTCCGTCTGTCTGTCTGTCTGTCTGTCCGTCCGTCCGTCCGTCCGTCCGTCCGTCCGTCCGTCCGTCCGTCCGTCCGTCCGTCTGTCCGTCCGTCCATCCGTCCGTCTCACTCCGTCCGTCGGGTGTCCGTCCGTCCGTCTCTCCGTCCGTCGGGTGTCCGTCCGTCCGGTATCCGTCCGTCTGTCCGTCTGTCCGTCCGTCTGTCCGTCCGTCCGGTGTCCCTCCCTCCGTCCATCTGTCCGTCCGTCCGTCCGTCCTTCCGTCTGTCCGTCCATCCGTCCATCTGTCCGTCCGTCCGTCTGTCTGTCCGTCCGTCCATCCGTCCGTCCATCCGTCCGTCCATCCGTCCGCCGTCCGTCCGTCGGTCCGTCCATCTGTCCGTCCGTCCATCCGTCATTCCGTCTGTCTCGCGTCTCGCTGCGATTCGCGGTAAAAAATTAAAAAAGAAAACACGCACACATTCGGTTTGTGCGTTATCCCACTGAGAGTGTAAAAGATAAAAGACATGACATAGTCAGTGGAATGGCCACATGCTTTCGCCGAACACACTTTGGAATGTACAAAGTGTCCTTCAGTTTTTTACTGGTCGTAAAACTCCTGTTTCAACTGCAGTGCAAGTGACAAAATACATGTTGTATAAATATAAATTCTTGCTGCATGTTATTGCTGGGGATGAACTGTGGCCTCCCCGGAACAAAACACGTTGAATCGAAAGTTGCAGTGCTGCCCGCGTACTCCTTGACGGTGTGACCAAGAAAGGCCCCGATCGAACATCCAGCATTATAATAACTTTTCACCTTCTGTGGCCTATCATTTCTTTCTTAAGAACAGACTGGAAGCTAGTATCGTGATTGGCTCTCTTTTCTGTGCACTGCAGTTCACTTACGTACCAAGCACTGCCGAAGTAAAGAGTGAGATTGGGCTAGTTGTTATTCCATTATTAAACTGCTCAGCGCAAAAAATAGACACGACACACATAGAAAGGACGAGGATGAGCACAGACTTCCAACTGATTTTTACTACAAAAGACGCACAAATATGTAGCCTACAGAAAAGATAAGATCACATGCTAATCCAAGAACAAAAAACAAAAAAAAAAAGCTAAAAGGCGAGAAAAAACAGCGATAAGACAAGTGATTACCCAGCACGTGGTGTTCCTGTGTAATCACTAGAGACCGGATTATAGGCAAATGCCTATTTTTTTCCTTGCCTTCCTATCATGCCCCATTGATATATGAGCACGAATTAGAGGTTAAGAAGGGCTTCTATAGTGCCTATAAATGCCTATTTTTGGCGATCGTGCCTAAACGCCTATAAGTGTCTATAAATGCCTATTTTCCAAATGGGTGCCTATATGAACATTATTTAACCCCAAATTTCACTTTCGAGTGCAGTTTGAGACCGTTATTCATGTTACCAAGCAACATTGACCTCTAGGAATACTAGGGGGTTCAAACTAGCCTTCTAGTTCAACCACTTTCCGGAAAACAACCGCTAGCAGCCGTAAAATGGGACGCGCCGGACATCTTACGCCAACGCGCTGAGATGTCGCGAGCGGCTAAATGAGGAGAGGTTCAGGAGAGGAAAATACGATGTTTCTGCAACCCTAAATGGGAGCAAGTCAACGTGAATGGGGAGAGGGATATAAACATGGGAAGATGAGAAGAAGGGAGAGTGGCGCCCATGGTCGAGGACGCGGCGGTTGGCTTCTAGAGTCATTTGTCCATTCCAGTGTCCTCAAGGAAGTGAACCACCTTGAAGACATGGGTGTGGCAGTGGGAAAGAAATAGAAGGTCCCTCTGTGCAGCCGCGGGAAGGTGACGGACGAATGCGAAACCATGGAGTGCTGTCAGGGGAAAGGAGATGTGTAGATCAAAAGTACGAAAAATGTGATGTGCACGCGGGTTTGGTTTTGTTTGTTGATGCGTGCCCAGTGAAGAGCGTTGGACCACAATAATTTTTCAAGTTGGTTCATTACGAGCCGCGAGGAGGCGCCATGCGCACGAAAGGTCACGTGCGCATGACGTGCCTGAGCCAGGTCATGCACGCGAGCGGTGTTGTGTCGTTTCGGCGTTCTCTGTAGAGTACTGCCTAATTCTTTGGGATGGATCTCTCAGTGCGCGTACGTTCGGAGAGGCTGGCACGGATCATGTATCCTCAACGCGACACACCGCGTCGCACAGCTGGAACTGTTGTTAGCGACAATGCACCAAAATCGCGACAAGCGTTGTTAGGGCTGGTGCCGGCGCGGCGCGACGCGGGAACGGCGAAAACATGAACGCATACGAAATGGAGGCAGATTAATCTCACATCTCGAAATGAAAAATAAAAATGCAAACACATTCCGCTTGTGTGTTTTATTATTTCTCTCAACTTTCATTCATCTATTTAAGCAACATATTACAGAAATTACACATGTCGCCTCGAATAATTCTCGCAGTGTCACGTGCTACTGCGAGCGATGTCGGAGCACCAATGTCTACGTAGAGGAGCAACGTTAGAGCTCAGATAACTACGCAGGAACATTACTTGTTGTACGTCAACCCCTCCATTTTGGGTCGCGCGCCTGCGAGAAGGGAAAGCGGTGTTCAATTTGAAATTTCACATTTTTCCGCGGCGCGTAACGTTGCAAATCTTGGCAGACGTAATCGTGAGCGCCCAGTTCATGCAAAACACTTGTCACTTCAAAATGCTCAGACTTATGAGGGGCCCTACGTGATTAGACCCGACCAATACGAGGCATCCCTCCCTTCTGGTTTTTTAGCCGTCTAACTGCCTGTTTCTGTGCATGCCGAAAATAAAGAGATCCACGACTGTGTCGATTCTACGGTGGATACTTTACTCACCATGATAGAGAATAAAAGGAGAGACTGTGTTTTACGAACCGTGCGCCAAAAAGGACTATTGCGTGGCTATGTTCAACGGTTGGCGCCTTTGTGTCATCGATTTGATGCTTTTCTGTCGTAAATACAGGTCGCGTACGTCTTTGTTTGAAATATTTTGAATTTATGTAAAAATTTATTGTGCCTATATTTACGATTTTGGAAGCCTAAAACTGTTCCAATAGCACTTTGACTTGGGCGAGTCGGTACATACTCGGATAGGTTTAGCGCGATTTAGACGAGGACAGGAGGCACACAGAACACAGACGAGCGCTGACTCTTGACTGGCAGGTAGATACAGCAATCAGGTTTGCGCATGTCAAAGCCGGATCAGTGCGGAAAGTTCCAGATAGGAAGGGGCCCAATGTAGAAGAAATCTGTTCCAATAGCACAACTCGCCCAAGTCAAAGTGCTATTGGAACAGATTTCTTCTACATTGGGCCCCTTCCTATCTGGAACTTTCCGCACTGATCCGGCTTTGACATGCGCAAACCTGATTGCTGTATCTACCTGCCAGTCAAGAGTCAGCGCTCGTCTGTGTTCTGTGTGCCTCCTGTCCTCGTCTAAATCGCGCTAAACCTATCCTAAAACTGTGTTTTGCCTGCCTATTTTTGGCGCCTAAAACGCTCTTAAGTGCCTAAAAATGCGTCCTCTAGTAATCACTTGTTTTTTCGCTGTTCCTTCTTGCCTTTTACTTTTTTTATTATTATTATATAAGCATATCATATTATCTTTTCTGTAGGCGATATATTTGTGCTTCTTTTGTAATAAATATCCGTTGGAAGTCTGCGCTGGTCCGCGTCCTTTCTATGTGTGCAGTGACTATTTTTTTCGCTGAGCAGTTTAATAACCAAGTTGTGCACTAGCGAGTCCCGAACTTGTTTCTAGGCAGTCTCCCCCCCCCCCCCCCTTTCTTTTTTTCTGTATACACTGCTCCAACGCCTACACCCTCTCTAAAGGCCGAACTATATGCAGCGTTTTTTCCGGCGTTTTCTGACGTTGCGTCTCTCGGCGTCATGACATCAACGCCGCCTGAGAGGGCGGCCAACCACATGGAAAGCGCCGAGGCCAGCGCCAGCCCAGCGTCACGCATGCGACCAAAGGGAATGAACCTGATACCTCGCAAAGCAGTGTGAAGTATCCGTCACTGGACCAACAAAAAATATTCCTGATTACAGGTTTTATGTCTGGCTTGCGGTTCTGTACTGAGGGAAACAAGTCACAGTGCCGCCGAAAGGCTATTTTTGTTTATTTTACTTGTAACGCCACCTATTGAGCATAAGATGAACCACGAACTCGTAATATATGGCCTCTGAGCTTGAAGTTGTCGCACGTTTTTGAGGCCACGTATTCGGCCTATACACTCAGGCCTGCTAAGCCTACCGATGAACTTGAGGATGGCGCTCGGAAACTGTTCGAAGAAATCCCGAGCGCTTGCTGTCGAAGCTTCTGAGGAACAAGCTAAGTCAAATACAAGCATCAGTTGAGAACTTGAGGGTCACACAGAGCACGGCGACGACTTAATAGATCTGAGGCGGGTGGCAGCCATTTTGGCAGCCGCGACGACGCCGTTACGTAGCGGAAGTCGCTGCCAGCTGCGCGCTGATTGGTTATACATTCAGCGAAGCGCTTCCGGCGGCGACGCTGACGCTGGTGATGTCTGGACCGTCCAGAAGTGGACGTTTCGGCCACCGTCACCGGCAGCGTCGACGCCGAGTGACGCCGGCGTACGAAACGGCGGGAAAACGCCGGGAAAACGCTGCATATAGTTCGGCCTTAAGCGTCTTCTATAACGTCCACACCGGCAACACTCGTTGGTGTTTCGGGCAAGCTGCCGCCAACGGGGTCAATTTCTGACCCTTGAAATTGGTAAAAAGGTACCACACAGACGGTGGAGCACCAAAGCAATGTGGCGGGGGAGAAATTTCATTTCAGAAACTTGCTTAGTTCTGGCGTCTCATTACGCGCTCTCTTCTTTACTAGTCCATCTGTTTTTCTCCTTTGGGCATGGAAAGCCTGCACAAAATTAACGTAAAGGTTCCCGATTCCCAGCTTTTTCTTTTTCCTCTTTCTTGAGTTTTCAAAGCAACTGTTTCCAACATGGTCTCACTACGAACAAAGGGATAAGAGAAACGCAAATACCCGTTCCTCTTGATTTTCTTTTCCGGAGTAGCTGGTGTGAGATGGGGCATTACTTAGAGTCGTTTAAGCGCTGGGTTTACGCCAATAAATGCGAAGGAAGGGCTAGTCTAAAGTTTTTGTTTCAGCCGAGATAAGCGGAAAAAGAAATGGCATCGTCTTAAAGTAGAGGTAGTGAGGCCGCTAGAGAGTGATGTATCGGTCATGCAGCTGAGTAAGGCGGGAGCAGAAATCAGTCACTTGCCGCGACTGATTTCTACTTACGCTTTATTTAGTCTACTTGAAGCTCAACTTTCTGAAGCTATTCTATGTATTAAACGTCCCATATAACAAGCCCCGATGAAGCCAATGCTTATGGCTCACGCAAACGAAAGGGGTGACTCTAATGGGTCAGCGCGCAGCCTTTACTCATTAAATAAGGGCATTTAACGTGCCAAAACCTAAGCAGAGAATTACGAGGCATGGACCGTAACGCAGCAATATGTAACACGAACTTTTTTGTTTCTGAACAACTTCAGCCTGACATCCTTTAAAGGCCTTATTCGCGATGCGCAGCGCCCGTAGGGGCGCCACCGAAAGCCGAGTAGCGACGGCCGTTGGAACCGCAAGCGGACTCGCGTAGCAGACGCCTCCTTTCACTGTAAGCATGCGGAAGTGCGTGCGTGCGATTTGCCGCCTGTGCGCGTCCCAAATAATTACTTTTGCGGTGATAGTGTGCGCAAAGGAGCAGCACTTGATAATAGTGGACATCCTTCCGATGCCACAGCTGTATGGGACGACATTGTCACCATACGCGCCACGTGTTTGCCACTGACAAGCATCAGCAAGCTTCCCTATGATGTGGAGCTCTTCGTAAGTACGCCGCTTTCTTTATAACGTCCTGATCACTAATTCCTGCATGCGTTGACGCGCGAATCAACGTGTTTTCTTGACACACTAGCTTCGTTTACATGCCGTGTGTTTATATAGTAGATTTTGAGGGAGCGCTGTCGCACCGGCGCATGGATTTTGCAGGTGCGGCCACGCAAAGGGTCAGCGTTGGTAAAACTTTGAAACCACCACGATAAACCACCAGCAAGAATAAAGAAATGAAAACGCGAAAGAAAAGAAAACGCAAAAGCCATCAATGCTCACTGGTGCCATGTTGCACAGGCAATATGCATATAGTTGAGGCGAGCGCACAGGGAACATTGTGCGCCGATGATCGCATTCCAGTGCAATCAATAGGTAGAATGTAGCCGATTGCGCACGGCACACGTGTGATTGCACGACGCTTTTGTAAAGGAGCCGTCACCTGCTCCACATTCTCTGGTTTTGCGCTTCGCCCCCTTCGTTTTTCAAGAGCGGCATCGCGTCTTATCAGTAACAACAACCTCATGTTCATTGTAGCGTCTAGAATACAGGCGAGGCGACCAAGTGTAAACGTAGTAGCGTTCGCTGAAGACGTAGCGACTTAGATGGAGAAATAAAAACTAGGTAATCGTCCTAACACTGCCGTAAACAAAGCGCGATTGATTGCCTTTTGCGTCGGACAGCCGCAATCCACCGTCGCTGTCGCTCTTCCCCATGAAACAGCGCTGGAAACTTGTAAAAGTGCGTTCTTGACGAGTTTTTGTATGTGTTTGAGCAGCCAACAACGCAGCAGTTATTTCTCGACATCGCTGAAGGCCGACAGAATCGTTAAATCATGATGAAAAAATTGGCCGCGTATCTGCGTGCTCCGCTGCAAATGTCGAAAAACGATAGTCTTCTGCCGGCCGAACTACTATGTTTTGCCTTGCCTCAGACAGCGCCTCCTCTATGTTGAATCGGCCGCATCTGGCTGGCATTGATACAAATTGAAGAACACTTCGTACATTCCAAAGTGTGTTCGGCGAAAGCTTGTGGCAATTCGACTGAGTATGCCATGTCTTTTTCTGTTTGTTTTGTTCGACGGACAGACGGACGGACCCGGATGGACGGACACGGACGGACGGACGGATGGACACGGACAGACGGACGGATGGACACGGACAGACGGACGGACGGACGGACGGACGGTCGGATGGACGGACGGACGTGAGGCTTTCGCCTTGAAATAGAGGAGGCGCTGCGTGAGATATGGACGCCATCTGGCAGTGGCATCGGGAAACATGAGCTTGTGCAGAACCCAGGGCCACTGCCAGGCTTTTTCGTACATAGGGTCGCATTTTCAGCGCAGACTAAGGCCCGTATTCACAAACGCTCCTCGACTCGAAACTTGACCTCAAGGGATCCTTGAGCACTGTTTCACATGGCGATTTCTGCAACGCGAGAAGTCTCAAGGATCCCTTGAGGTCGAGTTTCGAGTCGAGGAGCGTTTGTGAATACGGGCCTAAGAAACACTTGGGTCTTTAGAATTACGTATCTATGTATTTTCTGTTAAAGCAACGCACCGCCTAATACTTACGTACTGATGTTGGCCTCAGATATGCGTAACATTTGCTTTTTGATCGACAATGTTCACAAGTATGAACGCAGCCGCTTGTGCAAGATGGTTGGGCGTTCAGCAAGTGCTTAAGCTTTGGCCGGGTGGCTGAATCGGGTGACAGACAGACAGATAGAAAGACAGACCAAAATTTCTGAGTTGAAATATCTCAAGAAAGACTATCGTCTTTAAAACACATCCTTCCGTACACTCGCCTGTACGCTCGCGGGAACACTGCTCGCCCGAACCCGCCAGCGCTTCTGACCCGCGGCGGCAGATGGCGTCGTCGGCGCCTTGCGCATCGCCTATACGCGATGCGCAGCGGTTATAGGGGCGCCACTGAAAGCCGCGTAGCGGCGGCCGTCGGAAACGCGCGCGGGTCGCGTAGCAGACGCCTCCTTTCAATGCAAGCATGACGGAAGGGCGCGCGTGCGATTTGCCACTTGTGCGCGTCCCAAACGATTACTTTTGCGGTGATAGTGTGCGCAAAGGAGCGGCAGTTTATAATAGTGAACCAACGCGTGAACCAACGTTTTTTTCTCGACACAGTAGCTTCGTTTACGTGTCATGTGTTTATATAGTAGATTTTGAGGGAGCGCTGTCGCACCGGCGCATGGATTTCACGGGTGCGGCCACGCGAAGGGTCAGCGTTGGTAAAACTTTGAAACTAGCACGATAAACTTGTGAAAAAATATCTCGGCAGCTCTCGCTAGTGACGCGAGACCGAGTCACTGCGGAGCTGGTGGTTACCTAGCTTGTTATACCAGCTTGGTAACGTATTTGCTAGGTTTTTTGTAAGTTATTACCAAGTGTTGAAAAAATGGCGTTAGGTTCTACGTGATAATACGTGGTTTTGGCGGGAACATGGCACGTGAGTAGATACGCTAATTATGTGATTCTTGCGAGAACGTTTCACGTGATTAGTTACGTGACTTTCACGTGATTAGTTACGAACCAACATATACTCACCAATTACATGCTAAAGAAAACATAGCAACCAGTAGCTAGCACTACCAGCAAGAATAAAGAAAAGAAAACACGCCAGTTTCATAATCGGCTCCACTCAGGCGTGCGCAGGGTTCCCCATCAAGGGGGGGGGGGGGGGGGCAAAGGATCATCGCAGCGCCCCAGGCCCCACCAAGTCAATGCATGGGGCAGATTTTGCGCCCCCCCCCCCTCTTAGGCGAATAGGAAAGCCCCCCCCCCCCTTCCCGTGCGCACGCCTATGGCCCCACTCATAACACAGCTTCTGTAAAGCGAATGAGCATTAGTGGGGTACATCAAGGGTTTCCTATTAGCATGAAGTCATGTTACGAGGCATTCAAAAGGAGGTTGAATCGGTTGAATGTCCTGTCAAAAGCCTTCAATGCGCACAGGTGTCATGTTTTACAGCCAATATGCATATAGTTGAGGTGAGCGCACAGCGAACATTCTGCACTGGTGATCACATTCCAGGGCCATCAATAGGTAGAATGCAGCCGATTTCCGGCAGCATACGTGTGATTTCAGGGCGCTTTTGTAAAGGAGCCGTCACCTGCCCCACATTCTCTGGCATTGCGCTTCGCGCCATTCGTTTTTCAAGAGAGCCTAGGCATCGCGTCTTATCAGTAATAACAACCTCATGTGTATTGTAGCGTCTACAATGCAGGCGAGGCGACCAAGTGCAAACGTAGCAGCGTTCGCTGAGGACGTAGCGACATAAATGGAGAAATAAAAACACGGTAACCGTTCTAACACTGCCGTAAACAAAGCGCGATTGGTGTACCTTTTTAGGACAGCCGCAATCAACCACCGCCGTCGCTATCGCTCATGAAATAGCACCGGAAACCTGTAGAAGTGCGTTCCTGGCGATTCTTTGTATGCGTTTGAGCAGCCGACAACGCAGCAGTTATTTTTCGGCATCGCTGAAGCCCGACAGAGTCGTTAAATCACGATAAAAACACATCCATCCGTGCACTCGCGTACACACTCGCGGGAAGACTGCTCGCCCGGACCCGCGAGCCCTTCCGAGCCGTGGCGGCAGATGGCGTCGTCGGCGCTTTGCGCATCGCCTATACACCAGAACACAGCGAGTTCAGTGTGTGCCGCCATATTTAGGCAGCGCGCCGCGCCATCTGTCACAAGCGCGGCGAAGCAACACCCTCAACTGCCAGGCTAGCAGACGCTCCTCAATTCAAACGCAAAACTTCCCAACCCGAGTCCAGCTGTAAGCATGTTCCGCGCTTTTCTTCTCCAGGAAATGTATGCTGTTTTAGTGTGAAACGTCGAGACGACCTTCCCGGAGAGTCCGGAATAGAGCTGTGCGCCGCCGCGCCGCGCCGCCGCCGCTGCCTGTTTTTGCTCACGCCGATCGCGCCGCCGCCGAAATTTTCAGAGTGACCGCGCCGCCGCCGCCGCCGTGCAATATCTTCGGCGCGCCGCCGGTAGCCTTTCGTTTTAACCCGAACGGGGAACCGGGACATAAAATACATCACTTCACTTGGCAAGCTTTTCTCGATGAGTCGGTGTAATGGACTCTCCATTCAGCCGCCGCTGATTGGAGGAAGCTCGGCCAGCAGCGTGCCCCCTCTTTCCGATTCTTCCTCTTCAACGTCAATATTACGTCATGAAGTTTTCACAACTCTTGACTCAAATTAGAGGAACGGAATGTGCTTCAACCATAGAGGGAAAATATAGTCGAAAGCACGCCTAGCATCCATAGGTTAACCTCCTCCGAAGCCACTACCACTTCGGGCTCGTGTCACAATTGCCATCATGCTCTTGTTTGTTTTCCTTTTTCATGGTGAGCTCATGTTTAAATAAAAGAAAATTCACGAGCGAACGGCTCACGTCCACAGACCAACCTCCTCCGACGCCCCTCCCCCCCTCGTGCTCCAAGGTCTGGTGAAAGTTTCCAGCATGCTCCCGTTTCATTTTTTATGGCTGGGAATTATTCTCGATGTGTCCCCCCTAGTGAACTGTCCATTTCGGCCGCAGCTCATTGGCTGGAGTTCAGTGACCAGTGCGCTCCCTGTTTCCGGATCATCTTCCGGAACGTCATTTTGATGCCACAAAGCTTTCACAACTCTCGACACTAATGAGAGGGACGAAATGCGCTTCAACGCAACGAACGCAGCGCCCAGACATCCGCTTTTGGGCGTATATCTCGGAGGCTCTGCATAAATTCTGATTGGGTGAGCTATCGAATTATGTAGGTTTAATGCGACCGCCCGTCTAACGCACCTGCGAAGGTCGGTACGCATTCCCTGCATGGTTCTGAAACATCTGGGGCACATTCATAAGCAAGTTCAGACTTGACAAACAAGTTCCTGTTCCTGTAAATTTCGTCCACTTTCTTCTTACGCTGGGAATGGGCTGACGGGTTTGGTGCATTGACGTGGTATATATATATATATATATATATATATATATATATATATATATATATATATATATATATATATATATATATATATATATATATATATATATATATATCTGGGGTTCAACGTCCCAAAACCACGGTATGATTGAGGGGTGCCGTAGTAGGGGGCTTCGGAAATTTTGACCATCTGGTGTTCTTTAACGTGCACTGACATCGCACAGTTCACGGGCCTCTGCCATTTAGCCTCCATCGAATTGGGACCGCCGCGGCCGGGATCGAAGCGGCGACCTTCGGGTCAGCAGTCGTCGAGCACCCTAACCGCTACACCACCGTGGTGGACGCATCGACGTGGTCAAGAGCAAACATCACGGCCAACCGCTTTTATTGCTATAGCAATTATATGGACACTCGCGGCTGGTTTTCGCCGTCGGCGTCGGCGTCGGCGTCATTTGCAGTATATGTATATATATAACCGGCCCCGCCCGTCGTTCGTGAGCGTGAAAAGACGCGAGGGGGGGGGGGTCCCTCGAGCGACCTTCGATTTTACGAGCGGGGGCGCGCGCGTTATCTCCCCTTCTCGGCGGCCGACAGCGGGCGGGGGGGGGGGAGGGGGGGGGGGCGACGTTCGATTTTACGAGCGTGGGCGCGGGCGCGCGCGTTATCTCCCCTTCCCTGCGGCCGACAGCGGGGGGGCCGGTGTACCCTTCTACGTGCTGCGCTCTCAACGCGAAGAGAATTCTCTTAAACAAGCGTTTTCTAGAGTTGCGTGAGATCGGATCCAAAAAGAGTTAGCTGCCAGCCTCACTTCGTATAACATTACAATTTTTTGCTATCGTATTCATTGCTTCACCCTTGCGGTGAAACTGTGACTTTTTTCGAGTAACTGAATGCGCTCTGCCGAAATGGACTGTGAACATCTTCTTCAGATGGTCACATCGAGAATATCTCCCCGGAAGTTGTCGTATATATATTAGGGGCGAAGCTCCTTAGGGTGTGGGTCTGTCCCTCCTCTGTAGTATGTAGTAGTAGTAGTAGTAGTAGTAGTAGTAGTAGTAGTAGTAGTAGTAGTAGTAGTAGTAGTAGTAGTAGTAGCAGGTAGCCACGTATAGTGGGATGTACCCACTCCACGTGATAAAGATGACGATGACGCCTGATGACCATGAAGAATAAGCGCGTTCCAGTATAGTGGAATGTACCCACTACACGTGATAACGATGACGATGATGACCATGAAGTATAAGCGCGTTCCAGACCACACATTCTCTTTCTGCCATGGCTGAAAACGATCGTGAACGCGCTCTCGCCCTCGAAAGGCAAAACGGCAACGCCGACAACAAACGTTCCCCTGAGCTTAACGTCATATATGAGGAAAACAAAATCAGGGGAACCCCCTCCTTCTGGTCCGTAGAGCTCTTGAACAAAATCATCATCTACCCCATATGTAAATAATAAAACATTGTGTATATACTTTATCAATATGTAAATAATGAAACATTGTGTATATAGTGTATGTATAATCCCACTACACCCCCGCGTTTGTGTGTCAGGTCTTTGTGTGATGATCGAGTGGGCAAAATTTACGGGGATTGACGGTTCACCACATTACCTCCGGAGCTTCGTCCACTCATCATAATTCACTTCGTGGATATGGCGTGATTTTTTCTTTCCTCCAGAAGTCTCGACAGTATTGCCTGACCTCAACGCTGCGGCGTCCTACAGCCTTAAAGGGAGACGATCCAACTCGCTGGATAGCATATTCGTGGAGTCTCGGGGCTACTACATTGTACATAGATAAATCAAATAGATAAGTAATATATATCGATGGTTTAATGCACTTTTTTTCCTTACTTTTTTTACTGGAGTAAGTCGATAAATAAATAAAGAAGTAAAGGCAATGAAACACTTACAATAACCGATAGCGGAGCTAATTGGTAGGTATTCATGTTAAAAAGACACGGCGTGAAAACACAAGGGTGAAGTCAAGAGAGTGACCAGTTATCTCTCACGTTGACCATCACGCACAAGTGACTGATCGGTATCGCCTCTTGCCCAGGAATGCGCACATAAGTGCTTCAAGTGCGGAACAGTTTAAGGGCCCGGGCTGTCGTATGCAGTCATCGCATGCTGTCGTATGCTGTCGTATGCTGTCGTAGCTCGACGTAACGCAGGAAAAACCACAAATAGTATAGCCATTTGTCGCATATTGAGCGCCCGCTCGCGCTAAGAAGAAGTCTTCTTCCTCTAGTTCTTCGAGCACATTGATGATGATGTTAAGTGCGGAGCAGTTTAGGGGCCCGGGTTGTCGTATGCTGTCTTATGATGTCGTCATAACGCAGGCAAAGCCAGGTATAAATATAGAAGAAAGGGAATCAAGCAAAAAATAGAAAGAGAGAGAAAGAAAGGAAAAAAATAGGAAGAATAGAAAGAGCAAGAAAAATAAATAAATAAATAAAGAGAGAGGAAGAAATCAGTAAACATTCAGAAAAAAAAAAACAGAAAAGGAAAGAAAGAGAAGAGGAAAGAAAGGGAAAAAAAACCGAAGAGAAACAAAGAAGGCTGCCCGGCTGCCCAACTCCGCGCTTCCTTCAGGATTGGCACCACTGGTGCAAAGGTGTTCATTTTTTTTATTTTTTATTTTTTGTCTATCCTCCTTTTCCGCCGCTGTACGATTTTTTAGGTGGCGGCGTTTGCGGTGTCTGGACTACTTTCTTGCATCCGTGTTTGCACACCCTGTCTTTATAACGGCCCCAGTACAGCCTCTGAAAATACAATATCGAGCGCGGTATGCTCCCTTGGCATTATATACGCCAGAACGGTGATTCACGTGACATGATTAGAGCGAATACTTTCTATTGGTCCATATACGAGAAATATCAGTTGTGAATTGTCTCCTACCCTGCTTTGCCATGCATTTGCCCACCCGTTCTTCCTCACCTCGCGTGATTACCGTGCGCGATGAACTTATTTTGCCCTGTTTTGTGAGTTTCCGATTACGCAAGGCGAAATAACAGAGTGCAGCCGACAAGCTCGAAATTCTGATGGGCTCAACGCTTAGTGCTCCAATTGTACACGTGCTTTATGAAGAAATAAGTGTCGAGGAGATATGGAATGGAACGATTGGAAGAGGAACCGGATTATTTGATTCTTCCAACGGACGGACTCTTTACAGTGAAGACGATGCAGCTCTCCAAAAAATAGGCCAACCCGCTTCCACGGTTGCTGTATACTTTTTGATTGCAATAACAATTATATGGACACTCTGTTCAGGTTTTCATTGTCGCTGTCATGTTCCGTATAAAGCCCAAATCGGTAACTTTTGTTCGCGCATTGCATGCTGTACCCGCTAGTAAAAGCTCGCGAGCGCTAGCGAGGAACACGGCTGGAGCATAGATGAAACAAGCTGCCCATCTCCATCGTACGTATACGGCGTATGCGATTACATCACACCGCGTGCGAGGCCTACCATCGGTTGCTCCTCAACAAGAAAGGAAGCCTTGTCCGTCTTTCGCTGGGCGAAGGAACGTCGGGGGGGCTGCGTGGCTAGATATCCGCAGCTGTGAACTTGGACTATAAGGGCGCGGTCGCGAGCGCTGGCGCGCGCTATCTCGGCAGGCATCAGCAAACGCGTCTCACCGCGTCGTGCTGTGACCACTGATACGACAAACTGCATGAGAACTGCTTCTTTCCCGGGAGCGGCCGTATTCCCATCCACCAGTGTTTTGCAGTTTCGCGAGATCGGATGAAAAAGAGTTAGCTGCTATAGCCTTATAGTTTGTTAAACATTACGACATGTTGCTGTCGCATTTACTGCTTCACCCTTTCGGGGAAACAGTTGTTTTTTTCAAAATTCAACAGACCGACTAATATCCCCACAAACTCTTGAATCACGAATCTACCCCCCCCCCCCCCCACCCACCCACCCATTGCGCCGCGCCGCCGCCGATCCGATGAACCCCGCGCCGTTGACGCGCCGCCGCCGGAGGTGGAAACACCGGCGCGCCCCCCGCCGGCGATTTTGGGTCCGGCGCACAGGTCTAGTCCGGAATGTCTACAGCACGTGCATTGCAGACTGCGGAAGCAACTTTATCAGGTACGTACTATCGCGATGGAAAGAAACGTGAACAGCGGAAAGCGTGGCTTTCGACTCAGTCGAACTGCGACATGCCTTCACTATCGCTAGGCAAAACGTGTGCTTCCAGCCGGCGTCACCGTAGCGCTAGAATCCCGCTCCGGCTTGCGCTCATGCACCGCATGTGTTTATCATTTGCCAGTCATTCCTGGCACTCGGAACACACACGCGGTGCTAAAGTGTCAGCCGGAGAAAGGTTTTATAGTACTATGGTGACGCCGGCTGAAATCACAGATTAGCCTAGCGACAGTCAAGGCAAGTCGCAGTTCGACTGAGTGAAAGCCACGCTTCCCGCTGTTCACGTTTATTTGCATCGCGATAGTACGCCGTTACATTTGTACTAAACGTGCGCAGTTTGCGTGCACGCGTGAGTCGTACTATCTCTTATTATTGGCATGCGGCCTGCGAAAGAGTACGGTAATCATTTGGTGCCGCATACTACAGACATACTGCACGCAAATTACTGCTGTAAAGCGAAACAGCTGGCGTCACGCTTGAATACACGCAGTAAGTGTACTTACTCGTACACTTTTACTGGGCTCGTAGCTTTTCCTGTTGACTGCAATCATCCACTGGCGGCCGAGCTCGGCGTTTTTCGTTGCGGATGGAAATCGGTGCAATCAGAAAACACCGCACCGGCACGATTCTCATGTTGTGTTGTCATCTTCACGGACAGTGCTGAGTGATATCTTCCTCTTGCGCTGATTGTTTTCGCATCCAAAGACGGCGCAGTGGTGCCCAGACGACTTCTTGTAAGCGGGAGCGGCGTGAATAGGCGCTTTCTCGTATTTTGAGGTCCCAGACACGCCACTTGCCATGCAACAGATACACGCCTTAGCAGTTCAAAACAAACATGGCGTCTGGGTGCGAGATAGGCGTGCTCTGGTCTATAGCTCCTGGGGATCGCGGATAACCACCCTCGCCCTCAGCCACTGCGGCGGTGATAACAAGCAGCGACGAGCGCTGCGCCGTGCTCCCGACCGGGCTGCAGAAATTAGGCGCCTTTTCCTTCTTCGAACCACAACCACCACCACCCCCCACTGCGCATGTCCCTACTTGTGCGAATGCTTGATAAGCCAGCACAGCGAGCGGTCATGGGGTAGTTGCCGGCGAACGTTTGTGGGCAGTGCTCGTGTGCGCGGCGTGTGGTCCTCCGGGGCCAGAGATAGCGGCACCGGCGAGTAGATTGTTCGTGGTTCTTGGAAGTTTGTGTTTTCGTGCCACCGAACGCCGCTAAAGTTTTCAATAATAAATTATTTTCGTTTCTTTGGCATCTGCGAGTGCCTTCTGTCTGGAGTATAGACACCGAACCCACCATAAGCTATTATAAAGAGTATTGCGCGAAATACTTCGTCAGCCATGGGGCTTCAGGCGTCATAGGGCTTCAGCACCCCCCCTCCCCCCCGAAATTGTTTCGTACTGTCATCTGCCGCCGACCAACACAGCCACCTGCGCCGCAAATCATGCCGGATTTTTTCTAGAATTGGTTTTCACAGTCGAAAAGACACTTTGGTGCGAATATTGCCGATTTCTTGCGGCCATATATATATATATATATATATATATATATATATATATATATATATATATATATATATATATATATATATATATATATATAAAGTCGAAAAAAAGAGGACGACAACCGTACGAAACGCAAATTTTACTAACGTTTCGGCAGGAGGGCCTGCCTTCGTCAGAGTAAATCCCAGTTGTTTGTCCCGGTTTCGCCATTGAATTTGCCTGAATTTCATTACGCCACAATAATTAATAGAGGCCGCTTTTTCGAAATCTCAAAGCTGAAATGGGTTCTTCGCATGAAGGACTTCAATTCTCCCATTGGACTTAACCACCTAACTCCACAAATTACAGTTAATTAATTTAAATTGCTTAATTACTGTCCCGCATCATGTCTTCAACCATCTTAAGATGCCTGCCGCTACAGAAAAAGCAATTGTGAAGACAGCGAGCAAATTCCGCATTTTGCTGATTTTTTTAAAAATAGTGGACACATTTCTTGAAACACCCAGTATATATATATATATATATATATATATATATATATATATATATATATATATATATATATATATATATATATATATGGCCATTTGTTGACATGCGAGTTCCCCACCCCCCCCGAGTAAAATTGCTGGCTAGGCCACTGCTGTGGCACATATCCACCTATGGTATACGGGTATGTGCCGCACCTGTCTGGAGGAAAGGGTTTGACGACGTACGCGACAGGATTGTCACATTATTCATGTCACGACCACCTAGTAATATTCGTCAAACCATCTTACCCTCCCATACTAATTTTCGTTTACCCCAAGTTAAGGGGGGTGATCACGAGATCACCCAGACGTAGGCGGCTAGGTAGATAGATAGATAGATAGATAGATAGATAGATAGATAGATAGATAGATAGATAGATAGATAGATAGATAGATAGATAGATAGATAGATAGATAGATAGATAGATAGATAGATAGATAGATAGATAGATAGATAGATAGATCCGCTAACAGTGCCTTCAGTACGCAAAGAAATGCTTCGCATTTAAAAGCCTTTATGAAGAGTCATCCTTTGACCATACCGCTGACGAATTGCGTAACTGCAGTCACAGGATGCTTACATGATTTGTGTAGTACGCGCCGACCACACACGGATTATTATGTGTGGGCATTTATTCGGCCCTCATCATCTGCACATGATCATAATCGCTTTTGGAGACTCATCATGAGATTGTTCTGTGCCTTGATTGTGATCGGTTGGCAACGTATGAGGCGTGTTATCTGCTACGTCACATGCGCATTAGAGGAGAATGCTTAATCGGATATCAGTATCGCAATGTCTTTCCTCCAGGACTTTACCTAACGTGCAGAACTTCCTGGAATGCTGAAAAAAAGGACCTCTTCCCGACGTCCCAATCGCCGCGCGTGCCCTTGAGCTTCGCTCTTGCTGGATATACTCTTTGAGCGGCAGTGTCTGCGCCGACGTCTCGCGAAGACGGGACGAGTGCTTGTCCCATCGGGGACGTCGCTCGAGTCAGCCTAGGGCGGGCTCTCGAGCACCGCCAGCTCTGGCAACAGTGCGTGGAAGGATGCGCGTTCCCTCGAGAGGAGCACTCCTCGCTACCTCTAAGTATCACTTCTCTCTACTCTCCCATTCTCTGGGTGTTTTTGCGCGTGCGTCTCCCTGTGTGATTTCGCGAAGCACGGCCAGGAGAAAAACGCAGATATCGCGGTTTCCCTGGACCTTATACTGAAACGATAACAAATGAAAAGAAAGAAATGATACAAGTGAAATATATCATTCACCAACACTTCGACCAATACGTCGTTCTTACAACATCGTAGGTACGAGAGCTACTCGCTTTCAAAAATTTCCATTACACTTCAATGTATACTATACACTCACTCGTTGGCTTATCTACATGCTTCAAACAGGCAAACGTCGTCTTCGTGATGGTTCTCGTTGGGGTCATAATATTTATTTATTTATTTTATTTTTTTATTGTTCACCGCGGTGGATCAGTGGCTAGGGTGCTCGGCTGCTGACCCGAAGGTCGTGGGTTCGATCCCGACCGCGGCGGTCGCATTTCGATGGAGGCAAAATGGTAGAAGCCTGTGTACCGTGCCATGTCAGTGGACGTTAAAGAACACCAGATGGTAAAAATTTTCGGAGCCCTCCACTACGGCGTTTCTCATAATCATACCGTGGTTTTGGGACGTAAAACCCCAGATATTATTATTTTATTTATTTGACAATACTGCTAGCCCCGCGGTAGGGGCCGTAGCAACGTGGTGTTGACACAAGTACAGTCAAACCTCGGTGATACAAATCTCAGGGGACCACCAAAAATATTCGTATCATCCGAAATTCGTATCAACAGAAAACACAAAAAATTAGCTTGCGACAAAAAAAAGCTCGCGTACATTTTCATTTATTGTTTTTCAGGGCCGCAGCAACCTAAAGAAGAACTCTGAATGATTGTCAGTTAAGTTTTTAAATGTCCGCAATCCCATCAGTACTGGTAAATATACGGTCCGTACGCACGTGTTTAATTAATGAACCAGGTGCGTTGTGACCTGCGACAGCAGTAGCCCCTTCCAAATTTTAGTATGCTTTTTTGCATGACACCGAAGTACTGTGGTGAAAGTAACAAAAAAAGTGCTTTGACGCGATAGATCAAGGCCACAAAATTACAGAACCATGGTGCTATGTTATGATTTTGTTATCGCGAAAGTGTTGGGGATGTTTTTTGGGAGATTTGCAGCCGTGCTCGCACAAATACGACCTCAACAGTCGCGCATGTTGACGTTTTGAGGCCGGACTCCTTCGCTAAGACAGTCCTCGCCTTTTTTCGGTCCTCCTCCACCTTTCGTAGGATGTCTGATGCACGAGGCAGGCACGTGTAAACACAGTACAACGACAGCAGCCCGCGTCGACGCGTTAGAAAAAAAAAGCATGGCGCCAATGCCCTCTGTAATCTAAACGCGAAGGCACATGGAGGCACATTAGAGCCTCAAATATTTGTGCACACAATCCCGGAGGCCGTGACGCGTCTCTGAAGGTTTATTCTGACCGTAAGAAAAAAAATACTTTTCTTACACCGTGATTCTGACGATTTGGCGGTGCGGCGCGCATGCCCGCTCTTGCGTTGCGCGCTCGCACGTGCTTGGCGCGTCTTCCGCGACAGCGCAGACAGCACCTCTTCGTACCTGGGCGGCAGCGTACGTTCGTATCAAACGTCCCGGGGTGAAAATCGGTTCGTAACAACCGTACTCCATTATATTGCAGGCCAAGGGGCCTTGGCCTGCAATATAATGCAGTATTGTAAAACAAAGAAAAATTCGTATCACCCCGAAATTCGTATGAGCTGTGTTCGTATCACCGAGGTTTCACTGTATACATATCAAAATAAATCCAGTAAAATTCACCGCTATCATCGTACACTACTCGCTCTACGTACGATAGCGCCATCTTCCGTTATCGCAAGACCTTTCTACAGCGTCAAGCCCACTTGTATACATTAGGTCGACATTTACGTTCCTCATAGCGGCGATACGGCTTCTTAATGATAGCTTCCTATTTGCTGAGAACATCAGGAAGATTTTACCATCACTAAAAGCATCATGAAGGCTCTGATATGCGCAATTCCCGAAGCGCAACAAGTCAACGTGCTCCCACTTGACATTACTCTCTAGTGCATGCTTAAATGGAACAAGGGTGATTGCTCTTGGTCTGGCGTGGACTGACCGGCGGAACTCGTTTGTTTGAACGTCACTTCCTACGCCACTGCCACCCCGCTAACCGACGCACAGGGCAACACGACGCACAACAAGACCAGAGAGCAGACACGCATTGTATTGTTCCATAGTTGAGCCGTGCGATGGCCAATAGGATTCAGAAGAAAGTAAAGCGCTGCTGGCGCACGATCGCACTCGAGTATTCCCCAGTAACTCATTAACCAATCTTTTCGCTTCTTGCTTCCAGTTCTTTCGGTCGAGCTTCATATTGCGCCACTCGAGCGATTTTCCGTCGAGTGACCAGACACAACGCCCGGAGTTTTCCCACACGACTTGAGGAGTCGTCAGCTTAAGGCGCGACGTCGTTAGACGCTTCCATCTTTCGCAGTGCTGGTTTTCTTTTCTTACTACGCCTATACGTCAGCATTGACCTGACGAGACGTCCGACAAATACGCTGTCGATGAAAGATGTACGATTAGTTTTCTTGTACTTTCGTTATCATCACTGATCTTCAATACTTTCTTCTTTTTAGATCTGGGGCACTTGCAAAAGCAATCATCGGCCAATCCACTCGAGATTTTTGGTGGTACCTACAGAGTTTGGCAAGTGTTGACGAAGAGATGGGGAAATTGCAGTGCAGCGTAGAAACGCCACTTAAGTGAAGTTGCAAAAGGCAACTTACGTAAGCTCTATTCTAGACTGGGCGATGTTCGCGTGCCGACTAATACGTGAGCGAACAGGCCATAACTGAATGACAAGGCCCCGACAAATCCCTCACAGCGAGTACATAGGGTGAGATTTGCGAATGTCAATTCACATCTTAATTTTTCACAGGTTGTTAAATATTTCCGAAAATCTGGTAAGTGTGGTGTTATTAACGAATGGTAAAACTTTGGCGTATAGGTACCTAATATATAAACGCTAAAAAATAATAGTGAAATAAGACTAGCGACTTTTATAAAAGCAGCCACGTTTACTTTGGGAATATGATGTTGTGGGGAACATGTTGAACGTGTAGGAATCAGATACGTGCAAAAGAATAGGATTACTTATAACTGATTTCTCTCTGCACCTTTGCATTAGGTACTTCTTCAGAAAAAAATATTCATTATTTCGGTTGCCGTTTCTGTTCTTGGTGTTTGGTTCAATGTGGGATAACGCTTCAAAGTTTATAATGACACTTTTGCTTCGATGTTATATAGCATATCTTTCCTTTTAAATGATTTTTTATTCGGTTACGCGTTCATTCGTTTCTTGAAGCTCATAACTTCACATTTAAACTAAGTGCCCTACGTATACCTGCAGGCACGTTAACTGACACTGAAAAATGAATTGGATGGTGGCTATAGTAATTTCAAAGTATAATGTGATAGTTAACTCGCTAAGAATGAAACTGAAGATGTAAAAGTGAGACGCTAATCATTGAGTGAGCCTTTGCAGCTTAGGAATCATTCGAAAGCGTAGTTATCAGATGACGAGCTCAGTAAGGCGAATGTTTATGTTGATTCAGGTAGAAGCCACAGATGTGGCTGTTTCGCGCAAAGAATTAACGTGGGAAGGGGTCAAGGATTGCGCTCCCCTTGACCCCTTCCCACGTTAATTCTTTGCGCGAAACAGCCACATCTGTGGCTTCTACCTGAACATGAACCGACTAGCCCAGCAACGTGTACTTCTAGTTTATGTTGATTGGAGGGCGTTTCTTTCTGAATGCAAAGATAATTTACTTGCGAGCCCGTCCTCCTCGCATGCAATTGGCGCAACCTCACACGGTACTTGTCCTGTGTAGTTCTCCTCCTTTTCGTCTCTCGTTCTTTTCGCGCTGTTAATTATTATTATGTCTTTCTATTCTCCATGCGCAACATAACTGCTCGTCAAAAGCAGGTGATTGAAGTCCGTTGGAGTGTTCTTTCGCAGACTAGGTGTCAGCTGTGCAATCACTTTGTGCGCGTGTGTACCTTCCGACTAAATAGATGGGCCAGCGTGCTATACAGCGTTGGACGAGGACGCTTTGTGTGTGCATGATAAATATTACCTCAATCGTCGTCAGGGTGCACAATAGAGTAGCTGAGAAGCGTCTCTGAGAAAACTGCAGTGGCGTCCACCTCGGCTCTGCTGGCGGCACTTTGTCAGCGCAGCACTCTGTCGTCTGTTTATAACATACGTTTTTTTTTTTTTTTTTTGCTTCCAGCAAGACAAAGATATTGAAGTCATATTTCTGACACAAAACTGTGTGGCAGAAAAGTGAGATTTTATCAATTGGCAATTGCGCGTTGAAATGTAAACGTGCCCTCTGCTTTAGTCACACTATTTTACGGACGCAGTGTTTCAGCGAAGATTTAAAGTTAGCACAAATAAGCGAAATAATATAGATCAGGGGAAAATTTTGCGAAAATGTCACTGGCGGCTGCTAACGTTATAATATATGTGTTCATCCTATATAGGCACTCCATTTCAACTTTGCAAGGGCTGACTTCTGGCCTTGTTGGTACGACATCTAAAGTGGTATAGCGCAGGTTTTTTTTGTGGGTGTATGTACTTCATCTCGTATAACGCTTGTGTGTGTACCCTTCATCTCGTCCCGTTTCAAAAAAAACCTGCGCTATACCACTTTAGATGTCCATTTCAACCTTCCACATTTCTTCCATATCCGATAAACTTGCAACCAAAAGGCGCTTATGAATTATATTTTTCATGTGCCTGCGTATACTTTTTTTAGCGCCGTAGGGCTGTGCACAAGGCCCAGCTTTGCCGCGTGCGGGAAAATGTGGGGAATTTAAACGTCTCACTGCGCACGCGCTGGTACAGTTCTGGTCCTTTGGATAAAAAAAAAAAAAAAAAAAAAAAAAAAAAAAAAAAAAAAAAAAAAAAAGAAAAAAAAAACTAAGTGAAGTAGTAATCCGTAGAGCAACCAGTGCAGACTGTTTTCGTGACCGGAAAAGACGACGTGCGCGTGACGTGTCTGTGACTATCTGTGGTTTAATTCGAACCTCTCTGCGGCGAGAATCAACGTAAAAACAACCTAGAATCCCCAAGCTAAAGCCTAGCAACGACCTAAGAGCAACCTAGACACAACCTGCATCACCTAGCTAAGGCCTACAAACAACCTCGAAGCAACCAGATTAGTCTTCGGAATCGTGCAGTTTCGCTGTTTCAAAGCTTGCACGAAGCCGCGCAAGCCTCGTGCAAGCTTGCGTGGCTTCTTGCAAGCTTCACAATTTTTTTTAACCGCTTATGCTATCGCACTCAGTATAAGCTACACCATGGGAACGCGTGGCCAAGCGCAATGTAAAGTTGTACAGTTCCGCCGATCGTGACACGTTTTCGAGCTATCAGGGGAGCGTTTGTCTGTTCCAGCGACTACTCATCGCCTGCACTTGATTTCACGCTCACCCTTGTTTTGTGCTTTAATTATATTAGCTTCGAAAAAGCTAGCTTCGACTATAAAAACAAGCAAGCAAGCTTGAACGCTCGCCCTCGTTTTGCCATGTGACGATATCAGCTTCGAAAACAATAACTTCGAGGGTGAAAGCAAGCAAGTGGGGCCGATGCGCAGTCGCTGGAACAGCCAAACTCTCTCCTGATAACCCGCAAATATTCCACGATCGGCGCCACTGTACAACCTTGCAGTGCGCTCGGCCACGCGCTGGCGTGTTGTAACTAATACTGAGCGCCAAAGTACGTGTTCGTGCGCCACGAGCTTCCGTGGAGTAGTACACAGAAGTGAGGATGATCGATGGCCAGGCACATTCCGAGACCATTGGCCAGCAACCATGGTATTGAGGAGAGCTATAAGGTGGGCTAGTTGGTGTTGATTCATGTTCAATGGGGCGCTTAGTGAACACAAACGACACAAACGAAAAAGTACAGGACATAAGGCAAAAGTACAGGACATAAGGCAAAAGTACAGGCCTTATGTCCTGTACTTTTTCGTTTGTGTCGTTTGTGTTCACTAAGCGCCCCATTGAAGATGAACCATGGTATGTTACAGAAAAGCCCTTGGCTTCCATGTTAAACATCGCAGGTATCTTCCAAACATTTTGTTTTGTTCTGATAACTGAGAAACGCCAAGAATTAAGGGAAACGCTGACTTAAAAAGCAGGTTCGCCGCTTTCGCTGCCATCTTGTGCATATTTTGCATGTAAGCCATGTCCCTTTGTGTCACGCTGTCAGAACATTGACCAATAATAACAGAAGCCGTTGGGAATCCAAGATGTGTCCAATGATCGGCCATCGGCCACTGCTATTAGGGTGACGTGTCTTCTCATTAGAAAGAACCAGCGGGCTTCGAAGGAACTGCGGTTGAGCCAAATGGTAGCTCGATAAAAGTGATATGGTTAACCATTAGGTTACCTACCGCGGTGTATCACAGGAGGTGAAATTTACCAAGGGCTTGTCCCCCCAAATAATGGGGGGGCCCTTAAGCTTCGCCTTTAAGAGTTGAACGCGATAACGATTTCCTGTCCCGCGTGCGTACGTCAACCACTTAGTGCACACTTGCTATGCACCCAATACGTGGTGTTAAGGGAATACGCGCAATAAGGTGTGTGCCTTTTGTAATG
Source organism: Rhipicephalus appendiculatus (assembly GCA_030522465.1). NCBI lineage: Eukaryota > Metazoa > Arthropoda > Arachnida > Ixodida > Ixodidae > Rhipicephalus > Rhipicephalus appendiculatus. The sequence goes on along the minus strand of JALIZH010032946.1, from coordinate 1,268,564 downwards.
GGTAGCTGGCTTTACACTACGAAGTCGTAAAGATAGTCAGATGTTCTTATGCCCGATGGTAATGTACGCTTGTACCACGCAATATTACTGGGATATTACATGCTATATTGCGACGCCTATATAAAGGACGCTTGTGTTTGCGAAGCATGAAAGTAATTTTCACTGCATTTCCAAGCAGAGGAAGTTATTTTCACTATATTTCCAAGCAGAGGCGTGGCTGTGTGGTAGAACACCGGCTTGCCACGCAGACGACCTGGGTTCGATCCTCACTCGCACCCGGAAAATTTTTATTATTTATTTTATTTGCATCTTTCTCGATTTTTCGGTCACGGACAAGATGATGATTTTTCCCTCACAACCAACGACGCCAATACCGACGCCGGAATTTCTGCGAAACGAGCTCTTTAACGTTATCGCGTTAATATGGTTGAATTGGAGTGGCTGATCAAATGCAGAAGGGCGACCGGACATCGACAACTGCGCCCGTTGTCCTTTCTTGAACACACCATTTCATAAGATATCTCGGACAAAGTAGCCAAGTTAACAAATTTAGCTATTTCTCTCGAAGCTTGACGCTGCAACGATATAATAAACGCTGCACCGACATAGCCACAGCCTCGACATCTGACCGCAGATGCGTGATTTACGCGAAGTGGGAAGCCGAGGTAAGCGAGTCGTTGATGTGAGTCGCTCCGTTTCGTGGCGTCACGCCCTCCTTGGTGCGGCAATTTATTTCCTATGAGCAGGAACGAACGGCTCCGGAAAAGCATTCCACACAGACAACAGTTTTAAATGCGAATGCATTTCTTAGTCGGGCTATGTCAGGCGGCGTTCTCCGGCGTTGTCCGCGGAGGAGGAGGAGGATAGGTTGAGGAGGTGTCCGCGCGCCGGCAGGTGTTCTCTCTCCGCTCTCACTCCCTCTCCCATAGCAACAGCTGCGGGCGCGCGCGCTTATCCTCGCCCCTAGCAACCGGAGCATGTCGTGCGAGAGAGTGTAGGAGAGGGTAGGTGCAGTGCTTCGCCGCTCCTTCTCTCGCCGTTCGCTCTCTCTCCTCCCTGCGCCCCACTCTCCCGTCCGCTCGCGCCTCACTCTCGACCGTTAGCTGGCTGGGCGCCTCTCAAGGCGATGGCAGAAGTCGGTGTCGGCGCAAGAAATGCATTCGTATTTCCTCACGATTCCCTTCGGGGAGGTGGGGGGCATTTTTTATGTCCCAAGCACTCTAAACATCGCCACCGAAATACGAGTCAATGACTTGTTCTTCCGGGCTTGTGAAATTTATGAACATCTGGATAACAAAAAGCAACGTCATCTTGTCTTTTTTCTTCCTTTTTGTGCTTCACGCGACCCCGTTGGCGGATGCGTGCTTTGTGCAAATTCAGCTGCTGACACTCATCAGTGCGTGTGACATCTTCGAGCAGAAGATGAATGCCTATACGGCCGTGGCCGCAGGACGCTAAGAGTAAACTTAACAGAAGCATTAGTTCGGTAAAAGCGGTGAAACTGGCCAAGAGACACACGCGGGCGTAAAAACACAGGCACGATATATCATTTTTCCAATGGCCGTTCAAGAGTCGAGCCAGTGATAAAACGAGTTTCGATCACCTCAAAATTCTTCTCGCCTCGTCGTCTCAAGGTCAGAATCTTCACATCTCCGAGAAGAAAACGATAATATCAATACTGCACCACTTGACTGTAGTCGCAGTGGCTCGCCTGCGCTTTCCAGTTAGTATTTTTTTCTAGCTCGAAAGAATGACTGAAAAGCACAGCGACCTTATGCGTTTCTGGATTTCATGGCTAATATTCAACTTTGTTCGCATGCCTTCAAGGGGACCTGCAACACTTTTCCAAGTAACCATGGAATGGATCCACTAAAGGAGCTTATTGCCTCACGAGTTCACCGCCGCAAAAATTTTTAGAATCCGTCCAGTACGAGCGGAGTTACAAAGATTTGTCACCCGCTGCAATTGCATTCTCTCTTCTCTCGTCCCGACGAAAGCGCTGGAAGCTAAGCAGGGAGGGATGGCACGGGGAAAGAAAATACGTCATGCGCACCTCGTGACCGTGAGGACTTTTTCTCTTTTTTTTTCTTCGAATGCGCGGCTTTTCAGTGCGATCGCGCGAGCACGCGTGGACAAGTCACGGCCTCCCGCGGCGGCCCCGATAACGACCGAGCGCGCCATGCTCAAATCAACCAATGGCTGATACACTGGCTGTGACGAGTAATTTTTGAGCTTGTAGCGTCATTTGTCGAGAGAAGAGAAAGCAATTTTTAGCTGACTTAGAGAATTTATTGTGAATTCCAGGCCGCGTGCTGCGCTATATTTGGCTCGCGTGTTCTCGGGCGCCTCGACTACCGATCGGCAGCGTTTTCTGAACATGCTCAAAAAGTGTTGCAGGGCCCCTTTAAGTTCTGTGTGACGTGACGACTGTCACCTCCCCACCTGTTCCGTAAAATACGTCTCAAATAGCTGGTCGCTTTCTTAGCATTCTCATGAATGCACTTACCGCCTCTTGAATCTACAGGGCCGCTGCCAACGTGGCCAATCCTGTAGCACCATTTGTCGGCGTAACAACCGAGTCAACTGAGTGCACTAGTGCTTGCAGTAGTAGGCGGAAGCATTCTATGGCCAGGGAATCTCAAAAGTTGCGCAAAGAATGGCGGTTGTGATTTCACGGTTTGCTTTTCACAATCTTTTCTGTCAAACTGTGCTCGGCAACCGAAAACCTCGCCCAGCTATGACGCCACCTAGCATCGCCATGACAACCAGGCCAACTGCGCATCGCCCGCGACCTTGGCCAAGACACTGCGCACGACCTTTCCGCCACGCCGACTCGTCGTCGCCGCGCTATACCGACAGTTGTCATGTGGGGGGCTGTGGGCCGCGCCTTTGCTTCGCCATGGGTAGACCTAAACGAACTCAGAAAGAAGAAGCCGCCAATAAAGAAGGACAACGAGTGGCCAAGTTGGAATATGCTTGGAGAGGTCGAGCCGAAGAGGCTGCTGCTGAGCGTCACCGGCAAGCGGAAGAGCTGGACCCGCCACTTGGCGAAGGGAGTACATGCAAGTCGCCGCGAATCCCCGCCCGTTCTGCGTGTGGTTGAGAACTTCTAGCACAGAGATTGGGGCACACTACCACTTCAGCGGTTAAGCGTTTTCATCTAGAATTTCGGAGCACGGAACTTGGGGCACGCCTGTTGCGTCTGCGCTAGACCTAGTGATGGCTAGCCAAACCTACCGGTGCCCGGCAAAACCTAGCAGCAACCTTTTGAAAATTTAAGAATCCACCAGCTTCGCTGTCTTTAAGCCTTACGCAAAATAGCGCAACTGTTGCCGTTTTTTTTCTTTACCTGTGCGTTATCATGCGAATAGACCCGAAATAAGGGGTCTAGCGAAACAACACCTGGACGACGAAAAATCTTAATGATAGTGCAGATAGAAAGGAGCCGGAAGTGTAAAGTGTTGGGCACTTGAAATACAAGCGCAAGTGGTTTAAAGAAGCGTGAAAAGCAGGGCCGGTTGGTTCATGTTTAAAAGCGAAAAGAAACCAGCTAAACTCAAGACAAGGATGAAAGAAGAAGGCACAGTCAAGCACACACCGTCGCCGGACTTACAACCAATTTATTGCCGCATCCACAAATATTTATACACCTCATCCCGCGCACGCGCATACGCCACAACCTGAATCCTATCATCCGCCCTATAATCAGCCACACCCTGAAAGAAACATCCATTCTTTTTATGTGATATGCACAGAAGGTTCGCTTATACAAACGTGGCCATTCTTTTCAATATGGTGCGCCTCAAGCAGTTCGCGTTCAATTTTTGATTTTCCCCTGCCTAGAATACAGGTCTGGCGAAACAAAGGTTCGCATCCATTGCAAGCCTTCACATGCAACGCTAGGTTGCTGCCTGTGCCCAATCGTACACAATAGGCATGCTCTTTGAGGCGTTCGTTTCAACACTGCCCAGTCTGGCCGATATAAACGCGCCCGCAAGTCGTGGGAAGGCTTGATTGTGCCTTCTTCTTTCGTCCTTGTCTTGAGTTTCGCTGGTTTATTTTCGCTTTTAAGTGGTTTAAAAAGGTTTTTAAAGGGCTCCTATACCACCTCCGGTTTTTTTTAGCATTTTAAGTGAAAACGTGCATCAAGTTCAGAATGGCGCGTCACACCAACACTGCCAAACGCTGCCGCACTACGAGCTGCGGGCACACCACAAAATAGAAAAACAATCCCATGCTCCTCTCCAGGCCATTCGGTTTGCCCAGTGTTGGTCGTGACGTAAGCCGCCGCTTCTGGTTATGTCAGCAGCTGCGAGAATCTGTTTGTCTCCAACAGCCAGCGCCTCCTCTATATTTTAAAAAGTCATTTTCTGTCAACTTTCCAAGCATTTTTCTAAATAAGCGTTGGTTTACATAGGCTGAAAATATTTTTAGCAGATACTATGTTGACTGGTAAAAGAGCTAAAAAAACATGGCTGATCCCTCTGTCAAAGGAATCGGTATAACGCGAAAGTGAAACGTGTTTTCACAGAGGTAGTTGAGCGTTTATTGTGAATTGTTTTCCCACAAGGGCGAAGGAATGAATGCTACATCAACAAATTGTAATGTCACGCCAATAACGGCAAGCGGCTCGAAAGTTGCTGCGCGCACCTCAAGCAGAAAGGACGCGCGAAATGAGCATACACAGGACGAGCGCGGACTGTCACAGCTCGACACCTAAAGCGCGCTGCTCTAACACGAAGAAAGATGCATGAAACGAACGCACAAGTATACACAGGACGAGCGCGAACAACTGTCACAACTGTTACTTCGTGTGTGAGCAGCGCGCTCCTTTCGTAAGCGCGGCCGCTGCGGCGAGCGAAGTGACCTTCGTGCACTCTTTAACCACTGTAACTTCAAAGCAAACTTGCAGTGGAAGCACAAGACGTACAAAGCGCTCCAATGCCCCAATCACTAGATGAGCGCGCGCGCACGAGCGACCACGCCACGTGAAGGCGCGCGCTCATCGCAGCGAGAGGTGCGACGACGTTTAGAGCGCGCACTCCGTGCCACCTTCCCGCCATCTCGCTAGTGATGACGAAAACGTGCTGAAGTCGACGAGCTCTGAGGACCGCCAACGGTATATGGTGTATATAAATATCTTGCCGTTGGTAAGCTGAGGTACGTACTCTCCTGTGGCCTAGTGGTTTCGAGCCGCGCGCAGCGGAGCGAGAGGTCGTAAATTCGACGCCCGGCGACGGAACTTTTAAATGCGAAGCATTTCTTAGCGAACTTCGGCGACTTTGAGCGTATCTATCTATCTAGCTATCTATCTAGCCGCCTACGACTTTGTGCTCTCCTGGCCGTACCGTTAATGGGATTTATACCAAATTTGGTATGGCTTAACATGACTGTATGACGAACATAAATGGCTGGTCATATCATGGAAATCATGACCAACTTGTCATGAAATGTATGATTTACATGCCACGCTCATGGCGCGCTCGCGGCCGTTTCGTTAGCTTGATATACACCAAATTTGGTATTGAGTGACATGACCGTATGACGAACATAAATGACAAGTGGTAATATAGTATCATGACTTGTCATGAGCGACATGACTTGCATTCCACGCTCATGGCGCGTTCGCGGCCGTTTCGTTAGCTTGATATACACCAAATTTGGTATTGAGGGACATGACTGTGTGACGAACATAAATGACAAGTGGTAATATAGTATCATGACTTGTCATGAGCGACATGACTTGCATTCCACGCTCATGGCGCGTTCGCGGCCATTTCGTTAGCTTCATATACACCAAACTTGGTATTGAGTGACGTGATTGTATGACGAACATTATCGACAAGTGGTAATATGGAAATCATGACTTGTGATGTGCGACATGACTTGCATGCCACGCTCATGGCGTGCTCGCGGCCGTTTCGTTAGCTTGAAATACACCAAATTTGGTATCGAGTGACACGACTGTATGACGAACATAAATGACAAGTGGTAATAGGGAAATCATGATATGTCATGAGCGACATATATGACTTGCATCCCACGCTCATGCCACGCTCGCGGCCGTTTCGTTAGCTTGATATACACCTAATTTGGTATTGAGTGGCATGACTGTATAACGAACTTAAGTGGCAGTTGGTAACAAGAAAATCTTGGCATGCATGTCATCTACAACGCCAGTTACATGCCACGCTCATGGTGCGCTTCCGTCCAGTTCGCTAGCTTGAGATACACGAAAATTGGTATTGCGTGACGTGACTCTGTGACGAACATAAATGACAGGTCCCAACATGTAAAACATTACATGCAAATTATGTAAAGCATGATTTGCTCCTTCCTGGCTGCTTCGCATTACATCGATTCCCACAGTGCGTGGTATCTGCCGGCTTTTTTCTTCTCGTTTCTTCTTTGATCTCAATATGTTTATATTTGCAGGGTCGTATCCGTGATGGAAATACGTCAGGGGAGCCGTGGTGGACCCCGGCATAAAACACTTTCGTGTTAAAATTTTTTTCGACTGAAACGTAGCCGCTCTTTTTACAAAAATTCCCCGAATATGCGTGTTTTCTTGCTTCTTTGCTAGGCCTATTTAAGCCTGAAAATTAATATATGGTTTTACTTGTGATATCACATGAAAGAATAATGACAATAAAATGCTTCAAAACAGAATACGCCATTGTACCCAGTATCAAGTTACTATACACATTATTTATTCCCAGCTAACATTTCCTGCTTGCCGGAATATTCAAAAAGTGGTCACGTGACCACCAAATTTTTATGAACGAAAATTATCACTAAAATCACTCTCATACAGTAACCTTTCAGCTCAATTTTTTTTTTTCAATAGAATCACCGGTGGTCGAATTTTGGGCTGGGACTTTTCACATGTAATGACCCACTAACGTCCATGATCAATTATTAAACAATCCTTTGTGATAGCTGCAGTGCTTTAAGGTGAGAGAGTAATCAGAGAAAGCAGTGTAACAGCCAGAAGAGCGGGGCTGATTGGACACAGAACTTGGGCTAAGCTCGCCAGTCCACGACAGGTTAAACACCACGGCAAAAACTAGTGCGCAAACGCAACGCGCGTGGTGTTTACCTTCTACCCCGGCCACGATCTTTCTCGGGGCGAGCGTAGGCGGGGAACGCGGTGGTGTGGTAGTGGCGTTACAGGCAGGCGAGGCAGGCCCGCGTCATAGAACTATTCTTAATATGGATGGATGCTATGAGCCAGGCCAAAATTTGGGCTAAGGTCGCCCCTCGCGATGTGATAAGGTGTTGACAAAATTGCATTTCTCCCATTGGAAACGCGCCGAATGGAACGGACGCGTAGCAACGGTGTGGTGCAGGAGCTAATCGCGGAGGGCACGGTCGTGATGCATTGCTTCATTTTCCTGCTCCCAGACGGTGACACCACCCCGCCGACCCAGAGCATTGTACGCCGTGTTACGTTTGGCCCTCGAGTTCATCGAGCCAGACGCCATTGTGCGTGAACCTGCCTGCCGGACTGCTTTCTACCCCAGTATCGGCGCTTATCCGCGGAGGCACGGAGCCCCGCATTGTCCAGCACATGTTGTGCACACTTGTCGGGTGGGCTAGGCAGCTCGCTGTGGTCGGGTTATGAGGAACCAGACAGAGGGATCACGGACACACCTTTTCTGAGAGACTGGTGGCAGAGCGTGGGACGCTCCTTCGGACTTCAACCCCCCTCACCTCGCGTTATAGATACGAGTCTGCGAGGCGTGGGCCGGACACAAGTTTATTGTCTGGTGCGCTTGCGCACCCCATTGGACACCTTAGCCATGCTCATCATCATCGAGCGGCCCAATTCCTGCCGTGCTTGTGGGCGGAACGCTGAGACGTCCAGACAGCTGATTCGCGGGAGCTGCTGTCACCGCCTCCTGAGGACTCCAGAGTTGGCAGACGAGGGGCCATAAAAGCGGAAGACATTTTGTACAAAATAGTTCATTCCTTGAGTTGAACTCGTTCACTCATCCTTCCATCATGTAAATAAACCTACGTTCCTTTTTGTAAGAACGCGTCCTCCTCACTGGAAAACATCGGCTATGTGGACGACGGCGGGGGGCCAGCTACCGTAACGAGACCCGTCGAACCCCACTCCTTACAACTGGTGGCAGCGGTGGGATGAGCCTTGCGACATGGTGCTGTGTTGTGGTGAGTACTTGGTCTTTGCTATGACTTTCCAGGCTTCATTTTGTGAGTGTGAGTTGAGTATGAGCTGGATTGTTGAATTGTGAGTTAGGTAGATCACCTAGTTATGCGTAACAAGTGAGTCAAAGGGATCACCTAAATATGTGTGAGATGCAGGACCAAAGTAAACCAGCAATCATGAAGTTGAGGTCAATGCTGAAAGATGAACTTCTGGTTGTGAGTAAGCATCTAGGCATTGAAGTAGACGAGAAAATGGCAAGGGCGCATATGTGGAAGCTGATTATTAAGGAATCCAGTGAGGAGGAAATTGAGTACGCGTTAGAGGTTTTCAAGTTAGAGGAACTGAGGAAAGAAGCAAATGAGAGAAAAGCACGAGAACAGGAAAGAGAGAAACGGGAGAAGGAAAGAGAGCAGTGGGAGGAGAGCCTAGAAAGAGAACGCGAAGAGAGAGAAAGAGAAATACAACGTTGGAGATGGTCTCAAGTAAATTCGAGGATCCATCCTTACAGAGAAGGTGAAAATATAGAGCGTTTTCTTACGGCTTACGAGAAGGTTTGCACAGAATTAGAGCTTGGCCAAGACTATTGGTCTATTGCCTTATATAGTGTTCTTCCGTGCGACTTGATGGGTAGGATACAGTACCTTCCCAAGGAGAAGTTCAATAACTACGAGGTAGCTAAGACAGCTTTATTGCTGTGCTTCGGAATCAGAGTTAAGAGGAATCAAAACCAGTACGACAGGCTCACGTACCCATCTGCGGAGGAAAACGCGCGACAAGGCTCTGGTAGAGAAACCAAGCCTGAGAAAGGTACGCGCACCTCCGATTGCGCGAAGGCAGAGAGTGACCGTAAAAGGGAAAGAGAAGAACGCGAACGAGAAAGAAAGAAACGCGAGCGAGAAAGAGAAGAGCGCGAGCGAGCCCTAGACCAAGAGATTGAGATGTTGGAGCGTAAAGTTGAGGCAATGCGGCGCCAGATTCAGCGGTCTAAAAATGTAGCGCACGAGAAGTGCGGAGAAGTGGCGAGTTCGGCGCAGCAGGTCACTGAGAAAAGTGCCTTTTGTGAGGTACCACAAAGCCAGGGTACGCATCTCTACGAGTGCGGCATGCGCACAGATCCTTCTGCGGAGGAAGAACAGAGGCAGGTCGCGGATAATGAAATCGCGCCTGAGACAAGTTCGTGTTTCTCCGATTGTGCGAGGGAAGAGGAAGTAGAGAACGAGACCGTGGCTGGTCCAGAAGCGGAAAGAATTCCGAAGGGCGTTTCGTGTGGGACCGAGGCTAGTTCCAGCCGCCCTAATAGGGCATCGAGGAGCTGGAGACTGTCCTCGCACCCCAACACGAGAATGACCTTCCGGAAGTTGAGAAAGAGAAGGACAAAGATGGTCCTGATATTAGCAAGGACGCGAACTGTCAGGAATTCAGCTCTGTCGTTGAGGAGGGCCCAGCTTTAGACTCTAGCCATGTCAGTGCAGGTGAATCGGCCCGACAGGGCAACAGAGCTGAGAAATCGAAGGGCCAGAATGGTAGAGAAGGTGGCGCACAGACACCCTTGAGCTGTGAAACTGCCGATGACGCGACCCGAAGCGAAGTTCCGAGCAGTGAGAAAAAGATCGGTCGAAAACGTCGCCGAAAAAGAAAGAAGCCAGCATGTGCGGCACAGCAAAGGCCCGAGACAGGTAGCACACCGCGGCGCGAGAAGAAGCGTGGGCCATCGGCCAGTTCAGCGAAACGTCCTTTGAGGCGTAGAGTAAGGCGTAAGCGGCGAAAGGCGCGAAGTAGGGGACGACGACGCTCACCCTCGCGACGGATTGCGCGGTTGAGATATGGAACTTTGCGTAGACAAGAGTGTCGGAGTGGTCCTAGAAGAACGGCCACAGTAGCAAAGCACCGCGCGGGAGCAAGCACAAAGATGGCATGGCCATTCTTTCCCCCGCTTTCCTGGGGTGCCCTCCGCTACCTCCGCCAAACTGACAGGAACCGGCCGAAATCCCGAATGAAGCGGGACGGCGTAGTTCAGCTGGTAGCATGTGCATGTTGTGGTCCCGGGAGTCGTCAAAATCCGCCAAGACCGCGACCGCCGCGAGTAAGATTGAAGCGTGAGAGACAGCTGTGAGCTTTTGGAGAATGAGACAGGAATTTCTTGAAAGAATTTGGTTTGTTTGTTTATTTTTGTTTTCAAGTAATGTTCCTTTGTTATCTCCACGATGAGTTAGTTCAGCTTAGCAGTTTTCCACTTTTGATATTTTTGAAGCGTCTTACGAGTTGTGTTTTTTTTTATTAAGCCGTTAAGGATTGTACGGAAGCAGTGGTCGCATCAGAGCGCGCTGTCTGCGTAAAGAGTTTTCTTTGAAATAAGAGCACGTCAGTCGCGAGTGAAGGTTTGTACTACCGCCAATGTTGAAAGAGTAGTAGGGTTTCTCGAGCGGTACCGAAGTTTAGTTGTTTTTGTAGCTTTCATGTTTAGCGCGAAGTAGTATACCGTCTTACGGGAGTAAATGAGCATTGTTACGAGAGGTTGTAGTGTAAAACCAAAGGAGTTTTCGAAATGCTCATCTTTGAGAAGCATTTGGTGCAGGGATTTTCGCACGGAACCAGCGCAGATTTTGTCATGTGCTCCTGATGTGTATGGCATCATGTGTTATTTTCATTGCGGGATGTTCTTCGTGAACATTTAGGTTCGGACACGTGTTTAGATAAACTTAGATTCGAGGGATATGGCGTACGGTTAGTGGTGAGTTAATATGTCAGCGCTCTATGAATGCGAGTAGCGTAGAGCTAAGGTGCACATCAGTGCCCAGTGCGTTCCTCATCAGAAGGTATCACGTGAGGTGGTTACATTGACCACACGAGCCTGTTAGTACGCTATATCAATTCCCTTTATGTTGTTATTTTCAGTGAGTGTTTATGGATCGTGTGATCCCTTGATCTTAGCATTAGCTCTTTACCGAACGTTGAGGTTGGGGATACGTTTCAGGGAGTTAAGACGCAGTTCAATCTGTTGAGAGAATTTGAGTTTGCGTCAGGGTATCCCACAAGTAGGTAATGGCTGCTACGTTTTGAGTTTATTTTGAGGGCGTAAAGAATGCGCACAGATATCTTGTGTAGGTTTCAGGCAGCATTCATGTAAAAGTTGCGTAGTTGGTTGTTTTTCATAAAGTTAGCCTAAGATGTGAGCTATAACATAGTAGTGCGGATGGTAGGAGCAGACTAGTTTTGAAAGAGGTCGTTTTAGGGATCTGGGGCCAAATTATATTTGCCTTGTGTGCTTTTCTGGACGGCCAATATGATCCATCCTGTAAGCATCTCCTCATCCATGATTGTAGCTTTGGCGGCACGAAATTCCGTCAGAATTTTAGAGTAGCGGGTTTTTCATTTGTTTGTGTTTTTTCAGAAGCCTGGAGAGGTTTGGGCGAGTCCAATGTGCTTGATCGCAGTATGGCATTGTGTTGTGTGGTTTGCTTTGCCGTTGTCGATCATTGTGAGGTTGTTTGGGAGTTTGTTGCGAGTTCGCAGCTGGAGGTTCCACGTCAGGACATCGTCCTCGTCACCAGCCATTCTCTTCGTGCCCAGCGGTTGTGAGCGCTGGCCAGCCGAGATTTTCCGGGCGGCGGAGGAGCTGTTACGTTTGGCCCTCGAGTTCATCGAGCCAGACGCCATTGTGCGTGAACCTGCCTGCCGGACTGCTTTCTACCCCAGTATCGGCGCTTATCCGCGGAGGCACGGAGCCCCGCATTGTCCAGCACATGTTGTGCACACTTGTCGGGTGGGCTAGGCAGCTCGCTGTGGTCGGGTTATGAGGAACCAGACAGAGGGATCACGGACACACCTTTTCTGAGAGACTGGTGGCAGAGCGTGGGACGCTCCTTCGGACTTCAACCCCCTCACCTCGCGTTATAGATACGAGTCTGCGAGGCGTGGGCCGGACACAAGTTTATTGTCTGGTGCGCTTGCGCACCCCATTGGACACCTTAGCCATGCTCATCATCATCGAGCGGCCCAATTCCTGCCGTGCTTGTGGGCGGAACGCTGAGACGTCCAGACAGCTGATTCGCGGGAGCTGCTGTCACCGCCTCCTGAGGACTCCAGAGTTGGCAGACGAGAGGCCATAAAAGCGGAAGACATTTTGTACAAAACAGTTCATTCCTTGAGTTGAACTCGTTCACTCATCCTTCCATCATGTAAATAAACCTACGTTCCTTTTTGTAAGAACGCGTCCTCCTCACTGGAAAACATCGGCTATGTGGACGACGGCGGGGGGCCAGCTACCGTAACGAGACCCGTCGAACCCCACTCCTTACAGCCGCCAGAGTATGTGACCGTGGCGCAGTGGGTAGCGTGCCCGGCATCTGTTGTCGCGGACCGAGAAGTTCGACTCCCATAGGCACCGGGCGCGGGGACTGGTGGCGCCTCTTTCGGTGGCGACGGGGAACTAATGGAATGGGAGTGCCGAAAAGGGCGCAGGCGCTTGCTGCGGGGGGCGCGGGGCTGGACGTTCGTTTCTCTTCATTGTGCTCTCGTCGCTTGTGTCGTGCGCTGCCGAAATCTACGTGTGCGCGAAGACTGAAGATTACAATATCTTAAGGGTCGGCGAAGGATCGAAAATAAATGGAAAACATAACAGGAACGGGGGCGTGCAAAACTACAACTGAGGAACAAGTGCAATCGGCGAAGCATCCAGTAAAGACGAGAAGGGAATGGGAGACGTACGCTCTATTTTTTTAATGTTAGGGGACAATGTTAACGTATAGACAGAATAACAAAGTATTAGGAAAAGTTCGGCAGATCCCACGTATTGTGGGAACCGATTTTATCCGAATCAGCGAGTCTATGCTGCATTTTTTTTTTTAGCTTTAAGTCACGCGTAACGAGGTGGATCGACGTGTTTTTGTAGATGGAGTTGTGTGCACATAGTGTGCTTAATAAGCATGCCGACTACACTGACGTTTAAAGGCTAACTTGTGGTCTGACGTAATGTTAGCGCTCATGTTAGAGAACAGACGTCAGTGTTATTGAAACGAAGCGCACGCTACGTTGCGATTCACATTTCGTGCCGATGCTGTGTATATCATACGCGTAGCGTTGATCAGAGTATTGTTCCGGGTCGAGCAACGCTTGAATATAGCTTGCAGATTCATAGGAGCACATATGTAATGTTTATCTGACGGTTATAAAAGCGGAACCACCATTGAAATCAAAGGGGTACATAGTAGCAAAAACTTAGAAAATAAAGACACGAGAAAACAAGTACGAGGGAGCGTCCGACCTTTCTGCTCCCTCCTACTTCTTTTCTCGTGTCTATTTTCTAAGTTTGCGCTACTATGTACCCCTTTCATGTTAACCGACTCGCCCAACAAGAAGTCTTAATAAAAGCAAGATTGGCGTTAAGCCGACGCAACGTCTGCTTCATATGAGTACATGAGTAATGTTTATTACCTTGTCATGAAATTAGATAGCCAGCACTGCAACCACAATTGACGTTGGTTGCACCGACATTTTTCTTGCGCATAGGATCTTTTCAAAAGTAATTTCAAGTCATGGCTTGGCTCTGTGGTAGAATAGTTGATATCCGCTCAGAGTACCTGGTTTCGACTCCTGCTGGCATCCGGATTTCTATTCTTTGCATACGTCGGGTTCACGTGGCTGATGCCGGATTTTTTGGACATGCACCCGCTTAAATTATCAATGTCTGTTCTCGCCGTTCCTGGGTCGATCCACTGTGAATCACCTGTGCCTCATACCAGCATCCCGCGGCCCGTGGTATACGCCCGGTATGTGCCGCACGTGACTGGAAAGATTTTCGCGCTACTCATACCACCATATCACAACCAGACAGCCATGTTCGTCTTATTTTCGTACCCACCTATGCCAATTTTGGTTAATGTCAACTTAAGGAGGCGACCACGAGAGCGCCCAGATGTAGGCGGCTAGATAGAGAAATAGAGGCATTTATAGATAGAGATAAGAAATGCTTAGCGTTTAAAATAGAAATAGGAATGGGGATACCTAGATCTAGCTCCACATCGTAGCTTATCGCATTGAACTTCGTCTGCGGGGTGCACTTGCAAAGAAATTTGCAGTCGTTGTCGCTTTTATATTCCTTGATGTCAAGCACGTGGCCAGCTTCGTGCAAGCGGTGACCCTTCTCTAGAGCAAACGCATGAAAACGCGCACGCCGGCTGGTCAAGCCTTGAAAGCCGCAACGCAATGTAACTGGCATCGCCATTAGTGCACGTGCGCTGTCAGTACTCGCCTTCCCGCCAGGAGCCCAACAGTGAGGAGCAGCGAGTTTGGCAGTTAAAATACAAAGATGTTTATTTTACAACACTTTCGCCAATCGGGCCGGTCTCATTTGCAGTCCCGAAAGGGAGGAGGCATCGTGCCTCTGGTCCGCCTCCAAACGAAAGCAAACGCATAAAAGCACAGCACCACGCAAAGAAGCCTAGTCGATTGACGTTCCGACGGTGCTCCTGGGTGTGAAGACATGAAAAGAACATGTGTCATCCTTCTTGATGACTTGGCGACCATTGAATGCTGTCACGACCGCAAACGACAGCGGGGGAGTCTCCCTGGAGCCCGACGAGTGGCCCCGTTATCTGAACACATGTCCGACAGTCGAACGCTTCGTGCTTTGTTCACGAAACACTGTTGCTGCCGCTTCTCTTTGCCTTGGCCGACAAACGAAACAGCTTACAGCTTGCGATTGTCTAAAAAGAAACGCCGCCACTACTACTTGAATACGTTGCCGAAAGTAGCAGAGCCTTCTCCGCGTCGTCTGCTTCACATGCCAGTGCTTTCGCTGCCGCCGCTAGGGGCGCTTTTCGGGAGGGGCGCCGCTGGCGCCGTACGACGGCCGCCCGGTGCCTATTGATGGAACTTTTTTCTTCGTCAGTTGATCGTGTTGAATTTTTTCTATATCATTTCCGCGACGGAAATAGTTCACTAAAGTCTTGGTAGACCCCGGCATAAAACACTTTCGTGTTGAAAAAAAAAAAAAAACTGCAAGTTCCACCCTGGGAAAACCGCCCGACAGTGAAGCTCTAAACACGCGAGTGCACGTGAGGGTAGTCTAAAACAGCTTAGTCTCATCTCGAGCACAATCATTCAGCTTCATCATCATCATTTCATTGCCATGGGAACTTGATGATGATACTGAATATTTTGTTTTATTGCTTTATTCAACCCCCCTCTGGGCACGTGACCCGCGTGACGCCTACTCCTACTACTACTACTAGTACAACTATTAATACAACTATTACTACTACTACTACTACTATTGATAGAACTATTACTAATACTACTATTACCACTACTGCTTCTACTACTAGTACTATACTACTACGACGACGGCGGGACAGGGTAGACTAAAACAGCTTCATCGTAAAAAAAGTAATGCTCGATATTGAATGACAAAGGACATTTGGCCCGTCTTTTTTTTTCTGTTTGCTTGTTTCTGTAGCCCTTCATAACCATAATTAATGTCTTTGATGACGGATAAGGCACTTACAGGAAAGCATACCTCACGCTGCATTTTTTTTTCTCTCTGTGTTCCTCTCTCTCATTCTTTCGCTTTCTTTTGCAGGACATAATGAGTGAAAGAGCTGCATGCTGTGGACAACCAAGTCTTTGCCCGAGTCGCATTTACTCCTCGCCCCCCTTTTCTGTGCTGCTCACAACGCTCGTATAATGAACAGCGACACTGCGATTTCCGCGTCAATCGAGCATCGACAGCCAGATTTTTTTGTTCGCAAAAAAGAAAGAGAGCACGTGAGGCGCGCGATATCCACTCATTGTTTGTTGCTCGCTGCATGCATAATAAATGTGCCTGTCGCGTCATTAAGCATAAGAGCGGCTTTCTCATATAAACAGTAGCCTACAATGTAGATTAAGCAAAGAGCGCCAAGCGCCTTCCTCATATCCTTTTATCCCTTGTTATCACGCCAAACACTGCACTACTGCAGCGATCATAAGTGTAATAATTTGTGTATATTGCTGATATAAAAGTTCCGTACCAATAAAAAGAATATTGAATATGCTGCACCAACCTACTTCATCATGAATATAATTGGATGCAATATCGTGATGCTACGTCTTTGGAGCATACTAAGTGTGAAATTATCCATCTCGTTGCTGTCCCATGCATTGCGAACTGGCAAATGACGCACGTAAGAAGGAAGTTTGCACAACATTTATAAAGGTAAACTTTCTTCCCATATCATCCTGGGCTTTCGTTTCCGGGTGGTGCATTGCAAAGTATACCACACTGAAGAAAACAGTGTGCCAGGCTACAGGACACAAGCTAATTCTTATGTGTAAATCCAGAGAACCTTGTGGTATTGAGTCAGATTTATTCTTCGGGAAACAAAACTGTGTCTTGGGTAACGCTATCTACAGAGGAAGAAAAAACGCAGGGCGCATGAGTTACCAGAGAGAACGTTGTCATCGCAGCAGTGCCTTCTCTCGAGATAATCTAGCTCTTAGCCCAGACAGCTTGAACTCAGTGGTACATTAGCACCTCACGCACCACTGCACCGTTATCATTTAGAGCTCTAGGCTAGAATAGCCATCACCTGCCTCGTGTTTTACACGCAGATACAGAGCAGTCATCGCTACGTAAAAACTATGACAAGTACGACTAGCTGGCAACGAGGAAATGATGGACAGCCGCTGCATAATTAAAGAGCCATCTACCCTGAGGCTAATGTGTTTTCGATCACGTCGTCAATAGGCTGCATGAGCCAAAAAAGGATGATTGATCTATATACAAGGACCTTATATATCGGGAACGGCATAACTTAAAAGGAATTGAAGCAGCGCACTCTAAACATTGTTCAAGACTATTTTGGCATAGCTCGAAGAGAAATCAGTAAAACATGAAGTGAACAAACATCATAAGCGCTATACTGCACATTTTTAACGCGAAAGTGTTTTATGCTGGGGTCCACCAAGACTTCACTGAGTATTTCCGTCACGGATATGACGTTGTTAAAAGGTACACGAACACAATACAAAGAAACAAACCAGAAGAAAAAGTTACGCGAATTTGGGACACCCGGGAATCGAACCCACGACCTCTCGATCCGCGGCGATAAGCGGGGGCTCAACTGACTGCGCTAACGGCGCATTTGCGTAGAGCCCTTCAGACGCGCCTTATATATCTCACACACTCATTCGCTCTGTTCCTGCGTTCTTTGTTTGTTGGGGCGGTGCCGCTGCCTAAGAGCGGAGAAGAGAAGTACTGCGTTATGACACTAACTAACACCGACAGAGAACGCTGCAGTAGTCTCAGCACTACGGCGCCTCGATGCCAGCATTCGAACGGACGCTGGCATCAGAGCGCCCTACCAACGCCGCCTAGGTGGCGTTGGCCCTACATAAAACAGTGTGTAGCGTGGCCTCCGAAATGAGCTCCGAAAAAGTTTATGAAGCTAATTTCGGAGGCCACGAATGGAGGCTGGAATGGCGACGCGCTCTACGCGCTGATTTGACTCGGTGACGACGCAGTTACGTGCTTTGTCTTTCGCGTTGTATTGGTGTGTGTTATGTGCTTCGTTTTTCGCGTTGTGCTAGTGTGTGCAGTGTAGTTCAGGTTCCATATGCACCAATGGTGTATTTCCGCCGTCTACTGATACGAGTACCATGGCACCGACTAAGAGAACTGCTGCATTAAGCGCCGCCGAAAGGCAACGGCGTCGACGGGCGAATGTCGCGCAAATGAGTTTGGTACAGCGATGCACACGCCAGGCGGGAGTGGGAGGCCTTCGCACATTCACGGCTGAAGCGGACAACTCTGCCTCTCGCGTTTGTGAAGTTGAGCGCATCGAGACCCAACTGGTTGCCATACAGACTACGAAGCAGCGCCGAAATGATCGTATCTTCGCCGAAGCAACCTACCAGCAAGACGCTGCTCGCCAACACGCACCGCATGCCAAGCACATCCACAGGATGGTCACCGACCCGCAAATCACGCACCCTTCGCTGCAGCGCGCCGCGAGTTGACAAAACGAATGAGGGTCATTCCACGCCAAACGTCCCAGCCATTCTGGCGACTATGTCAAATGTATTCGAAAAAAATCGTGCTTATTTGTTGCATTGAAAGCAATGAATTGCTAGAATATAACCGAGAGAAAATTTTTTTTTGGCCACGTGGGTGCCTTCTGAATTTCCCAGAATGTCGTCTGGGTGTTGTTTGTGAGAAAATTTATTCTAAAAGTATCGTTTGTTGTTTCTACACCAAATTTAGTTTACACATTAAGCAAAGGTGTTTGTGTAAGGTGCTTTAAGCCGAATAGTATTAGTGCCAGTTTTCTGCCATGTGAGCCTCCAAGAATTTAGCCAAAATGTTCTATGTTTGCATTTTTTTCATTGGAATATTTCGCCTTGCATGAATATCTGAGCAATGAATACTTAATCCACAGAAGATATAGTTTGCGCAAAAAATATTTTCAGACCCCTCAAGTTTATAAACTTTACGGGAAAAAATCACGAATTTCAGATAATCGTCATTTTTGTCTACATCGTGACACAATTTGCACCACGTGGTGCTCCAATTAAAAAACATGGCTGATCCCTCTGTCAAAGGAATCGGTATAACACGAAAGTGAAACATGTATTCACATAAGTAGTTGAGCGTTTATTGTGCATTGTTTCGCCACAAGGGAGAAGGAATGAATGCTGCAGCAACAAATTGTAATGTGACGTGAAGAACGGCAAGCAGCTCGAAACACGCAGCGCGCACCTCAAGCAGAAAGGACGCACGAAACGAGCATACACAAGACGAGCACGGACTAATTGTCACAGCTCGACATTTAAAGCGCGCTGCTCTAACACAAAAACGCACGAAATGAACGCACAAGCATACACAGGACGAGCGCGAACAACTGCCACAATTATTACTTCGTGTGTAAGCGGCGCGCTCCATTCGTAAACGCGGCCGCTGCGGCGAACGAAGCGACCTTCGTGCACTCTTTCACCACTGTAACTTCAGAGCAAACTTGCGGTGGAAACACAAGGCGTGCGAAGCGCCCGAATGCCCCGATCAGGAGATAAGCGCGCGCGCGCACCAGCGACCACGCCCCGTGGAGGCGCACGCTCATCCTAGCGAGAGGCGCGACGACCTTTAGAGCGCGCGCTCCGTTTACGCTCCGTGACACCTTCGCGCCATCTCGCTAGTGATGACGAAAACGCGCTGAAATCGAGGAGCTCTGAGGACCGCCAACGGTATATGGTGTGTATAAATAGCTTGCCGTTAGCAAACTGAGGAACGTACGCTCCCGTAGCCGAATGGTTTCGCGCCGCGCGCTGCGGAGCGAGAGGTCGTAGGTTCGACGCCCGGCGACGGAACTTTTTCTTCTAATTTTTCTTTGATCTCATTATGATAGTTTATATTTTACAACGTCATATCCGTGACGGAAATACGTCAGAGGAGCCGTGGTGGACCCCGGCATAAAACACTTTCGTGTTAAAATCAGCTTTATACCTCCATCGAAAGAAAATGAACAGTTCTTCTGATATGGCAAGATTTATCACTACAATTTTTGTTTTAAGGAATAAAATAATTTTCGAAGTTTCCCATTGACGACAATGGGGAACTTCAACCAGGAAGCTGTCCTATGACCGAATGGGCATATAGCCGTCAATGGGAAACTTAGAAAATTATTTTCTTCTTTAAAACAAAAATTGAAATGATGAAACTTGCCATGTAAGAAGAACTGTTCATTTGCTTTCGATTGAGGTATAAAGCTGATTTTTAATTGGAGCACTATGTGGTGGAAATTGCATCACAATGTTGACAAAAATGACGACTTTCTGAAATTCGTGATTTTTTCCCCTAAAGTTTAGAAACTTGAGGGGTCTGAAAATATTTTTTGCGCAAACTATATCTTCTGTGGACTAAGTATTCATTGCTCAGATATTCATGCAAGGCGAAATATTGCAATGAAAAAAATGCAAACATAGAACATTTTGGCTAAATTCTTGGAGGCTCACATGGCAGAAAACTGGCACTAATACTATTCGGCTTAAAGCACCTTACACAAACGCCTTTGCTTAATGTGTAAACTAAATTTGGTGTAGAAACAACAAACGATACTCTTCGAATAAATTTTCTCACAAACGACACCCAGACGACATTCTGGGAAATTCAGAAGGCACCCACGTGGCCAAAAAATTTTTTCTCTCAGTAATATTCTAGCAATTCATTGCTTTCAATGCAGCAAATAAGCACGATTTTTTTTCGAATACATTTGAGATTATCGCCAAAATGGCTGGGACGTTTGGCGTGGAATGACCCATGAGTGAAAACCCGTTCGGTTTAACTGGCACGGTTTACGAACGCCTGTGGTTCAAGTGTGATTGGCGCGATGTTCCAGTGTGTGCAATGCAGTGTATCCGGAAAATGCATTCCAGTCGCGAGTCGTTGGTTGTCGTGATGGAGAAGATGTGCCACCAGGCGTCTCCATAGGTGCGTCAACATCTAAGGGTGCTATAGCAGCTAAACATCAATAGACATAGATCAATGTGCAATAAACATTGTACTACTTCTGTGAAGACACGTTTGACTTTCGTGTGTTATACCGATTCATATATTAAAGGGATCAACCACATTTTTTTTATGTGCACCTTCAAGCCTACACAAGACTAGTGCTCCCTTTCACTATGCCTTCCTACCTATATCTTCACCCTTTTCGCCCAGTACAGGGTAGTGAACCGGACATGCATGCAGTTAACTTCTTCATCTTTCATTCTTCTCTCTATCCCTCTGATTTGCAAAAACAAGAGGTAAAAATATGCTTGAACTGACACATATGCATTGCGCACTGTACTTAAAACCTGTTCATGACTCAACATTGCATACCCCCCAGGACCGGGGATGTGGCGCCGCTGGACGGGCAAGGGGCGCAGCATGACGCCACGCATTACCAAATATGTTCTCTCTCTCTGGGCTGTTGTAGCTCAGTATGTCGTTAAACCTTTGACTGTTTCGAATGAACACAATAAAAATCTTTATCGACAAACTTATCAAAGACTGAACATACGTCATCACAAAATACATGACGTCAGGGCGAGCTATTGCGGGACGACGTTGTAAAGCTCCGAATCTTTTTGCGTCTTCCCTATTCACGGCAAATGTGGCCGTTTTACATTAAAGAAGGGTAATCTATTAAGTCAGCTTGAATACATCATGCTTCTTGCGTGTTCCTCGAAACGTTCACGCAAGTACCGATGGCATGGAAAATGGTAGTCGTAACTGTAAGAGAGAAGAGAACGATACAGAATTATTTTTTATGTCTTAGAGAAGAAAGCTGCATGATTTGTAATTTTAGTCTCGACTGGGATGAATAACTGTGTCTGATGCAGTGCGCAATCAGGCAGTCGGAGGCATGCTAGAGCAAATCTAGTTACCAGCAGAAGAAAAGGGCACTCAAGAGCACAAGAACGTAAGCGTGGACTGGTGACACGATTAAAAGTTTGCATTTACTAATGCATTATAGGAATTTCTGTGCTAAACCATTAACGAAGGGGATCTTCTTCCTACCTACCTGTAGTTGTTTCTCGCAGGCAATTTTTGGTGATGAACTTTAGCAAAACGAATTGCCCCAACTTTCAGCTGCAGCGCTTTCGTCCGTGGTGGTGTCAATGGACACCATCATTTCCCCTAGCAAATTGGAAACAAAACCAAAACTGCTAATTCTTCGGCGAGTATTTCTTCAGTTTCCTCCACTGCGATTGCCATCACCATTGTGGCATTTTTGAGCAGCTGGAAGCCAAAAAGAAGATACCTGACCAAAGTCAAGGGTGACGCCCAGGCGGGTAAACTGAGGCGGGTAAGCGCCGTTTTCGGGACGAAGTGCCAAAGTAGTTTCAAAGACTTCCACCTTGCCGAATAAGGAATAGGCTCAGATTCTGTGAGTCCTAGGGAGTAGCAGGATTGAATAAAGAAGCCGTTTTTCTCTTTTCACAACCACTGAGCCCTGATGACCGAATTTTACACCATGTTTGTATATCCATAAATAATTGCACCACTGGCTCAATTTTTTTTTTCATTTTGGTCATCTGAGGTCATAACCATTACAAAATACACACAAAAGCATCCTCCGGGCGAAATAAAAAAATCCATTGCAGAAATGGCTAGAGTGGATGCACGAAAGAGGAGAATTGGAGAACGCTGACAGTTTATGTAAGATCACAGGCTATAATAATAATAATAATAATTAATATCGTATTCGTAGTAGTAGATCTACAGGGCACGTTGGTATTACGCCGTTATAGCTGACGGTTTACCGACCGTCTAGCAAAAAATATACAGAATTGAGAAATGGCACTAAAAGCCACAGTAATGTTACAATACAATTACAATAAAGAGTCTTCGGTGGCAATCTCTATTATTTTCTAGGAGCTTGAAAGCCAAGGCTCGAAGTTGAGCCTTCTGTTCCCAAGTAGCCACCAAACGCTTTCTGCAGGAGCTGCGCGACCCTCAGACGTCTCGGGTTAGGCCACGCAGGTTTGCAGCCTCCGCGATTGTCTCTGGCCTGCTGCTTTGAGAAGAGGTCTCCATCGAGCGCGCTGGCACCTGAGCGCAGCGACACTGAAGCGGCCGCAAAAAACATTCTTCATCGCTGTATTGTTTCCGCGGAGAGAGCAGAGCGAGAAGCTCGCCCAGATACTGGGTTGACGAAGCAGTGAGGCAACGGATTAACAAGACTGTTTGTTGGCCTAGTTGGCACTTGCTTAATGACATATTTTAGCCGCGAAGTAGCACATACACAGAGCAAAGAAACACACAATGACAGGACGGGCGGCACTTCCAACTGAATGAGACTGAGCGCAAACCCAGAAATAAATATACAACATACACACATGCGCAGTCTCAACGCAACCTTATGCTAGCCAGCTATCGAACAATCTCTTTTCCGATACGTACAACGTCACCGACGTATCGCTGATACACCTTTGTCCTTTCTTTTTTATGCAATAGGCTTCCATCAACTCACGCGCAGTTTGATACTCGCTTCTGCCTAGAATCTTGATCTCTTTAAAACGTGGTTGGCACTTGCAGGTTTTGCAATGCATAGGCAAATGCGCCAAACCATCCTTCATTAGATTTAGTTCATGCTCCCTGGCTCGTTCATTAATGCAACGCCCGATCTGCCCGATGTACGAGTTGCCACAAGAAAGGGGAATTTCATAAACCACGCCTTTGGCACATTTCCCTACGTCGCGCTATGTTTCTTACCGCATCCCTGCCGGCTCGCCCCCTCCCGAGCAGTTCCCGGACACAACTGAGCCAGTTTAACGGGCGCGGAAAAGGCAGCGGATATTCCATACCGGCCTGCTACCTTTTTCAGGTTATGGGAGACCTTATGAACATAAGGAATCACTAGAGGTCTTACGG